>CM077519.1:27492868-28001095 GCA_039654895.1 Mongoloraphidia duomilia
CATGATCATATTATAATGATGACTATACGCACACACCGTCTGGCACTTGGCAGTGAAGCAACTCAACACATCTTTTGTTTACGACAGTTTGCTGTCTGCTCGGACGAGGGCAGTACGCACAGCACACTACAAGATATGGTTTAATATAAACCTTAGGGTTCCACGCACTCCATAAATGGCACTCCCTTTTTTTAAACAAAACAATATTCGATTTATGTTTCTTACCTTTGTAGTAGGTATAGATAATTCTACTTGGTGTGTATGGCGGCTGACGCATCTTTAATATTTATAGGTTATTTAAGACTTTAGTTTAATATCCCTTGAAACGTAATGTTGCCGAGATTTTCTTTTTATAATATAATATTATGATAGGTACTACAATAAATTACTGTAAGTCGTTATAAGATTGATGAATTAACTACTAAGTGCCAATTTAGAGGAAATACCCGGTACTTACACCATATATCGTATATCAGTTTTGAAAAATAAAAATTAATTGATTAGCCTGAAATTTGTGATAGTCTGAGCGTAGCGTATGATACTCTTGGCAACGTCGTCAGTTGTCAACATTTAATGTTAAGACAATTCGAGAACATTTTTGATTTTCCGAAACTTACAATATTACATAATATTCCTACACTTCGCATAACTGATATTTTGAAGACAGGATCATTTCAGAAATAAAAAAAAACCTTTAAACTTTTGAAGACTTCCCAAATTTACGGACCAATAAAGACATTTCAAGAGCTTTAGAATGCAATCATAAGTATATATTTTAGGATGTTTTAAAAGTCTTCACATCTTTCCAAAATTTCTAAAAAATTCTAGAAGATACGTTCCGTTGAAACAAATATATTTGGCAGATTTTTATTAATTTTACTAATATTTACATGCAATAGGTACCAAATTTAGGGGGCGGGCGGTTGGGTGACCGCCCAGGGTGCCAGATCTGGAGAGCCGGGTGAGGGAAGGGTATATTTTTTTATTCACGGATCAAAATCGTTGTAAAAGCCAAAAGTGTACAACCTGCAAGTTATTTTAGCCTATCAACACAATATTGTAGCCATATCATGATTTAGTATTTTATACTAAAGAGATTTTGCCAGCTGACTCCATAAAGCAGTCTCATAAACTAATCAAATTACTAAGAAAAAATATAGGAAAATCTGTTACCGGAAAAAAAGTTTTTGGGAGAGACGGGTACAAAAATGTCCTTCAGGGCGTCAGGCTCGTCAAGACCGACCCTGTATCATATAAATTAAAATTCTAAATATAAAAACTATAATGCAAACAGTATTTGAACAATTTTTGGATCAGACTAAAGTTTCAAAAATAAATTCAAAAAAATCTTTTAGCGACAAAAGCATAACTGGAAAAATACTATGTCCTGAGTTAAAACTGAAGTTAATAAATGGTTATCTAAACTTATAAACTGAATACATTACAACTTTATCTTTGGAAATACAAAAGATATTTTTATAAATAGAGTAGGCAAATGATATGAAGTAGTTTGTAAACATACAATCTTTGAAAAGAGGATAGCTGCTGTATTTAAGCTCTTTTCTCACTCACTTTTATAATTAAATGGCCCGACACAACTCGGACTACTAGGACTACTAAGATAGTTATCTAGGCGTATACCGTACACATTATAATATTGTCACCTTCACAGCTTCCTTTCCTGTATTTTCTAGAAGGAACTATAGTCAAGCTATCTCATATTTACTGTTACTAATATAATAATAATAGGAGTATCCATAATGTAAAATTTAATCAAAATCGTTGTATCCGTTTTCTAGAAAAAATATTTTCAATTTTTTAATGCACTAACTGATTATAGAGAGCTACTTCTCCCAAATTTGAGCTTGGATCAGTTTTTTGATTTCATCTAGAGGTGTGAAGGCCCTGATCACGCATGCAAAATTTGACCAAAATCTATCTGCTGGTTTAGGATCTAGGTCCGACAGACAAACATTTTTAAAAAATCAATTTTATGGGAAAATGGAAAAAACAGGAAATACTAGGCAAAAGTTTAGGTAATATGTTGAGACATATTAATTAATCCTTCAGTGAAAAACAAATTCTCGCAAATTCTACAAAAGAAACTATACTTTACCGAATATCCAAAAATATAAAATAAACAACGGCAATTCTTATAGGTAGGTACTATTTTAATTTTTACGAAATTATAAACAGATCGTGGCGCACCTTATTTATATTATAGGCATTGTATTCATTGCCATGACCGCTGCGTATTTGTTTTAACTGTTTAATAAATGACGTCACATCCGCTGTTCTTTGATCATTCCATGACTTACTCGGATTTGAAAATATTCTTTTATAGATTCTAACCGATTATAAGTTAATATTAATAATATGGTACGTTATATGAATACAGAAATACATTCGCCTAAATAGGCATGTTCGAAAGACATGCTAGTTGTCAGCTAAGCTTATGGTTTACAATTTACAATAAAGTAATTTTTTCAGAATATAGATGTCATTATATTATAAATTAGTTAAATGTCAAAGACTGCCTATTTTATTACCAACATTTTCTTAGTGTTATTCATCTCGTAGAGTAGTAACTATAATGAAGACTTATTAATTGAATAGAGAATTTATAATTAATAATTAATATAGTGCATTTGAATTGTATGGAAACTGGAGAGCTAGACATGACTTCTATATTCCAAAATCATTATTCAAAATAATTTTTAATAATATGAAAATTAATTTCCTTGCAATGTTTCAGAAATCTCTTATACGAAATTATTATAGGTGTACAAAATTGTCTACCTGTATCTGATTGACATCAAAATCAATGTCTGGAGTCCTTACTGAGACAAACATTTTGTAAAAAAATGACTTGAATTGGTGTTTTTTTATCGTTCACGAAATAAAATTGAATAAATTCAACATAATATTCTATATGAAACAAAATTATTGAAAATAAAATGAATGTAAAACAGTAGTAATAAAGTGACAGCACACAATTTTATGTGACAGTAATATCAATATTAGTTAATATAGTATGTAGAATCACGGTGTTTATTGCTACAAAAGTAGGTTCTTTGTGAATTTGTTATTAACTATTGGAACAATGGATATTAACAACGACAAAAACTGCATTCCAATTTACACAAAATGGCACCTGTGGATCTTCTCAATAATGAATTGAAATAACACATGCGCGTGCCTACTTCCTGCAGAAAAGTCCATTTCAAATTTAGCAATAATACAAAAGTCTGCTCAACGTATACCTAATGTTTACAGAAAAAAAAACAGAATAATGTATACCTACGTAATTTACTGTTGTAAATTAACTTTCATAGTTAAGTACTTTTTTCAAACTATTTTTTTTTTTTCAAAATTAAAAGGTTTGAAATAGTTGCCTCAGTTGATTTGTGATAAAATACAATTTTTTCAAATTGACAGTTTTAAGTTTATTTATTTTTGAAAGAAAATAATCTAAGTTTAAATATAAATATACTTAGATAGAAACAGAAGACCTTTCCCGATCCAAGAATTTTTTTTCAATTAAAAATAGTTAAAACCATTAACAGAAGACGTTTCGACACTGAATTTTTGTTATTTTCAATTCTTAATAAAATTTACAAAATTATGAATATTATATATTATACTCGTATACTATAAATATTTACGGTTATTAGTCGGTTAGTCCAGTCAAATAAGCCCCATCATTACAGCACCGATTTTGATGAAATTTGTTTTTAAATGTTTGTTACATTCCATTATTTGAAATCAGAAACATTCCAGCTCGCGGAAAAAAAATTTTCTTTTACAATTACAAATTTACCTCAGAATTTTCTTATACGCTAGTGTCGCACATATTTGCCGTTTTACAAATAATTATTCAATCTCGACTAAATTGTATTGACCTAACGATTCTGAAATTTTTAGCCTTCTAAGTTCAGTATTTTCAATTACAGAGCAATTTTCACCCGGATTTTCCACGCGTCAGCGGTACGCTCGTCACAAAGATCGTTTTTGCTGTGTTGAAAATATTTATTGAATATTGATGAATTTTTCTTGATTGTTCGAAATGCATGTATTTTATAATATTTCAAAAACTTTAACCACGTTATTTCCATTATTTTTCATTCTCCACCAAGTTATTCTCTGAATTTTCCTATACGCTCGCGTACTTGAAAAAGATATAAACGTTTGCCGTTTGACAAATAATTATTCAGTACTGTCTAAATTGTGTGTGCTTATTTGAGACGTATTGACCTAACGGTTCTGAAAGTTTCAGCCCTTTAAGTTCATTATTTTCACTTCTAGAGCAGTTTTTCCTAGTCGAATCAAAGAAGCGGAAAAATCATAAAAACTTCTAAACCCATCAAAACAGATCCGATTTTGATGATTTTTTTAAATGTTTGTTATATTCAATTATTCAAAATAAGAAGTGTATATAACAAACATTTAAAAAAAATCATCAAAATCGGATCTGTTTTGATAGGTTTAGAAGTTTTTATGATTTTTCCGCTTCTTTGATTCGACTAGGAAAAACTGCTCTAGAAATGAAAATAATGAACTTAAAGGGCTTAAACTTTTAGAATCGTTAGGTCAATATAGGTCTCAAATAAGCACACAAAATTTAGTCAGTATTGAATAATAATTTGTAAAACGGCAAACATTTATTATCTTATACGGGACGCGAGCGTATAGGAAAATTCGGAGAAAAACTTGGTGGAAATTGAAAAATAATTGAAAGAACCTGCTCAAAGTTTTTGTGCTGTTAAATAAATGCATTTCGAATATTTAATAATTATTTTGAACATAGCAAATGATCTTTGCGACGAGCGAACCGCTGACGCGTGCAAAAACCCGGGGCAAAACTGCTCTGGAATTGAAAATATTGAACTTGGAGGACTAAAATTTCAGAATGGTTAGGTCAATTCGTCTTAAATAAGCATACAAAATTTAGTCGAGATTGAATACCATTATTTGTATATAACGTAGAGAACGTTATCTGAACCTACTGATATTTCAAATTTCCCCCTAAATTTTTATCCAAATATCCCCTCTCCTTCTGTACATCTTCTCGTTTTTAAGAGGCTTCGGGCATTTAGCCCAGGAAATGAAAGGAAAAAAACACCCGATGTCGCAAATAATTCCAAAGGAGCTGGATTTTTCACAGATGGTAGAACACCTTTAGACATGTATTTTTACAAAAGTCCCCGGTTATCCCCCTTGTGCTTCCCCCGCCACCCCCTTTTGAATATAATTTTGCAAGCCTTACGGAAAACGCTAATATCTCCTTAACCAATGTCTGAAATCAGACGACTTTTTTTTTGTTTTATTCCTAATTAGTTACTCTAAAAAATTTCCCATCTTCAGTTTTCCGATAAAATCAATATATGCTTTGCAATTTATTAATAAAGAGAAAATATCAGTTTTTAAAACAATATTTCACAAAATATTTCCATATAACTTTTTGCTAAGCCTGTTAGGGTAAAAGTTGTTCAAGTAAAATTTGTAGACAATATTTGTAGCTTTAAAATGAAGTATATATTGATAGACTTTAGTTAATTATAGGGCAAGTGGGCTGTTAATAATGAGCGCAGCGGTCGGACGCATAGCGATAAAATTAAAAAAACTTTTGGATTGTATTTATTTATTTGTAATAAAATTATTTATCTAACATTGAAGCGTTTTTAGGGTTCCGTAGCCAAATGGAAAAAAGGGAACCCTTATAATTTCATCCTGTTCGTCTGTCCGTCCGTATGTCACAGTCATTTTACTCGGAAACTATTGGCACATTATAGATGAAATTTGGAAGGTAGGTGTTTTCTATGAACTGCTATACAATGGTTAAGTGAAATTACGAAAAAAATAGTGGTGACACACCATACATGTACAACTGAGGGATAAAAAAATTCCAGTGCACATAAGCGTGTGGGGTATCATTAGATAGGCCTTCAAAAATGATGTAGAAGTTTCAAAATGACTTTTTTATTTAAGTCAACAGTTGGTATGTAAATGAAGTAGAATTTATAAAATACTTCCAACGAAAATCGGTTTGAATAAGAAATGTTGTGTAGTTTTTGAGATACATTGTACCTTGCAAAAGGTGAGGTATAAGATATTTTTTGCCATACCCACTACAAAATAGCTACTTACGATATATGTATAGCGGCCTTTAATGAGTCATTTCACGGGCAGGAGTACGGAAAGTGTTTTACTTTCCGCACTAGTGCGGGAAGTAAACGGTTGCCATATGAACTTCTGTTTATTCGCTCTAAACGCCTGCGTGCGTCTGCCATTACTTTCTCACGATTTTCACGGCATACTGTAGAAGTAAAGATGGCAACGTAAATGAACTGTCAAATTTTTTTGAAAATTGAGTGAAAAGTAGGTATTTTGTAGTGGGTATGGCAAAAAATTCCATATATATTATATCTCGTGTGTAATGGTATTACGGCTCGTGTGACTGTAAAAACTCGCTATCACTCGTTCTTACATACTGTCATCATTTGCCGTAATAGTCCATTACACATCTAGATATACAATCTACTATTTGTTTGTATATATTCGTGCCAACATGACACCGGGACAACTTTTGGCAGCCAAAAAACCACGAAATTTTAACATTGTTTTTGTTTTTTCGAAATATCTCAGAAACGGTCGACTTAAGCGATTCTTTCGTTATGTAATGTTTTAAATAGAATTACATTTCCTACAATTTTCATCCCCACAAATTTTCCGTGGTAAGAATAGTAAGCGCGCTACAACTTCTTGAAAATCACGCGCTTTTTGTAGCCTTAGAAACCAATTGGTCCTTTTCAATAGCTTTATTTATAGTGTTCTTCATCGAATTTTAAATTGAAAATACACATGTCCATAAAGCAAAGAACACTCTAAATTATGATTTTTGTCCCATATCGATATCTTCAAAAATTTAGAAGCTATAGTCTGTCAAAGCTGAAATCATCATAGAGCCTTACATTTTTTTTACACGCGTTACGAGTACTTTCTATACCGAATAAAAAAATGTCCGTCTAGGAACCTATAGAAAATTTAATGCCATAAACAATTATTTACGTCCAATCTCACTAACTTGCGAAATTTTCAAGTTATAAGCATTTATGTACATGTTTTTACCTTTTGACATAAAATTGAAACACTTGTTGCGAAAAGCTCTGTAGAGTACCACTTTCAAATTTTTAAAATTTTTTTACTCACTTAGATAACCCATGAATAGGTCTACAGCTTCTATATGTAAACTTAATATTTCTCGAACACTCTTCTTAGTAGAGCACTTCGCGTCAAGTGTTTTAATTTTATGTCAAAAAGTAAAAACATGAACATTAATGCTTATAACTTGAAAATTTTTCAAGCTAGTGAGATTGGACCTTAAATTTTTTATAGGTTACTAGACGGACATTTTTTTATTCGGTATGGAAAGTCCTCGTAACACGTGTCAAAAAAAAAAAGTAAGGCTCTATGATGATTTCAACTTTGACTGTCTATAGCTTCTAAATTTTTAACGATATCGATATGGGACAAAAATCACCATTTAGAGCGTGTTTTGCTTTATGAACATGTGTATTTTCAATTTAAAATTCGATGAAGAACACAATAAATAAAGCTATTGAAAAGGACATTACGTTTTAACATTTGGTTTCCAAGGCTACAAAAAGCGCATGCGATTTTCAAGAAGCTGTAGCGCGCTTATTATTTGTACCACAGAAAATTTGTAGGAATGAAAATTGTAGGAAATGTAATCCTATTTAAAATGAAAGCATCGTTTTTGAGATATTTCGTAACAGGCTCATCAAAAAGTTATATGCAAATATTTTGTGAAATATTCTTTTAAAAACTGATATTTTCTCTTTATTAATAAATTGCAAAGCATATATTGATTTTATCACAAAACTGAAGAGGAGAAATTTTTTAGAGTAACTAATTAGGAACAAAACAAAAAAAAAGTCGTCTGATTTCAGATATTGGTTAAGGAGATATTAGCGTTTTCCGTAAGGCTTGCAAAATTATATTCAAAAGGGGGTGGCGGGGGAAGCACAAGGGGGATAACCGGGGACTTTTGTAAAAATACATGTCTAAAGGTGTTCTACCATCTGTGAAAAATCCAACTCCTTTGGAATTATTTGCGACCTAAAACCTTTATTTCCCGGGCTAATTGTATAGAGAGTAGCCGCCTATCCACAATCCATATCTTAGAAGTTAGTGAGCGCAATCATTTACTACAAAACTGTTTGCACAAAATAGATTATCTTTCAAACAAAAAGTAATGATTCTTCCAATTCCAATGGAACAACACATTACTATTTATAAATGCATGAAGAAATATAAAATGCTTTTCCAATTCCAGTAAATAAGTCCATAACATAAACTCATAAATAAAAATATCAGGTAAAATAAAAAAGTAATGAAAAAGAAAATATAAAAAGTAACTCACTTATATTTAAGCGGATATGCATATGTGTGCGTATATTATACATATAATACACATACATACAACCGAACATTATAAAACAATGGAATCTCACTAAAATCCTCAAATGGATTTATTATGTTTCAGATTCGATTAGGAGTACCTACGCACGCACACATACATATTTTTATATGAAATAGTATAACATAACAACAATACAGTCTTGATAATCCACATCCCTTTAGTACCTGAGATTTGTGTTAGCCTCGCGCTTCGATACAAATTGATATACCTATGTATTATGTATTTAAAAAATAATAAGAAGCGAAAAACTGCACTGTTATAAAAAAAGTAAATTGATACAAAATTCGCTAACTTCATGATGTTTCGGCGCCTTGCACGTCGGATTTCGTTTATTGATTTGAAATTTTTATTCGAACAGCCACGTCTCTAAAATTTGTCTTTTCAATATAATAGTACTATGTTTTACCCACGACTTCGCTCCCATCAGTGTAAATTTTGGGACATCTTATCATAACCCAATCGCAGCCGGATAAAATGTACCTTACATTTTAGATAGATAGATAAGATTTTATTGTCATATCATAAAATTTCTACATAAACATTTATACATTTTTATGTTCAGTGTTCCATAGCACCACTGCTTGAATGAGTTGATCTTTCAGTGTACAAAATAACATATTTATAATTTTTGCGGGAAAAATTTGAAAAACCCACACATTAGAAAATCTTACATTTTAAGGGTAGGTACTAATCGATGGTTTATCTAGTTCATTGGTTCAAGTAATGTTGGTACAGACAGACAAAAATTTTATAAACACGCGTTCCCGACTCTAAACAAAAACAATATTTCTAAGAAAAAACGACTTTGCAAACAGAGATCTCGTTACTATTTTTTTATCTTATAGCTATTGTATCCGGTTTAGATTGACAGCGTTTGATTCAGAATAATAATGTAAACCCGCACAGGTAGTTTTTTCTAAAAATCGCCGACCATGTATATTTCTTTATTTTAGAATAGTATATTGCATTACAAGGGTCGAAACATAGCGTTTGCAACTAGTGTAAAGTTTGCTGCCCGAGATAGTTGCAAACGCTTTGTTTCGTTCCGAGTTATTGCATATTATTTTTCACAATGCCGCTATTGAAAAGTCGATTTTCGCTACCTGTTTAGCGGGTTAAAACTGATCGTTTTCATCCCTTTTTTTAATAGTGTGGAAGAGCAATTAGAAATGATTTTGGCAAATTCGTATTGTTACAATGTGCTACAGAGAATTTAACACATTTTTGAAAATCGGCCCTTTTTCGAAGCTCATAGCTAGGCAAAGAATGGAGATAGATAAAAAGTGTGAAAGTTAAAGCTGTAGAGAATTTTATCAGCTTTCATTATGTACTACAACAAAATTTCGTACGACGCACCGTTTTCGAGATAAAAGCAAAAAACCAAAAAACGGGACCTTCTTTGTGCCCCCCCCCCTCGGGCGTACCTCGGAGGGATAAGGACTTTTAGTATGTTTATCTCCTAACTAGTCCAAACAAAGTTCCTAAGTCAAACGTTCTGCTTTCGACTTTTCCATCCACAAATTATTCGTTGCTTAAGCTAATTATAGAAGAATATTGCTACGGATAACTTCTCGATGGTACGGATACTGTTACCATAGTTTTTATTGATAAAGCTATGGTAACAGAATGAATACTGTCACGAACTTACGTATCATCCTTCAGAAGACAGGTGTAAGTCACTTACACTTCAACATTTGAAAATATTTAAAAATATTTAAAAATAAAGTTTTCCAGACAAAAGCAGTGACTCCAGACAACCTAATAACTGCCTTGACCTAAAGTGCTGGTCTTTGTATAAGACTGTCGTGAGTTCGAATCCCATCTCCGCTCATGGATGTTTTGCGATGTCGTTTTAATTTGATGTAATTTGTTAATTAGACGCCAACAGCTTTAGTTGTCGAACGTCTATAATCTACGATAAATTTAAAAAAAATTAGCTTGGGGTTAAATCACTTCAAATTATTAAGAACTTAGTGTACAACACATAATACCTACAAAACAAAACTGGAGTGGTTTCTCAAGCAGAGATTTTTTTGTCACACAGTCTAAAATAAAGTTGTTTTAAGAGAACCAAACTAGTTTTAGATATGCAGCTTATTATTTAAAAAATAAGTGGAGATTTAAGCCCCGGTCTACAGAGATGTTGATAATGCTGTGTTTTTAATGTATCAATAATTTTTATTAGATACTGAATGTGGATGTTTAAAATTAAAAAAAAAAACTGGAGTGAGCAAAATATATTAAAGAATTACAAGGCAAGACAGTATATAACTTTTTGAACCGAAAATACTCAGTACATATCAACTTTATTGGAGAATTTTTTCCTTTTTCAAACCTAACCGCTATTTTGAAATCTGCCGTCATTATTTTTTGCACACTAAAAAACTCTCCAAAACCGATTTTAAAAGACATCGGATATTTTTTAATAATAGATCTCTTAAAAATAATTAAGTTACAGAAACCCAGACTTTGTACCATGTCAATCATAAATGACGTCATCACTCATCAGTCAAAGAATGAACGACTGATAACAGATTTTCGCACTCTATTTTTAAAAAGAGGTTCGGTGTGTGGGTAAAACCACACTGCTAAATTCCCATTGGGTGTCCTTAGAGATTAGAGACCAGTCTACCGTAGAGAAACTATTTGCAATTTAAGCATTTTACAACAATTTTACAGTAGTTTTTTTGTTATAAAAAACCAGCAATTCAAATTTTTTGCAAATCTTAGCAGGTGTTCATTATTTGTAATTATGCGTCGAATGAAATTGGTCCGGAGTCGATATCATTCTATGTTCTCGAGATATTCGAGACGAAAAATTAAAGTTCTCTCTAAAAACGATGGATTCGAACTTTAGGGACCTTGAAATGTAGAGATACGTCAACATTTTTCATTTGCAAAATTGAACCCATTACAAAAAAATAATTATTAAATAGACAATATTAGCCAAACCACAAATAAATACTTTTCTTATCTTAACGTAATCAGTCGGCGAACATGCCATCGTGATGTTAATCGTCAAACAATTAAGATATACAAGGAAAAAATCAAAGACCACTGTCAGGACTTGAACCCGAAATTCCCAGTTTCCGGCTGGTTGAGTTACCTCTTACTCACACAGTGTTCCGAGAGTGGGATCTGTTCTCCTCCTATATCAGATCCCACTCTCGGAACACTGTGTGAGTAAGAGGTAACTCAACCAGCCGGAAACTGGGAATTTCGGGTTCAAGTCCTGACAGTGGTCTTTGATTTTTTCCTTGTATATCTTAATTGTTTGACGATTAACATCACGATGGCATGTTCGCCGACTGATTACGTTAAGATAAGAAAAGTATTTATTTGTGGTTTGGCTAATATTGTCTATTTAATAATTATTATATTATAACCACAAAAGACTCAACTCTCATTGTTGTATCCATTACAATAACTTCCAATGGGAAGTTAATAAGAGTACGGTTCGTTATCTTCCATGTGCAACCAACAAGGACGATCGAAACAAGTTAATTATTGGATAAAATCACGTTTATACCATTTATAATGCACAAAAGTCTCTATGAAACTGTATTGACACATTCTAGTATGCGAAATCTTGTAAAAATGTCTCTTTGAGCGACTAACACCGTTTTTTTTTACTCCCTTCTGAGACGAAAATTCAAAAATAGAGCTAATTACGTGGTGTATAACTCGAACAAAAGAAAAGTTTTTCAAAATCGGTTCAGATAGCAGCACGCGTGATACCAAAAAGTGTGATGGCCATCTTCTGAAAGGACAGGTACGTAACTTCGCGATGGTACCGGTGATACAACCACAGTTTTATGAATGGTGACTATGCTAACGTACAGTTGAGTTATCAATAATTTACACATATCTTGATCTATAGTTACACTGAAAAAACTCAAATGTAAACTATATTGATTCCTCAATTCCCTGAAATTATTCGAATTGGATATATTTATAAAATGACTGACAATTATTTACTAACAATTTAATATTATGGTTTTAATTAATTTATTGCAGATCGCATCTTCAGGTGCAAAAAATGCAATCTTATACAAAATATTATTTGTTTTAATTCTATTATTCGCTGGCCTATTCAAAAGACAAAAATAAACTGAGAGGTGAAGAATAAAAATAAATAGCTATAAGTAATAAGAAGTATTAGAAATACCTTGTATTTATGGTGTCCGTCTTGTGACTTCATGTGTTGTTAAAAAATACAAGGTATGTCTAATACTTCTTATTATTTGCAAGCCAATGTTTCTCCAATTAAATATTTTAACTGTACCAGCTCAGTATATTTATAACTGCTTAATATTTGTTAAAAACATTCAAACAAATTTAATAATCATATGTCCCTGCACCATTACAATACAAGAAAATAGGAAGATCTGATCATCCCTTTTTTTTCACACAAAAAATTCAACTTACGGTCCTAATTACTTAGGTATGTAATTTTTTAATAAACTATCTCTGGACACTCAGAACAAGTGTCTCAAAGTTTTTAAAAAGAGAATTTACAAATATCTCATTAAAGAGTGTTTTTATACATATCACGAATTTTTAGATGTAGACAATGCTCCCTAACTATATTATGTTTTGACGTGTTTTTAACAATTATTTGTACATATACAATAAATACAATAAATCTATCTTTAGTGACTTGGAGACCTAACACTCTAAAAATGAATCAATAAATAGCTCTTCATTTTTTCCAACTAGTGATTTTTGATACCCTCATATTTATGACAACAACGTATGCGACCCTTTCACGAACCAGCGGAGTCAACAAAACAAAAACAAAAAAGATATTATATTGGGTGAGTTTCAACTGTTTCGTAGGAAGGGTATTAAAAGACAATTATTATTGTGTACAGCGTCCACCGTGAATGTCTTATCTCCAAATGACCGTCATTTGTTATTCGTGCGCGTGAGATGGAGATATGATCATTTTATAAATAAAGACAGAGACGCGATTAGTTCGCTCCTCACACTATTGAATTGGTCGTCGGCGTATACGTGTAAAACAATCGACGATCGTGTTTACATTGTTCTACTATAATGCCGATGTTCAAATGTTTATGGCGTTATGGTAATTACACGTGTGTTCAGATGTTCTACACGTTGATTGTGTATTGTCAACTTACCGTGTGCACAGTCACGTGACTGTAAAAACGTGTAGCGTGAGTGCAGAAAGGGTTGAATTTATTGCCAGTTTACACGTTCAATTAAATTCAAATTATATGACAACTAATTGTAATTTTATCTCAATCATGTTTATTTAACACATGCAAATGCTTCTGAATAACATAATTATTATAACTGGACAGTAAATATATTTCCATTTTTCTAGCAAAATATATGTTTCAAATTTGCCAAGAAGACTTAAAAATTCAATTGCAGACTTCAAGTATTCCCCTTTGGGTTTAGTCTTTTTTATGTATTTATCCATGAGAATTGTAGGAGAATAATTATCTACGAAACGCACCACCCCACTGCGTGAATCGACAATGGTTTTGCCTGCTTTCTGGGTATGTGAATCGTATCACGAAGTTGACTTGTTTTTGGGCTGTGGTCATGTAGAGAGTAAGGTTGAATCAATTTTTCCTGTGGGCTTTTTATGGGGAAAACTCAGCGCCTATAATCAAGCGAAATGCAGACACTTCACGAGGGGCTCAGAGATAGAGACCTTTAAAATTATCATAAAATGATTATTGAGTGTAGAATAAGAATTGATACAAATCAAATGCCATACCTTCGAAATATTGGATAGAAACTTCCATAACAATTAATTTTGACAATCATCACGTTGACAATATAAAGGACATATTTTCATTATCAGTTAGAAGTCACATATAGAGAATCCTACAATGCCTGCGCGCGATTTGATTTTTGGATTATATCTTTGAATTTTCAAAAAAATTGATTGTCTAAAAATGTTTTCTCAGCAGAGAAAAGCTTAAAATTGAATAACCTATTATTTAAATGTCATAAAAACTACAATTTATGATTGGGATTTACAATTTGTTTTCAAAATAAGAAAAAAAATGAATAAATATCTCTGCTGCGTTGTAATAATTTTTACTTCCCACCTCTACTATGGTAGGGAAGTAATGGATTTAGTCCGAAAAAAATATTTCGAGATTTTAACAGATCTTCACGTTTTGAGACCCTAGCAATCGTTTAAGATCATTTTCTGACTGATGTCTGTATGTGTGTGTGTGTGTGTGTGTGTGTGTGTGTGTGTGTGTGTGTGTGTGTGTGTGTGTGTGTGTGATGTGTATGTGTGTGTGTGTGTGTATGTGTGTGTGTGGTCAATTTTTCGCCTTCGATATCTTAAGAACGGAACAACATACGGGCATGCCGATTGTTCTATTGTGTTTATCAGCCTTTAACTTAGATCTGATTAGATTTTGAGTCAAATCGGTTCAGTGGATCCTGAGATATTCAAAAAAACGTTCTCAATGTCACGTATTAACATAGGTAAAAAAAAATATAAATGAATTCTACATGTTATAATATGAAAAAAATGTAAATATTTTTTTTCTTTAAAATGTATAGTTTTCGAGAAAAAAAATATTTTACTAATAAAAAATAAAAATTGTACGTAAATCAAGGTAACCATGATTTTTGCTATACCAGTAGATCACCAAACAAAAAAGAGGGCCATGCTTTTTTCAAAGAATAAAAATTAAATTGTGTTTTAAAGACCACCAACAGCTAAGGTTATTTGGGCCTAGTCAAAGAATAAAAAAAAAGAGTGTTTATTTTTTGCAAATATTTACTAGGTGGGAAGTATAGGACTGGTCATCAGTCGAATTTTTTTATAAATACCTATACCTACGTCGCTTTTTAGAATATTTCCGCTTATACATTTAATTTCACATTACAAAGAAAATAAAATTAATACGTATTTGAAAATTTTCCCCGTTTCCGCTCCTTGGAGGTGAAATTTTAGATTATTTTATTTTTAGGGGTCCCTTTATAATACATACTCAAATATTATAGGTCGTCAGACAATACACGAAGTCCACTGTACAGACATACGCTGTTAGCCTTTTTTATCCCTTGGAATTCCACGTATTCTGATTTTTATTAATCTTTTATTAAGATGCGTTCTAATGCAGCGTTCCCAAATGTCAGCGTTCTAAACTTTACAAAATCAACCGGACATATGCCATAATATACCATTAAGCTTTTATATAATATACTGTCTGAATTCTGAGTAGATTAAGGTATTGCATGTAAACATACTATGAGAAATATCATCACGTACAATTTAAACACAGGGATTGGATTTTTTTAAAAATCGAATTCTCGAAATTATAAGTTATACCAGCATTTATATTCCCTATGCATAATATATTGTAGTACTAGTGTATCTGTGAATTTCGGAGAGAGAATTCAGAGCGTTAAGCAAATGTCACACTAATGACACAACCAACCTTGATAATGTCCACTGTGATAAATTGATCATTTTAAAAGAAAAGGAAAAAAAACTGTAGTACTGAACAAACAACCAGACTTTATCTGACTTATCTATCTTTGTTAAAGATACGGCGTTAAAAAATCAGACATAATATTATATATTTTTCGTTAAAGTGGTTCATTATTCAGTAATAATTCGACACGCTATCAATATTGATTTACCGGATTATAAGATTCTTAATTTGTATCAATCTTTCCTGTAATATATTCAATAAAAACTTTGAATTGCTATGAAGCTATATCATAAAATCAAAAATAAATCATTAATTGAAAATATAAATCTATACTATCCTTAAATAACCTTGGGAGCTGTTGACTAGAAAATTATAATATGATATTGCGTGCAAAATCGACTAACTCTTTTTTCTTTTCCGTGAGAGGGGTGCATAAAGCATTTCATTCTTTGCCTTAAACTGGTGCAAAACGTTAAACTCTTATCATACGTGTAGTCGGCTTCAGTTTGTTCTAGAAACCTATAAAATTAAATAAATGAATTTATCCAGTTCCTCGTACATCAATGGGTAAGTTCGGTTTTGCACTCGATTGATCGAGCCGAGCGCACAGATTTTTGGTCACGTGACAAGCGAGCAAATCGAGCCATCTAAACAATTCCGAACGTAATCTAGCAGATTTTTCCAAACGTCAGAATAAAATGGCGCCAGTAATTTAAATTCTTATTACTAAAGCCGAAATATATTCTTTATTGCTCTTCATTTTGATTTAATTCATCATTGTTATAATAATAAATCATGATTCACAATTTTTTTCGTTTTATTCCTTAAAATTAATAGTACTACCGGGTGTTGATTTTTTCGACCCATAGATATAATAAATATTTTATTTAATCATTCTGTGCGATATAGACTTAATGGTTATTACTACTCTTTGAATAAATATTATTCGTGTATTTTTACCTATTAAAAAATTACCTCATATAAATAAACTTCGAAATTTATCCATCCTCACAACAAGTGTTTCCGCTCATTTTTAAAATGAATGCTCTGAAGATGGTTAAATCTGTTTGCTCGCTCGCTTTCCTCGGAGCTCATAGAGCGTGCTCGATCTCCTCCAGATTTTAAATCCGAACGCAGGATAGAGATATTTCAGAGCATATAAATGTTAATTTCGAACGCATTAGAGCACTCAGATCGATCTGAGCTCAAAACCGAACTTACCCAATAATGTCAGTTTTTCGACATTGCTTTATTACTTCTTTAAAACAAGTGTTTCATGTCCTCTAAGTCTATATTATTTTTACACATGAATATTTAATAAAAATGTAACCGTTTTAATCATCTGCAGAATGTCCTTTCTCGATAAGTATCGTTTCTCCTCCTCATGAACTTAGTTGCTTTGATTAAATTCACACTCCTACGTAACTAGCCACGAACCGTCCGTCCTCTGCCCGTAACCTGGCACGCCGTACGACTGGCGTAGTAACCAGGTAGGCATTCCGAATGTGTATTTATTATAATATACGCATTCGAAATGCCTACCTTGTTACTATGCCGGTATTATTTTGGATGTAGAATGAGAGTTGAGCCTAAAGAGGAGGAAACCGTTAAGACAATATTTACGTCCCGTTATATGTCAAGCAATTACTGTATGCTATTTTTATTCGACTCTGGCGGAAAGTTGAAAATGTGGAACATCGAATTCAGTGTATACAATTCACAGGTACGATACAACACCAGGCTTTCAAGAACGGAGGGTGCACAATTTTTTTTTAGGTTGATAGGTGGGCAGAGAAACATGAGTTATTTTCTTAGTAAGAAAGAGCGAAAACATGACTTGGTTCCCTTTAAAATATTTGTTTCGTGTGCGGATGCAGACGGAATACCAAAAGTATTTTGATATTTAAATTTATTGTAGATTATAGACGCGTCGATCACTTAGGTCGCATTAGCGTCTTAAATACATTAAACAACAAGTCTCTTAAAACTAAATGACATCACAAAACATCCATGAGCGGAGATGGGATTCGAACCTATGACAGTGTGATCCAAAGGCCGCTACGCTAACCGTTACACCACACTGTCCTCGATTGATATTTAAAGAAAACTAGCGCGGCCTGATAGCGATGTGTTGCAGCAGCACGCTCGGTTGTAATCAAGGAAAATCGTCCTCCTGCACCTGTAGAAATCTACTCAGCTATTTCTAGGAGTTCCCAGTGAATGCTACATTTTTTGGTTGTAGGAATTGTAATAATATATTTTTGTTAAACTTAAATTTAAATTGATTGAAATACCTATAATAAACCCAGGGGGTACCTTGAGACACAGCTGTTTTTGGAGGGGCACGTACCCCCAGGCCCCCTCTAATTGCATTTTACATATTCTGAATAAACAAAATAAAATCAAGACACGATTATTATTGTCAGCAAGTAAATATTAATAAAGAAGCGGTTGCGGGTATAAGCCAAATTCTCAGAAGTTATTTAAAAATTATAATTTTATTCATTATACCTATAACACTTAACAAAATGCATAAAATTACCTAAATTTATTGCAAATAATCATAAAAATTCTTAGATTTTTTGTAAATTACTGCATATTATATTTTAATTGTAAAATTCGTTCAGTTTCAGCGCCAGGCAT
Source organism: Mongoloraphidia duomilia (assembly GCA_039654895.1). Classification (NCBI taxonomy): domain Eukaryota; kingdom Metazoa; phylum Arthropoda; class Insecta; order Raphidioptera; family Raphidiidae; genus Mongoloraphidia; species Mongoloraphidia duomilia. The sequence goes on from CM077519.1 coordinate 27,511,454, forward strand.
TTTTGTGAACTATGGGGATCAATAATAATTAATATTAATACAATGTATACCGGGTGTCCAAAACTTGCGTTGTCGGCCGACATATTGATTTTGGGTGAAGATAGAAAAAAAGTTTAAATACAAAAGTTGTATAAATTTTAATGGTGTATAACTTAAAAATATTTTCAGTTATACAGCCTGTCTCATTTAAGCGTGGCAGATCAAAGTTGTTTTTTTTTAACCTAGCACCCTGTTTTTATTTGTTTTTTCAATTCTGCACCTAAATGCGAATAGAAATTGTAAGGGAAGCCGTGCTCGAAAATTCAGTAATTTTTGAGTTATTCAAGTTTTTTAGAAATTTTTGACACGTGCAGACCTTTACCTAAAATTCGACGTAGCCAAAACAGAAACCTTTACCAAACTGAAATTTTGAGGATCACTAGATAATGGACGGACAAATCAATGTCTGTCCCAAAAAAATGAATTTAAGGGTGTTCAAAATAATGTACTTCTTTTACCTAACTTCAATCACATGTAACTTTTGATTGTTAAATACGAGGTTATTTTTTCGCAGGAATTGTATTCTTTAGGATATTTACTAACACTTTTATTGAGGGTTCTCTATACCTAAACCTGATATTTATAATGAAAACATGTGGTGGAAGTGACGGTGCTGCTGGCGTGAAAACGTGTCTCCGGTAGTTAAAAATTTAAGTATAATGTTATAGTATATTATATTATGATGACTAAAATTTTGAAAATAAATATAATATAGGTATATTAAAAAAACACTTTTATATATATAGATAATAAACTTCTTTCTCTTCTATAACGTTTATAAACGTGGGGCACTCGATGAATTAACATAGGTAGGTACCTACCTTGAGTGTCCCACGCTTTTAAACGTTATAGAAGAGAAAGAAATTTATATTCTGCTTTTTGGTGCTTGATATAAACGTGTTTTTTATTTTTTTTTAAATACCTACCTACATATTTTTTTGAATAAAAACCTAGGGATTTAATTGAGCGTCGGCAAATAATAAACTGTTTTAGTCTTTTTTGATTAAATTCTTAGGTGTTTAATAAAAAAAACGGATTTCATTATTACCCTATTCGACATATACACTAGTAGTAATACATAAATAATTGTGGTAGCCTTTTTCAAAAAGATTAGGCAAAGCAGAGGTATGTATATTTAGCATAAATCCGTTATTATGATGTATAGGTCGAAAAATGAATTAAGAGAAATCTGTTTACGTAGTGGTAGTTACTGTAGTAGGTTAGGTATTTTCCTCATTGGTAGAGAGAAACAGTCCAGTGAAACGTGGTTCGACTGCAGCTGGGATGACACAGTGTACAAGATTTATTAAGACAGTGGATTACGTTTAAAATCTCTAAAAAATAACAAACTCAAATACATACCACTGCAAATACAAGAGATAATCTCTAATGTGTGACATCTGCTCAATGGACACATGAAAGATTTGACTGAAACAGTTTCAAGAATATAACATGATTATATCTTTACCAAATGACAAAATCGTTTATGTTGAATTTTTAGTTATTTTCAAGTACACTGGCTTGCGGTGTTTGTAGAAACAAATATATTAATATGCTCAAATAAAGAAGAGGTCTTTACTAGCCATATAAAATCCGCCTCTAAAAAAACATGGAAGCACTATGGATTTTTGATATATTTTAGCTGAAAGAGTACACAGTAATATAAAAAAATTAAAGTGCTTCCACCCTGCGCTTTGAAAGTAAGAATAAGTATATAAGAATCGTCCGTCAAAAAATGATTGTTTTTTAGATTTTTTTAGAAAAACAATCACTTTTAAAGGAAATTGATTTTATACTGCTATAGTGAGACCCTTCCTTTCTTAACTCAATGTTGTGTAACAGTGTGCTCAAAGGTTTAGTCTTTATATAAACTCTAAATTCAAATAACCTATTTTCCAAATAACTTTTTACCCTCCAGTGGATGTGTGAGTCACTCAGAGTCTATTTTTTGCAGCATTGAAAAAAGGGTAGGATCGCTGATCATATGCTTCGAAGTACCTTTCTACTACACGAGCATCACGAACGACGTATCAAATGAAATGCATTCATCAACGTATATTCCAAATATAAATAAAGTCACCCCCGTGGAGGGGGGTGAGCATGTGATCGGCAGGGCTGTCTCTTTCCAGTCTGACGTAAACATTCAAATGGGGTCGTTAAATTTACTGCATGATTTAATCGTCACTTAATTTATTTTACCAGAAATTTCACATAAGTGTTTTTGTTTTGTAGCTACAGATATAAATGATATATTATGTTGGTAATGTGTAATACAAGAACAAATTTGGAAGGAAACTGCAGACTGGGCGTGGACTGGCCAATGCTCATCTGCCCACAACACAACAGAGGAAATATTGCGCAAGCGGTTAAAAGAATACTAATCAGCAGTTTGTTCGAAACTGTCATATCAAACCGATATTAAATTGTTATATTGGTAGCAATGATACTTACAAGTTTGTCAATCAATAGTATTATCATTCATCTAGCAATGTGCCGTTGCCGGCAATTTAAAATCAAGGAAAATGCATGGAATATAGGGCAACAATAGCTTATAATAATATTAATATTATTGAATAATTCATATTTTTTGTTTTTAACTCACTAATGATTAAAAATGTTCGAAATTTTATTAGCTTTCAAATTGATGAAGATTTCATTTATCCTAAAAGTAACAGTTTTCAAGTTTTTATCCAAATAACTGTTTGGACGCTCTGCAACCCCCTGGAGATAACTACACACCCCCCTTCAAAAGACAAAAAAAGTTGTTAATGTCGTGTTCCTTAACTTGTCAAGCCGTAGGGGGCCAACACTTTAAACGGTTTCATTTAGCTTGACCCCGTATATTTGTTTCTAAGCAGAATAATCTGGCGACTGGACTATTTAAGCGAGCAAGTCACCCTCAATTTTTTGCCTTCATCGATTAAATTCACTTAGCGAATAACTGATTTTAATATTGATCGATAAATGTATGTTTTTTTTATTTTTAAGTGGGGGAACCTCCCCAAATAGCGTCCTCAAGGTAAAAAAAAATCGTCAAAAATGTGTTTTTCCAGCTCCCACTCAAATTTGTGTGAAAACCATGCTAGCTAGGAGAAAATTACACACAAGTAATTTTGTAGAGTATAAAATTTTCTAAAAAAAAGTATACGACGGCACATGTCTAAAGTGAATAATTTAGAAATGTGGGGTGCTGGAAATTATTGCACTATAAATATGACACTTTTTGTCAGTTCGGTCCTGCAACATTTTGTAACGACCGCAATTTCTGTGGCAAAACTATTGAACGTTATAATATTAAGTAAGGATAACTCTGGACCTAAATTCCGCAAAATTACTGCTTCGGAACTTACCAAAATAACGTCTGGTCTGCAGCTCACCCCTATGCGCGCCCCGCGTAACGCATTTCTAAACTATTGAATTTAGACAGTATTGCGGACTCTTTTGTAGAAAATCTTATTAGTGATACCTATGCACGGTTCTCACACAAATTTGAGTGGTAGCTGAAAAAAGACATCTTTAACGATTTTTTTCACCTGTAGGACGCCATTTCTCACTTGAAAATTAAAAAAAGCATATAGTTATGTTCAGAACAATATAATTTACCGATTAGAATCAAAATTAGCCATTTTCAACGATTAGTCACTTTTAGAGGTAACTTGCTGCGGCCTAAATATCCATTTTACAACGCCTGCTCTGGAAGTTGACTTTTCGAGCGCTGTATGTCATCTCCGAAATACACAATAATCGCATACTTGACTATATGTGTTTCATAAACGCACATGTTCGGTTAAATATCACATAACTGCACGGATTCCGCCTAAACTATACTACTATAGAAATATAACCTCGCGAACACAATCTGTACTTAACTCACTCTATCTTTTTCACTTTACTAGAGACTACTGAAACGCCATCTAATGTCGCGATAATAATTTACTTTTTATCGTTCATGTATAGTAATTAAATTGGGTGTAAAAAAATGAAAATTCAATAAAAAATCATTTTAATATTGCAATTTTTTATAAATTAACTCAAATTTAAACTGTCCAAAAACGGTGCAAAGGTGGCCAAAAACGGTACTTCTACCCTATTTTTCTCAAAGTCAACTTCCAGAGCAGTAGTTGTAAAAAGTATTGTATGCTACAGGTGGGATAAGTAGCAAATATGACAGTCGTGATTACGACATTCGCTGTAAGGTTTATGAGGCATTCGTATGAAGACGAGTGTGGGTTTGTCGCAACGAGCCGTTAGGCGAGTTGCGACAATCACACGAGTCTTCATACGAATGCCCCATAAACCTTACAGCGAATGTCGCTAATCACGACTGTCAGATTATTTGCTACTTATCCCACATGTAGCATAAATTACTATTATCCATATTGCTATTTTAAAAAATCTGACCTTAACTCGATAAAACTAGTTATGTAATAAATGTTTTATGTGTTCTGAGCCTGTTTAAGAAAAGTAGATTTAAAGTAATATATCTAGTGGCGTAAAGAGGTATATTATTGACGAGTATAGTAATAGTATAATATTAAAACGAGCGGGAGCGAGTTTTAACAATCACACGAGTCACAATGTCATTGCACCCGAGCTATATATGGTACCTATTTTTTGTCCTATCCCCTATAGTCCAATAATTTTAGATTTCCACTGTAGAATAATTCCCAGTTAGCTGATTTTTTTATATACCTTCGTTATGTTGTTTTAAAAATCGTGCAAAAAATCCCCATCGATATCGTGTCGGCGTTGCCAGATATTCGAGGTTGAAGTTCACGATAGACGGTTTTTTGCGAATTTCTCGGTTCCGTTCCATTTTTGGTAAAAAATGGTTATTATCAATCTTGTCGAGGAAAAAATTCTCTACAACTTTCGTATAAACATTTTTTGTCTATGATTCTTCCTCCCCCTCGATTTTTCATAACGGTATTATGCTGCTTCCCGAGGGCCTAACATAATGATTTGTACCTTTATTTCTTAAAGCTAACGATTAATTATAATTTTATCGAAATTAACTTATTTTCAGTATTTTCAAAATTGTTGACATTTCATTTGTGTATCAAACTTCACTTCTAACAGTAGGCTAAGAGTAGTCTGTCAGACTGTTGCACGCGCACTCAAAATCAAAATAATATACTGCAGTAGAATGTTTTCTCGCTAGCGCGTCACCAGCACAAATTCTTATTGAATTGGTTAACGCGACTACTACTTTCCCGCACACCGGCCTATAAGAAAGCAGCTATTTTATAGTGGGAAGGACAAAAACACTTTTCCTGTCAACAGATATTCTAAAGACACTCTTACCAACCTAGTATGAATAATATTTGAAAATAATATAAAAATACCAACAGAATAACATAAAACAAACTTACCCCAAATTGATGTTCACAAATCATACAAAATATGTTTTTTAACTTATTATTTATTTTTTTGTCCCACAAATGTTCCATTAAGACATATTCATATGTCAATATTACAATTTAATGATGTACTGTTTATTCATATTCACTATTTTTAACTAGCTAGTTAGTGTTTATTTGAACTCAATGTTAAAGAAATTAGAGTACAGTTAAATCTGTGGACAGAAGGCAAAACTGTTTAGGAATAATTTTTCGGTTTTTCTGCAATCTTTAACTGTAGTCTCGGTAACAAAAAAAGTTTCATCTGTACATAAATTCTAAACTGAAATTGCATTTCGAAATACGTTAGGTTTTGTCTTATGGCCACATAAATATTTATTTATAGCTTTCAGATCACTTCTCCGTTCTTCAACAAACCATTTGAACTTACATCATAATTTTTAACTGAATTGATATTTTGACATTTTAAGAATCCATTAAAACTAAATAAAGCATAATACAGAACAAACTATAAATGCACACAAAAACCACATTAATTGTGAATAACGTATTAATTTTGTTAAAACATATGAAGCATGATAAACGTGAAAATAATACAGAAAATTATTCACAAAGCTAACGATAAAACTAACGTCCTTCGACTGGTAATTTCAATAATAATTACGTAAGATAACATTATCCCAAATTTTATAAAATATAGTATTGTACACTGTACAGACAAAATCACTTAAAAAAAAACAAATCATTTAAGAGACGTGTACAGTAAAGCCTGTTGTAAAATGAAGTTCATTACATTAATTTCTCTCAGGATTTCATTGTTTCTTTTATTGATTTTAACAAGTAAAAGATTCGGGTAGTGTTGCCGTCTAGACAAGACAAGACTTTCAAAATCTTATCTTGTCTTGAAATATCAAGACTTCACTAAGTCTAAGTCTAGATTAACAAACTCTTGTCTTGTCTAATATCAAGACTCTAGATTATTTTCAAGAGTCTAGATTAGTAGTAGTAGGTAAAGTAAACCTTTACATACTACCACTTAGTTTATCTAGACTCTTGAAAATTATCTAGTTTTGGCAAAAGTCTTGATCTAGATAAAACAAGTCTTGTCTTGTCTTGAAAATTTCTAGACAAGACTTTTGCAAGTCTTGTCTTGAAAATCTGCAGACAAGACAAGAGTCTAGAATGTCTAGATCTAGACGGCAACACTAGATTCGGGCCGACAACATAGTGTATTTGCAAATATACAGATAAAATAAAAGATCTAATCCCTTAAAACATTCCTTAAAATAATCATTTTTTTTTTAATTTCGAGATGGATTTTATCAATTCAACATCTGCACCAAATTATGTACATCCTTCAGTAAGTAATTCGCTAATTTCGCAATCTAGCGATTTTGAAAAAATTTTAAAGGCACATTTTAATCTTTACTGAAAGGTTAGATTTCAATTTTAAAATAATTCCGATATTTTTTTCTGTAAAGGAATTTTTTGAACGTTCGAAAATGACAGACACATTTTCCTTTACAATTTTATTATACAGGGTGGTGAACTGCTCAAGTGTGTGCAGGGTGTTCACGGAAACGTATCCTAGCATGACGTGTAACTTTGTTATTATCAGAGATGGAAAACCGCTTAAATCTATCTATATTAAGAATTCGTCGAGAAAACCAATGAATTCTGCTCAGTTTTTGTTTTATTTTAAAAAACGTTAAAATTGCCGAATTCTAAAATCGACTGTAACTTTTTAAGTATTGATCGTATCAAAAAACTATTTGAACATCCCTTTACCAACTTTTTACGGACAATAGAATGACGTAGTGTTAAATTTATTTTTTTTCATTGGTTTTCAGGATACTTATACAAACTTCTTTTTTTCTTACGGACGCCATATTAGATTTTTACATATCCGAATTATGCTTAATTTTCTGATTAATTTGGTAGATCACAGGCCACATTTGAAAAATTTGCAATTGGCGTCCCCTATTAGAGACACATTAAAACAACTGACAAGAAAAATATGCTTGAGGAATCCTCTAAAAACCATAAGTTTAAAATTTGGTTTCGATTTTCTAGTGTCAACTAGGCCTTTTTATACTTGGACCAAATCAAACATTCATATCATCCCCGTTCACGAGAAGAGCTATATCGATTCTAATTATCTCCTTTTAGGTTTTAGAGCATAAACAAACTGTTATCAAGAATAATTTTTTGTGACGAATTAATAACAATCAAAAGGTCAAAAATATGCATTTTTTGTAACCACCCTGTATAAAAATTATTTTCGTTATAACTAAGTGACCTATCATGTAGATAACTTAACAGTGATCATTTTAATTTAATGAATTTTTGCTCTAAAAAAATCAGGAGAGCAGGGGAAACTGCATATTTATGAGTTTACATTTTAAATCTCTATATAGGTACATGTCTGAGCAGTTCACCAATCACCACCCTGTATGTATATTGTATAGATTTCGTAATTATTGTATTTTATATAAAAATATATTTTGCCATACCCACTACAAAATAGCTACTTTCGATGTATGTAGGTATAGCGGCCTTTAATGAGTCATTTAACAGGCAGGTGTGCGGAAAGTGTTTTACTTACCGCCGGGCGGGTACGGGCCATAGCAGCATCTGTTTATTCGCTCTATACGCCTGCGTGCGCCTGCCATTACTTACTCACGAACTTCACGACATACTGTAGAAGTAAAGATGGCAACGCAAATGAACTGTCAAAATTTTTTGAAAATTAAGTGAAAAGTAGGTATTTTGTAGTGGGTATGGCAAAAAATACCATACACTTATATTTCGTGCGTAATGGTATTACGACTTGTGTGACTAAAAACTCGCCATCGCTTGTTTTTACATATACGTCATCACTCGTCGTAATATAGTTCATTACACATCTACTATGATTATCTCAAACATTACGGAAAAAATTGGCTATGTTTCAGTAACGAAATGTTACTGTAGAGTTTTGTTTCAAACAGTCAGCCTTAAGAAGATAAAAAAAATTCATCCATAAAATTTATGTATAATATGTTATTTTCTGTACAAAATCTCTAATGATAAAAAATAGTCCAAGGTTTTAGAGGACCCCATTTCATGAGTTATCTTCCAAACGGTCATAAAGTGCAATATTATATTTGCAAATAGGTTTTTTTTATCAATAACATAAATTTTAGTATAAAATTATACAGTTTTTGATAAGATTAATTTGCGTATTATATCATAAAAATATTATTTTTGTATAAAAAGATACGTTTTTTATGTATGTTGTTTGTGCAAAATTTAATTTTTATCAAAATAATTGACATATTATATTTTCAACAAAATGTATATTATGTCAAAGATATTTGATATATACCAAAAAAATTAAAAAAAAAACAATAACTGAAAAGAAGATAATAATGTTGAATTTTTATAAAATGTATTCTAATTTAAACATAAATACGGATATTGATTTTAATTTCAACAATTTAAATTTTTAACTTTTTGGCAAACGATTTATAAAAAACTATAAGTAACTGAAAATTTATTTTGTAAGTATAGCCATTCACGTTGCTTATTAATTTTGTAAAAAATTTATCTAGAAAATTCCATTTAAAACTTTTTTCTTCAGGATTTTTTTCTGACATTCTTCTTATAAACAATAAAACGTTTCAATTTCTGTCAAAATATATCAACCTAAATAATATGTTCGTATCCGTTAATAAACCGTCTCGGTCTCGACTCTGTGTGAGCTATAATAGCACTGTACTGAATTTATTTTTTAAATTATAAGCACAGCCTTTACTACAAATTTTATAAACTCACAGCTATAACTTAAAAACTGAATAATAATTTGAGAGATGTATTTTTTATATCAGGAAACGAGGCTGTAATAGAAGCAAATATGTGTACGACATGAATATTTAAAATATTACCTTCGCAGACAATTTTTTATTTGTAAACATTCATCTAGCAAAACATGTAAAATAGTACTTTCCCACGTAGGTCTCAAATATTAAACGGATCTACGCCTATATTTACGTAGAGAGGACTTGTAGAGCACAGCAGCCAACTGTGAAAGGGGAAAATACTGGAATTGGGGGAAGAAGGCCACACGTTTTTGTTTACGAATTCCGGTGCATTTCTTAAAACACTAAACAAGTGTCGCGGATGTTTTAACACGATATTTACCGAATACTTCCTTGTATTTGGGAAAAACATCTTCCTACAAAATATATAGGTAGGTATAAACGTCGTGATGACGTGAATTTATTACTAAATGTCTAGAAAAAGTTCATCTTTTATAATAAGTTAATTGATGCAGATTTAAATAAAAAAAAATTCAATATGGCGGACGCTAGAAGCCATTTTGTCAGAATGCAAAAGTAATTTTTCTTCTAAATACCTACATCGATATGGGTATCAAAAGAAAGGTTTCGTTGAGAAGATTTCAAATAGGGAACATGACGTCACGAAAATTTCAATGTGGCGGACGCTGACGCTATAAAAGTCAATAGGCAAAAAACCGGTAAAAACTTTTGTGTGGGGTATCATATGAAAAGGCTTGATGAGTAGATTCAACTAAAAAGAAGGAAATAAAAATCGGATGTTATTAAATAAACAAAACAAAAACCCGACTGCGTAAAAATCGAACTTAAAAGATGGAAACAAGATCAAATGATAACATGCAGTCGAAGACATAGTAGTAACAAGTTGAACAGAAATATCTGATGCCTCCGACTGCATGTTATCATTTAATCTTTTTACAATTCATTCATCATTTGATCTTGTTTCCATCTTTTAAGTTCGATTTTTATGCAGTCGAGTTTTTTGTTTTTTTTAACAATTTATTTTTTGCCATACCCACTACAAAATAGCTACTTTCGATGTATGTATAGCGGCCATTAATGACCCATTTAACAGGCAGGTGTGCGGAAAATGGTTTACTTTCTGCACTAGCGCAGAAAATAACGGTTGCCATGGCAACTTCTGTTAATTCGCTCTATACGCCTGCGTACGCTTTCTTGCGCCTGTCATTACGTAATTACACGAACTTCGCGACACACTAGAAGAAAAGATGGCGACGCAAATGAACTGTCAGAATTTTTTGAAAATGGCGTAAAAAGTAGGTATTTTGTAGTGGGTATTGCAAAAAATACCATATATGTCCCGTACGTAATGGTATTACGGCTCGCTATCGCTCGTTTTTACATACTGTCATCACTCACCGTAATATGCCCCATTACATATCTAGACATACAATCTACTATTTATTATTTTATTGATTGTTGATTGTGATTTATAGTTTCCAAATTAGCACGTGTGTAACATCATATAATGATTAATAATAGTTAGGTAATCACATTATGATAAAAAAACCTACCCTGATTAAATTGTTCAATTGATGATAAACACTGATAGATAATAATATAGGTATCAAATAACTTTATACTTAACACTCATGTTAAGGTTTGTTCAATTTGTCAAATAATTATAATGAATAAAAACTGATTTTAGCAATCCAAAATATGTTTTTTAATTTTCAAATGTTTAATATTATAAAATGTCTGTTTGTTGGTTCAAAGAAGGGTGTTTCTTTTTTAGAAGCATTAAAAAAAATTAAATATTACTTAGTTCATGCTGTTCATGAATCATGGTACTTGCCATACTTTGTAATTATTGTGCGTCAATAACATCTACTATATGCCATGCATCACATCTACTGAGCTTCTATTTTAATATACCTTGCAAAAGTGATTTTTTAATCAATTTCTTAATACATTGCATTTTTAACTTTTATGCTAGTATTTTGTACTTTCCATAAAGTATCTATGAAAATATAATATTTAAAATTGATAACCAATAAATTATACTATGCAGTTTACAAGCCAAAATAATACCAGTGAAGTAGGAATTCATTACCAATTATTTGAATCTTTGATAATGATTATTTGGTTAGCTACATAAACCAAATACAATTTCTGATAAATGAATATTTAATTAATGAAATGCCTCTGAAGTTTTTTTTTAACAAAATAATGAAACAACGCACTCGCATTAAATACATATTTCTGGATTGATATTTAACATATGCCCAAAGTGCGGCAAATACTATGTTCTAAAAATAAGTGAGGCCAAATTTTTATCAAGTCTTGAATTGTAAAATCACTACCATACAATTGATTTTCCATTTTCTATTGAAAATATTTGCTAGGTTTTCTCCTTTGATGATTTTCCGAATTTAGGCAAAAATCTAATTTCATCAGTTGTCTAACGTCTATAATCTACAATCTAATGTAATCTTTAATAAAATGATTAGTATAAAATTTCAATTTTCTGACTAAATTATTTACTTTGTTCAGTATATAAACACGTTGGTCTATAGACAATTCAAATATATTATAATAACATTTTTGCATGTAAAATTCTGCAAGTATTTAATTTTAACTTTGTAGAAATAATGGATGTTCAGAAGAAACAATGAATGTTCAATATAAATAATAGATGCTCAGTAAAAATAATAAATGTCCAGTAGAAATAAAGGACATTCAGTAGAAATAGTGGAAGTCTCGCAAATATCACTTTATATAAGTAATTAACAGGCGGCAGAATGTATTTTCACAAACCACGACATAATACACAGTGCTTAGCATCATAATATTATCTAGTGTTACGAATACTCGATGTGTGTTTTTTAAAAAATAATTAACCACACCCGAAGATGGCAACTCGTTGTTGAAACGCGTCGTGTTAAATCACAAGAAGTCACAAGACGGACATAATACGAGGTATTTCTAATAATTCATAATATTCATATAGTGACTTGGAGACCCAACACTCTAAAAATGTATCGTATTTTATGGGATTTATGGGAAACTAACTAACCGGAAATTTGATTGATATAATTAATATTTTAATAAACAAAATATTTTATTTTATTTATCGTATTACTTATTTCAATAATATTATGTAACAGAATCATATCTTGCATAAACAAAATAAATATAATTCTTTAACTTCAGACTTCATCATCTTTCTCATAAGTAGGTACTAAAGAAAAGAGTATTTGTCTTATCAGGGTTTTTTTTAGCTTTGGACGCCGTACCCCGTTTTCTCTCTTTACCTATGTCAATTAGCCTCTGGAAAAAGGTGCAACGTATGTCTTCTGACTCGGGCTAATCCAAAAACATAACATAAGTACCTATATTATTTCCACTGAACACCCATTTTTTCCACTGAGCAACTATTATTTCTATTGAACATACATTATTTTTACTGAAAATCCGTTATTTCTAGTGAACATTCATTACTTCTATAGCTCATGAGTCTTTAGCACTATTTATTGGCACATAATATTATACCGCACAGAATATTTTTTATTAAATAACAAATACATACCGTTGACTTCAAATTATGAACAGTGTGATTAATTAAAAAAAAATCTGCAAATCGGTTGACCCTGCAGGCCATCCCTGGAACTTACCGTTGTTTTCAATATACCCAAAAGTATATATACTCAAAAGTATATATACCCAAAAGTAGACTTTTGAGCTCTTCGAGCTCAAAAATCTGAAAATTGCTGATAACAACACTATTTTAATTTTTGAAAAACTGTAACTTTTGAACGCGTCGTTTTATTTTGATTTTTCAAACGTTATTCAATGCAATTTTTTTAATGCAAAAACTGTTAAATAAAAAAAAAATCGCGCAGTTGAAAAATGTTGCAGTTATCTTCAAAAAACATTGTTTTTTGAAAAATTTTTGAATTTTTAAACGGCTATAACTTTTGAACGCGTTGTTCGATTTTGATCTTTAAAACGGCATTCGACGCAATTTTTAAGCTCTCAAAATATTGTAACAAATTCAAAATCGATTAGTTGAGAAATCTCGAAGTTATTTTGAAAAAAAAAACACCTTTTTCGAAATCTGTTGACTACGATATCTCTCGAACGGATTAACCGATTTTGATTCGCTTAGCGGCATTCGAAGCAGTTTTCTAAGGAGAAGAACTGATTAGATTATGAAATCAATCGGTACAATATTCTAGAAATTATTTTGAAAAAACGTCGTTTTAACAACTTTTTTTTTGGTTTTTCTGGAATTTTTCAAAATCTATTGGGCCGAATCGGTTCAAATTTTCAGTAAATCTAAGATTAGTGGAACCCTTTCGAATGCAGCAAATTGCGATTCGATCGGTCAAGCCGTTCAAAAGTGATGAGAGATTTACATACACACACATACATACATACAGCCATACTGACATCATCGTAAAAATAGTTAGAATAGCTTCCTAGGATCACAAAACGTCGAGATCTGATGAAAATCGGGGTGAAATCAACAACTTCCCTATTTTTGAAAATTGTCAATTTTCTTAGCGGGAAGTAAAAAATACAATGAAAGAGTGAAACTGTAGGAAATCTCTTAAGAGTTTTATTTTTTAAACGGAGTATAATATGAGCGCGAGAACATTTCGACTAACAGACTGATATCGTAGACAGGAATAAATTCATAATTCCTCCTCTTCAACTCTACATGCCTACATTATAAATGTACGGTTTAATCTAGTAAACATATGTTTTCCTCTTGCGTTTCAGTGCTCAGTTTTTTTACATAATATGGGGAGATTTTTTGCTAGAATAAACTGTATACGAGAGTAAAAGAGCTATTACACTCCGTTTTTAAGCAAGGGTTATTTCACTTATTTTTCTCTCATAATACAGCAGTCATGGGAACTTTTAAAACAAATAATAACACTTAGAATAAGACTCAACTACGTGAAGTAGGCACTACAGTTTCTACGCAGTTTTAATATAAATGAATTAATTCAACTCAGTTTATTACTGCGCTTTGTATTGTTCAGTTAAACCGTTCGATGCTTTTAATGAAATTATTTATGTATTAAAATTATATTGCGCAAACGGTGTCATCTGTAACTCGCGAGGTTTATTATGATTATCTACGTAATAAAATTAATATGAACTGAAAGTTGAAAAGCGCAAAAATGCTTCAATATTGGAAAGTCTTTGCATATATAAATTTAAATAAATATAACGTGTTTAGCTGCAGATATGTTATGTAAAATTGCAGAAAAGTAAAGAGAAAATTGTTAATTAATAAGTAATTAAAATAAAAGAAAAATCATTGTGAATGTCGGGACTCGAATCCGAAACTTTAAAAAATGCGCTATAATTGACTGCATCGTCTAGAACAGGATTTTTCAATTAGCGGCTCGCGGACCATATCCGACCTGCCAAGCCCCGCAGATTGACCCGCGGATTAAAACTACAAAAGGCGACGATCTTCTGATTCATAATGATACTCGTTAGTTAAAGAAGGGTAAAGCACTGAAAAAATTTATGGAGTTCAATATTTTATGACAATTTTTTTATTGAAATCAACATAAACTTGATTTCAATATTTAACTTGGACTAAATAAAATCGATGTGTTTTTTTTTTGTATTTTCAATTGTAAAAAGGGTTACAGAATTCAAAATCTTGCTGCAGAATTTTATATTAAAAATTGGGTTGTGTAAAGTTGTAATCTTTCAGAAACGCGAGGAACTTTCCCTGCATAAAAAGTCTCTAGAAATGAGAATACTGACTATTCGGATTTCGGATACTTACTAGAGGCTAATTTGGTTTAAATTGAGTAATACTATCTAATTATTTATATGAATCAATGACCTATTTACTACCCCCATAACTTCGCTTTCCATAAACTTGTAACATATGGAAATTGTACTATATCTATGTTGTTAAGGCCCGTTTTATTAGGGCCCTTTAAAAATTTCAAGCTTATATTTCAAAGTGTCCAGAAGATGCAAATCCCAGAAAATCGCATATTTTGGCACTCACTGACTCACTCGTCAAAACCTATTGTGTACTCGTGCATTGAGAAACTGGGAATTTTACTACCATAAACTTCTAAACTAAATGAAATTGTGTAAGAAAAATTAATTGAGACTTTGCAAAAAGTGTTTCTAATTAGTTCCTACTAAATACATAATTGTGAAAAAATTAGCCAAATTCGTTTTTATTAGTTTGTTCGGTCACCAAAAGAATGGAAATCTAAAACGATACCGAGTTCCATTCCAGTCCCACACTCGAAAATTAATTAAGTTCTGAAATATATTTAATGCAGTTTCAACTCGCCAGGCTTTTACTTGGTAAGTTTTAACATCTAGCTAAAACCTGGAAACTTTCCGAGTAAAAGCCTAAATGGCTGACATTGAATTACATTTATTTCAGAACTACTAGTACGTGATCAGTCGGTTCGTAAACGTAAATAACAAGAGTACATTTATATCACAATTGACAAAGTAAAATAATTTAATCAAGAGATCAAAGGGAGAGCAAAAAATGGTTGTCAGTAACAGAACTACTTATGGTAGATTTCATGGGTAGTGAGGATATAATTTGCACCATAATAAATAATCTTAAAGTAAAATTTTCCAAAAGCTAAAAAACATGTTTGCTTTGCTACCCGAACTTCCACAGAGAGATGCTTTTTTACATTGTGTATCACACACTACATGTAATTTAAGTGAATAAATATTTAGTCTAAATATTATGTATTAAAGGCATATGTAACTACAGGTAGGTATGGTTTAAAGTCAGTTAGGGACCCCCCGTGCGCCAAACGGTCACCATTAGTCAACTAGCCGTGCATTTAATTGCTGCCGGCATCATATATTATTTTTTTTTTCTGATTTATTTTATTTATTCAGTGTATTGTGCGCACCCAATGTAGGTACCAAGTAGGTAAGTAATGTACACAAAATAATTTATATAAATATTATGTATATGTTTGAATCTTGCGTTCACAGTGCAGTCGATTGTTTTTACAAACACTGTGGTTATTCAACTTAACACCCACAGCGCTGTTGGCAAAAATCAGCGAAGTTCACGTTTAGTACTAAGTATTCTAATACATTATAGTTCACTCTATTGAATTGCACAAAATGTGTAATATTTAAAAGTGTTTTTATTGCTGTAGGTAATACCTTGTTCTTAAAAACATAATTGTGTTTATGAAAATAATTATTGGGGAAAAAACTTCATTGTAATAAATACAAATTTCATTTAAGTATAAAAGGTCAAGTGCGAGTAGAACTCGCGCCATGGTTCCGTGCTGTTATAACAATTTAATAGTAATTAAGTTTATTACGTAATAATTCCCAGATATAATTTACAACCATCGCGTAGGATGGCGCTTCGGTTGATCGCAAGATTGACTTGCGTCCATAGCTATATGTTTTAACTTGTCCTCTAGATGGTTTCTACATACTTGTGTGTTAGTCAATATCGAAATAAGTGATTTTTTGAAAGGCCGTATCTTTTTATTACATCGAATCAAAATCTTGAATTTTTTACAGGATTATGAGGTTGTAAACTTTAGTATTTGATATGAATTGCAACTTGATAGCTCTAGCCGTTCCTGAGAAAAAGGATTTTGTTGACGAAGCCCTAAAATATGAGTTTGTCACGTGATATAGAAATAGAAATTAATGATGTTCGGATTGTTAACTTCCCATTGGAAGTTATTGTAATGGGTCCGAAAATCTAAATCAAAAAGGAAAAAAAAATTTTATGTTTCAAGGTCCAAACACTATTTTTACACTACTTTTAGAAAGATATCTGTGTGTGTGTGTGTACGTACGTACGTACGTACTTATGTATGTGTCCATTTCTTTCTAAGACGAAATCTCGAGAACGAAAAATGATATCGACTACGTTGGGGTGCCAATCGACGCGTATTAACGTAAATATGATCTGAAAGGAATTTTTTTAAAATCGGTTCAGCCGTTCTTTTTTCTTAACCAAATAACCTCCAAACAAGCCGTGAGGTGGGTCGTTTATTAGAACTAAAGTGCGACCCTTGAGGTCCACACGACGAACTTCCCAGTTTGATAAATATTTAATAACAATAATTATTAACTTCCCACTGGAAGTTATTGTAATGGGTCCGAAAATCGAAATCAAAAAGGAAAAAAAATTTTTATGTTTCAAGGTCACTACACTATTTTTACACTACTTTTAGAAAGATGTCTGTGTGTGTGTGTGTGTGTGTGTGTGTGTGTACGTACGTACGTACGTATGTGTACATTTCTTTCAAAGACGAAATCTCGAGAACGAAAAATGATATCGACTACGTTAGGGTGCCAATCGACGCGTATTAACGTAAATATGATCTGAAAGAAATTTTTTCAAAATCGGTTCAGCCGTTCTTTTTTCTTAACCAAATAACCTCCAAAAAAGTAGATTTTACACAATATCTCGCGAATAAAAAATTATATCGACTTCGTAAGGGTGTCAATCGAGGCGTGTTAACGTCATTTTGATCCGACATAAATTTTATAAAAATCGGTTCAGCCGTTTTTTTTTTTTTTTTTTTTTTTTTTAATTATTGATGTTTTAATGATTAAAATGATTACTTTTCTGTGTAATATCTAATTTAATTATTATTATTAAATATTTATCAAACTGGGAAGTTCGTCGTGTGGACCTCAAGGGTCGCTGTTTAGTCCTAATAAACGACCCACCTCACGGCTTGTTTTCTTTATTTGTGGCAAATTTCAAAATTCTAGGTTAACGGGAAGTACCTTATAAGTTTTGATGAGTGAGTCTCTATAAAAAATACAATGCTTTTAATCTTTTGATTGCATTGAGTTAGAAGCTTGAATTTTTTACAGGATTATGAGGTCGTAAACCTTGTATTTGATATTAATTTCAACTTGATACATCTAGCCGTTCCTGAAAAAAAGGGTCTTGACAGACAACAAAGTGACTCTATAAAGGTTCCGTTGTTTCATTCTGAGCTACGAAACCAGGAAAAGTATACCTTTTCGTCCTACCCCTTATAAAATAGCTGCTTTATATGCAAGTAATACTATGTAATAGGTATGTATTAGGGTAAATGCGGGAGAGATGCCGCGGTAGGGGAGACGCCGCATGGCTATTAACTTACCTATTTACCATTAATGGATGGTGCTACAAGTACGTATGTTCGTTCATCTTATCTTGTCAAGATAAGATGAATAGCAAGTTAATAGCCATGCGGTGTCTCTCCTACCGCGGCATCTCTCCCGCATTTACCCTATGTATATTTTATATGCATGTAAAATGATTTTTTACAGGCCGGTGTAGTAGAACTTCTACTACACCAACCTGTAAAAAATCACTTTACTGTAGAAGGTAGTTCGAAGCATGTGATCGATGGAACTGTCTCTTTTAATTACGGCAAAATTACAGACCAGTGTGAATACTTGAAAATTTGTCTAAAAAATCCAGATATAAGGGTGGGGGGCATAGTTTCAAGCGAACATTTCGACTAATATACCAAAAATACTGTTATGGAATCTGTAACAATTGTCCTTTCGTAATAATAATAATAATAATGCGTTTAACGTCCATTTCTCGACATTATGGCATAACAGACGCCATTTGCACCATTACTATTTTCCATTTTACCAGAGGGCAGTATAGCCTAGTGGTTAGCATGCTTGGTGCCATAACCTCTAGACTGGACTGCCGTGGGTTCGAATCCTGCCTGCGCTCATGGATGTTTTGTGGTGTTATTTGGTTTTAAGTTAGTTGTTATTTAGTGTAGTTGAAAGACGCTAATGACCTGTGATGTCGACGCGTCTACAATCTACAATAAATAAATCCATTTTACCACATCCCGTAATGCGAGTCTAGTGCTGTTCCACTAAGCTACATCGCTCGGTAACAAGTGTCCTTTCATATGATGTTCCACTTGACCGGGTGAAAAAAAGTAAGTACTTATAGTCCTGTCGCCCACGTATCTAGGTTTAATCGCACAAAAGATTACCGTTTGTCATTGTGAAATTGTTAAAGATTACGCCATTGTCGATACAAAAACCCAAGTCTTACAGAGCCCAGCCCGCCATAGCCATATCCAGTGTAAGGTTAAAAATCTACAAAAATGTTAAGAATTCGCATTTCTACCTCTTAGGGGTAGAATTTCGAAAAATTCCTTCTCAGTGTTATTTTTGTCAAAAAAAAAACCTACTGTCCAAATTTCACCGGTTTGACCTGCAGGGCATTGATGAACCAATCAATAAGAACGTATTTGGTTTGTACAATGCTGGACTTACGCTCAGCTGCTGCATCGAAACTATTCAGTTTAGAGAAAAAATTTTTAGAGCATACAAGTAATTCAAGAATTACAAGGCGCCATATTTATGTAGGTATTGTGTGTAAACGGTTTTACCGAACATAGGGAAAATAACACTAAGAAGATCAATTTTGTAGTAGGCTATGGCCATAAGACCTAATGTAAATATGTATTGGATTACGTAGAAAAAATAGTGCAGTGAATTTTTTAAACAATTTTCCATAGCAACGGTTGACTATTAAGCGAAACTCGGAACCTGCTAAATAAAAAAAGTCATGAAGTGTCGTAAGATACCCGACAGAAACTATGTTTCTTACGCATTGTATATAAAACCGAATTTATCAAAGATATAAACAATACAATTAAAAAGTTATTATTTGACTGCCATTTTGAAATCTGACGACATTTTATTTTTTTGTGTCTTATTAAACTC
Source organism: Mongoloraphidia duomilia (assembly GCA_039654895.1). Classification (NCBI taxonomy): domain Eukaryota; kingdom Metazoa; phylum Arthropoda; class Insecta; order Raphidioptera; family Raphidiidae; genus Mongoloraphidia; species Mongoloraphidia duomilia. The sequence continues at coordinate 27,531,414 of CM077519.1, forward strand.
TCAAATATCAATTTTCAAAAGGATCGGATAATTTTTACAAAGAAGTATATACCTATGGCCGCCATTTTAAAATATGACGTCATTTTATTTTTTTGAGTTCTATAAAACTCGTCAATATCTATTTTCAAAAAGATCGGATAATTTTTACACAAAAAGTACATATTGGCGCCATTTTGAAATCTGACGTCATTTTATTTTTTTGTGTCCTATTAAACTCTCAAATACCAATTTTCAAAAGAATCGGATAATTTTTACAAAAAAGTACATTTGGCCGCCATTTTTAAATCTGACGTCATTTTATTTTTTTGTGTTCTATGAAACCCTCAAATATCAATTGTTAAAAGGATCGGATAATTTTTACAAAAATGTACATACGGCCGCCATTTTGAAATCTGACGTCATTTTATTTTTTTGTGTCTTATGAAACTCTCAAATATCAATTTTCAAAAGGATCGTATAATTTTTAGAAAGGAGTACTATATATTTCCGCCATTTTGAAATCTGACGTTATTTTATTTTTTTGTGTCCTATAAAACTCGCAAATATCAATTTTCAAAAGGATCGGATAATTTTTACAAAAAAGGATATATAATGGCCGCCATTTTGAAATCTGACGTCATTTTATTTTTTTGTGTCCTATGAAACTCAAATATCAATTTTCAAAAGGATCTGATAATTCTTACAAAAAAGTACATATGGCCGCCATTTTGAAATCTGGCACCATTTAATTTTTTTGTGTCCTATGAAACTCTCAAATATCAATTTTCAAAAGAATCGGATAATTTTTACAAAAAAGTACATATGGCCGCCATTTTGAAATCTGAAGCCATTTTATTTTTTTGTGTCCTATAAAACTCTCAAATATTAATTTTCAAAAGGATCAGATAATTTTTACAAAAGTGACGTTACACTACTTCGTGACGTAACGTTTCACTTTTTATTATTTAAGTCCCCATCTGAAACGTGCGTTAAGAAGCATAGCTTCAAATAAAAATAGGTAAAAAAACTTTTAAGTTAAACGGTTTTAGAAATGTTTTAAAAAGAAAAAAATAATATTTAATTTAGGTTCATAAACTCTATGATAATTTATTACAGTCACGACCCACGCTTTTATACTTATGAACCTAAATTAAATTTTATTTTTTCTTTTTAGTACATTTATAAAACCGTTTAACTTAAAAGTTTTTTATCTATTTTTATTTTTAATTTTTTAGTGTGCTTTATTTCCTTAGTCTGATTTTATAACATTTATCCGATCCACTGAAACGTTACCGGAGAATGACCTTTTGCCTGTGAAAATTCAAAAGTACGATTTGCACCCGGACGAAAGCCGGGCCGGTCAGCTAGTTATCATAATATTGTATTTTTCACCGGGGCTACACATGTGTGCAAAATTTCAACTCAATCGGATCACGGGAAGTGGGTGAAAATTCAAAAGTACGATTTACACCCGGACGAAAGCCGGGCCGGTCAGCTAGTTACCATAAATTGTATTGTCACCGGAGCTACACATGTGTGCAAAATTTCAACTCAATCGGATCATAGGAAGTGGGTGAAAATTCAAAAGTACGATTTGCACCCGGACGAAAGCCGGGCTGGTCAGCTAGTTATCATAATATTGTATTGTCACCGGAGCTACACATGTGTGCAAAATTTCAACTCAATCGGATCACGGGAAGTGGGTGAAAATTCAAAAGTACGATTTACACCCGGACAAAAGCCGGGCCGGTCAGCTAGTTACCATAATATTGTTATGTCACCGGAGCTACACATGTGTGCAAAATTTCAACTCAGTCGGTCGCAAGATTTGTAACAAATATACGGGATCAAGCTAAATAAAACCACCGTTTAAAAAACAAAGCATCTACTACCTACTTACTTTTGCGTGATGCCAGAATATTTTAAAACTCGCAGTCGCATAAGAAGTTATTTACTTGAAAAAAAATCATGTAAATCGGATCAGTGGTTCTCGAGTTATAAGCGTACAAAGGGACATACAGACAGAGAAAGTCAAATTGTTCGGGAAGGTATGAACGTCGAGAAATTTTGGTCCGATCCCTAGGTCTCGCCATCCGATCGACGTCAATAATTAGTTACACGTCATTTTAACTCAGTAGGCCAGGGTTTTTAAACTTAAATTCAAACATCAGCAGTCTAAAAATTGAATAACTATATTAAAATAATGCAATATAAGACAGAGCATACGCTATCTTCCAATATCCATATCACACTGTGCAACAGACAAGGACAACCGAAACAAGTTCGCGATTTATTAGATAAAGTCGCATTTATTTAGTTTAATAATCATATAAATCTGTATAAAAAAACTGTTTTGACACAATATTATACATGAAATCTATCTAAAATTTTCTGCTCTTTCGTTTAAGACAGGTTTCGAATCGATCTGACTTAAATTGAGCAAACTATAAGCAAAAAACACCGTTTTTTCTAATTTGCTCTCCTCTGGGGCCAAAATTCAAAAATCGGGCGACGTTAGGATCAAATAGACCCCGAGAGTAATCGAACAAAAAAAAGTTTTTGAAAATTGGTTCATCCGTTTGGGCTGTACGCGTGACACAAAAAAGCGTGACAGATTCACAGACGTACAGACAAAGCGAGTGTATATAGGCGCTTCTAGCTTCGCTAAGATCGCGCCTAAAAATGTAAAAGACATATTTTGTAGAAAATTTAATGCTATTTTATTTTCATAAGAACATTTTTTGCTGTATGATGCACCCGAAGCTAAATATTACGAAGAAACTCTTTTTGCGCCATTTTTCCAATATGGCGGCCCCGGCGGCTGCGATCAAATTTTGCATTTTTTCTCATTTCATTCAGGACATTGAAATCTACAAACTGTCAAAGTTTCAAACTTCCGCACTTATTTCGGAACTAGTATACCATTTTTTTGTAATTTTTCGTCACCAACCAAATGAGTCTTAAAATCTAAACCGAGAACAGAATCAAGTCTTATAATCGGTATTTGGTTTGTACAGAGGGGCCATTAACAGATGTATAAATTTGAAACGGTAACTCAAAAGTGAAAATTATTTTCAAAATAGTCGAACTTCATCTGGTCTTAAAACTACATACTTCCATCGTCTTACTATTACGTGTGGTTATTGAACAAAGGTGTAGAACATGACAATAGAAAAACCATGCGGTAACCTCGAAATGCGAATTCTTAACATTTTTGCAGATTTTCAACTTAACACTAGATATGGTTACGCGGCGGGTTGGGATCTGTAAAACTTGGGTTTTTGTATCGACAATGGCGTAATATTTAACAATTTCACAAAGGCGAACAGTGACCTTTTGTGCGACTAAACCTGTACGTGGGCGACAGGACTACTACCTACCCTCAATTTTAGTGTCCCATAAATAGACAAAAATATTTTATTCTGACTCTTGGACTAGATCGGGCACACAAGGTTTATAACTATGCCAAATTTTAAGTCTGTAGCATTATGTAGTTCCTGAGACATACAGGTAGACAAACAGACAACGAAGTCTCATTATAGGGCCCAGGAGTTTCATTTTTTTGTAATTTTGGAATTCTAAAAAGGTATAAAAAATTCGATATAAGCTGTTTTGTCACAGATATAACTATGTATATTATGAATGAATGAATCAAAATATACAACACAACTCTGTGTGTAAAGGTACATCGTATAAAGTAAACATTTCTATTAGGTTTTTCGACAACAATGTAGTACAAGGCGATAATTCACTGTAATGGACACTGAACGGACTGACCAACGCGACGTGTTGCTTGTAATGTAGTCATCTCGTTCCGTAATGTTCATTTACCGCACACAAGTGCTTATAAATCTACAGTATGTCCCATCAAGATGATCAACTACTAACCATACAAAATTGTGTATTAGCGGGTAACATTGTATTCAGGAAATAACTTATACATAATATATCTACATACTGCCATTCTGTTTACGACTAATGGAAGATTTAGATACACATTACATTAATTTATTAAAAACTTATCGAATTGGATAGTGAGATAATACTTGCAATAATACACGTTCATAATATTATCAACGCTTGTTTTATTATTTTATTAATTTTAAAAATCTTGATCTAATATAGGTACAAAGATGTCCAAAAAGTTCCTGCGTATTTTGGTGACTGCAGCTGTCCTCGCGGCTTTGGCACGGCCGCGCAGCGGGACGCCCGCCGGCGTACAACACAGGGTCGCCGAGACGGGCGCCGATGAAGTTAACAATTTTTCTCGAGGTTATTCGTCCGACACGTGAAACGAGTAAATCTCGGCACAATTTTGGATAATCGAAATAATTATATAGAATCACTTATACGGTCAAAAGAAAAGTAGTTATTACTTAAAATAATAAAACGAGAAATAGTGAACGTATCAATTGGATTTTCAGTTTATTATTGAAAATAAGGGTAATGGGGGGGGGGCTACGAATAGTACATACTATAAAACGCACGCAAGGGCGTACGCAGAACTTTGTTCAGAGGGAGCAAGAGTTATGAAGGTAAAAATGGACATCCGGTTATTTAATACTGCAGTTAGGTCATAAACGATAGTCCAAGCATTATCTAAGTATCATTCAGGGAATTTTCGAGCGCCACAGCTCAAAAACGAGAAATTAAAAAAAAGGAATTAGTATAGGTACTAATAAACTTTTTCACACTTTATCCCATTTTTCCAGATACCAGAGGGGGGAGGAAACTTTTGCGGGACATATAACAAAACAGTATTGTTTTATTAAATTTATTTCATGTAAACAGTGTAATATTTTTAATTTATCCAAGTGTGCAAGCTTTCACGGCCGGCATTGTTCCAAATCTTCATGGTTTCCGGACGTTGAGTTGTTACCCACGAATATACAGAGAGGCCATAGAAATACAAAAACACAAACAGAATTTCAACCGAAAAGATGAAGGCCTCAATCTCAGTAAAACCTGGACACCAGCACTCCGACATACAAAACCAATGACCAATCGTACAAGGACGGAATACGATCGAGTAGAGAACTCACCCCTACCACTATATACACTACACAATTGACCAATTACGGAGAGACGGCCAGCTACGACCGAACAGAGAACACACTGGTACTGAGCATAAAAGAAAGGAAGACACCAGTCACTTACACACTGACCTGTGAGCCGCCAAGGAGGACACTTCGACCGCTGCCACATCGCCTTCGAGAATGTCTACCGCAGTTGTAGACGAAACGTCAGGTAGAAATACCACCGGACCACGGCCTACAAGCCCGGAAACCATAAAGATTTGGAATTTTTAATTTATTAAATTCCCTATACCTATAACGTTTAGTATAAGGATGCAGTCAACGCCGAATGAAATTGAGATTTAGGTATTTAATATAAATCACGGAATATGAGTAATTTTTAGGGTTCTGTACCAGAAAGTAACCCTATTGCTGTGCCAACGATGGCCGTCGCGTCGTGTCTGTCTGTCACAGACAACGAAATGAGATAGGGACTTGAAATTCACACATAATATGTATTACCGCGGCCCAAAGACGGAGAGAATAACGAAATATCAAAAAGGTTTATTTCAGGGGGGCGTCCATACATGTAAACGAGGGTATTGTTGAAAAGGCCCTTTTGAATAGATTATGAATGTGTTTGTATTTTATTTATTTTATCAGAATTGTAGGTTTTAGTAAACGGGGTCAAAAAAAATTTTTTTTTTGTACTTGAAAAGGGTCATTTGAGTAGATTATGAATGTGTTTTTATTTTATCAAAATTGTAGGTTTAGCATAACTTATATAGTACGAAAACCCACTCCTTGCGTGGCTCGACACGCACTTGGCCGTTTATTTAATAAATGTTTCAGAATTTCCGTAAACAATGTACTACGTAAAATCACAGCAAGAAAAAAGAAACAACAAAAATTATTCTTCAATCCTAAACTAGTAATAAGATATTTTTCATATGTAGTATAAAAAAAATGCTTTTCTCTCTTCAATTTAACCCTTCTTCCGGTACACATTCTCATATTGAGTGCATTTGTCAGGATTGCGTCGTTGCAGTCAGCATTTGTTACACTTACCAGCTTTTACCACGGGTAACTCACACGCATTACCAGTACCTACATAGTATACGATGTACAATATGAAAGTCTGACATATTTCCGGCCGCAAAAAAAATATGTCTCTACAGAATGCATCTATGTACGTAAGTTAGATAAAGTCTCTGCTTTTTATACATAATATTATATCAACCCTTGCTTTATTTTAAAAAATAATAATATACTGTGAATTTGATGCATCTGTGCTCGCGTTAAGGCTTAAACTAGGATTTAAAGCGCGGCTTCTATACACAAAGTGCAAAGATATTATTTCATTATTTTCCACCAGGGATGTTAAGGAGCTCTGCTTCCGATCCCGAAATGCTAGGTAATCCGATAATTTTTCATAAATAACTGATGCTAAACGTCGAATCCGCCGTTAATTGTTGCTTGTGGTGAATGCGCGTACTTCCCCTCCCCCGCATGACTGTAGGTACTACTTATAAATAATCACTGATGATTTTTTTAAACAGATAATATATAGCTTGATTTGGTAAAAATAAATGCGCAAAGAAGTTAAAAAGACAGCAAAAAATTCGATTCCGATGTAATCCATTGAAAACTCTGGTTCCTGTTCCGATTCCGATACAAATAATCGATTTTAAAAATTGTCTAAAACGGTAAAAATGAATAGTAGATTGTATATATCTAGATGTGGAATGGGGTATATTACTGACGAGTGATGATAGTATGTAAAAACGAGCGATAACGAGTTTTTACAGACACACGAGTCATAATACCATTACACACGAGATATATATATCGTACTTTTTGCCATACCCACTACAATACCCACCCAAAATACCTATACTGTTCACTTCATTTTCAAAAAATTTTGGCACTTCATTTGCATCGCCCTCTTTATATTCACAGTGGGCAGTGAGTATGTAATACTTCCATTGTAATTTGTAATAGCAGGCGGATAGAACGAATAAACAGAAGTTGCTATGGCAACGGTTTACTTACAGCCCTAGTGGGTATGGCAAAAAATAATTAAGTTCATAACGCCCTAATTATTTTTTTAACTAAAAAAAACAAGAGCTAAAAACGGGGCTAGGGCTACACAAAGATAGAAATCAAGCTTCCATACCTCACACACAAAAATAGATATACAAATTTCTGTCGATGTAAATGTTTTACGTAAAAAATGTTATTTTTATGTAGCGCTAATAACACTTTGAATATCGCGAGGAAAAAAAATAATCGTAAAATTTAATTGCAAACGTATGCATGTATCCAGCGAATAACAGAAATAAAGTAATAAAAGTAGATTTTCTGTTATTTTAAAAAAGGGTAAAAAACAAAAGTAAGCACATAAAAATAATTCCTCATATAATATGAAGGTAAATAATTGTGAAAAAGAGAGCTAGAAATATAATTACTGACATCTCTTCTCATAAAACTTCATGTTGTAAAAAACTCATCGAGACCTATCTGTACGACGAAGTCTTATATTTATTCACATTATCAATATCTATAATATAAAGGCTGGTTCAAAAATTGCGCCGGTTTTGAATCGCTCGCCATTTTGTTGTTTACACTGTTTTGTATAAAGTTGACATCTGCCAACATTCCGATCTCATTTTCGGTGCCATCATGGAACGCTTTCAACTGAGCAACGTGTGTTAATAATTGTGAAAACGTTTTATAAAAACGGAGAAAGTTTTGCAGCAACTGTTCGACGACTTCGTGCGATTCTCGGGCGTAATGACAAGCCAAATGAATCAACAGTGCGCAGACTTATGAAAAAGTTCAACGAAACATGATCAATAATCAAGTGAATTATAGACGCTCGATAACAGAGGTCATTAGCGGTCAATAGTCAACATTAAAAATTCTGGACGTCCTCGATCTGGCCGATCTGTTGAAAACATTGCGTTGGTTCGTGACAGTGTCAATGTTAGTTCACTGAAATTGGTTCGACGTCGTTCCCAACAATTGGGCATAGGATATTCTTCATTGCGGCGAATTCTTGTGCGCGATCTTCATTACCACCCCTACAAAATTCAATTAACCCAGGAACTGAAAGTGCCCGATCACCAGAAGAGACAAGATTTTGTTGACTGGGTTCTGCGAAAAGACAACAAGAGGACGACGGCTTTGCGAGGAAAATCATCTTCAGCGACGAGGCATAATTCCACTTAAATGGATTTGTCAATAAGCAAAATTGTCGTATTTGGGGATCAGAAAATCCTCATTCGATTCATGAAAGGAAAATGCATCCGCTGCGAGTGACGGTTTGGTGTGGATTTTGGGCCGGTGGTCATCGGCCCTTATTTTTTTAGCTCAGTTGAAAAGTGTTCCATGATGGCACGCAGAATGAAATCGGATTGTTGGTAGATGTCAACTTTACACAAAACAGTGTAAACAACAAAATGGCGAGCGATTCAAATCCGGCGCGCTTTTTGAACCACCCTATATAGTACAAAAGGAAGTCTCGATAGGTGTCTGTCTGTACCGACTAATCTCGAGAATTACTAAACGGATTTTAATGCCGTTTTTGCCATTCGATAACTTATTTATTGGAGAAGGTTTAGGTCTATAATGACTGACCGGCCCGGCTTCGTGGATACATCGGATTGATTCCAAGTTGTATTGAAATCATGTTTGTGTCAAAAGCTGTGTGAAATATAAAATTATACCCAGTAATAATAATAAGTCGCGAGCAGTTAATTATAAATTCAAGCTAACGAGCGAAGCGAGTTAGTAATGTTTATTAAAAATTCGAGCGAACGAGAGAAGCGAGTGCACTCGGGCGAAGCCGAACGAGGTCATTCAGTTTAAATTATAATTGCTTTCCGTTTAGAATAAATATGTAAAAACCACGTACACAAGATATTCCTACTAATCCAAAAACCTTAAATATAAACACGTATGATATTTTTAAACGTCTAAAAACTGTTTCACAATAATAATCCATGTAATGCTAATGTTGTATATTAGCGACCGAATTCTCTACCTACATTTATTTAGCTTTACATGAAGTTTGTTCTTACATGTAATTAATAAAATTATAAATTATAGCAGTATAACGGATATTAATTAGAGGTGAACACAGATTTTATTTCCAATTTTATCAGTGATAATTACATAGTTTTTTACTTTTAACAATTTTTATGAGTTTTTATTTAAAAAAAACAACAATGTCATCACCATGTTGTTCATTAATCGCTCAAACAAAATACTGAAAGAAATTGACAGCATTTGACTCTGAAGATGGTATGAAGAATACCGAAACGTTAGTAAAATGCAAATTTAATAAAATCAGTATTGCTTTTTATTGATCCTTTGTGCCACGGAAGTTCTCATTTCCAACAATTCTTAAAATTATAACCCTTCCTTTTCTTTCGCAGTCGGGTAAAAACGAAACGAAACTAAAAAGACAACGGCTATAAACTTGGGTAAAAGATTACAGTAGATTAATAGTAGATTGTATATCTAGTGTCGCAATTATAGGTAAATTACTGACGAGTTAGCGACAGTCACACGAGTCATAATATCATTACGCACGAGATATACCTACATGATATTTTTTGCCATACCCACAGCCCACTATAAAATAGCTGCTTTTCACTTAATTTCCAAAAATTTTGACAGTTCACAGTCACATCACATATCATATCATGGGATATCATAGCACCGTCGCCATGGTTATGATCGCGGCTTTCAGGAGTTTCGTGCACTTTTTGACGCAATGACTATGTTAGAAACGTCTTTCAATGTGAATTTAGATGAAAATGTTACTGACGGTCCTAAATTAGTGCACAAAACAGTGGAAGAACATACTTGCGCTAAATTGGGACGGTGGTTGTAGTGTCATGGCCGGAAAACTGGTGGAAGTAAACGAAAATTGATTGAAACGTTAGAATCCTACCGGTCATAAATTGTTTATCGTAAAAAGTTTATCTTCAAAAGTACTCAAATATTTTTCTAGGGTGTTGTACCACTTCTTTAAATAATATTTCTTATTTAATAACTATTTACTATTTTCAAAATCAATCACTTGCTATCTGTCAATATGACAAGTCTCTGAAAAACATGGCGAAATTGGGCACAAGCGCAGAAAAAAATTGATAATGAAAAGGTCTATAGGCACGTGTCAAGCTATAGGACCAATTTAAATGTTTTCAACTTTTTCAACGCCAGTCGTTTGTTCTACGTTTGTTCCAGACGCCTACAAAATTTCAGCGTTTGTTCCGAAAAACTAAAAAAGTTATTGGCAATAATAGGTGGCCAACCAACTTGACGTTAAGTTGTATGGACCACGTCCAAATAACAATATTTTGAGAACGTTCATTATGCCAATCGTTTGTTCTCGGTTTGTTCCGGACACCTACAAAATTTCCGAAAAAATAAAAAAGAAATTACTCTAAAATTATTTTTAGCTATACAGGGTGTACGACGTAGTCATGGTACAACTGACTTGTATTTTTATAAATAGAACACTCTGTATATTTTCAGGCCATCTCATTGTCCATTCGGAGGCCTACATTAAATGATGGAATTTTTGAAATTCGTTTGCGACGTTGCCAAAATATTCAACTTTTTCTACAAAATTCTGCATTTTCGTTATCTACTACAAAAATACACATATACCATCCACATTTTTCAAGTTCGCGTTCAGTAACTATTGAGGATATTTTTTTTTTAAATACGGTATTTTGTTCAAAATTTTATCAGTTTTAAGATTAATAATGAGCTTTTTTGTGCTAAAATAGATAGTTCTCTAGATTTTCGCAAAAATACACTTTTGAGGGTAGTTTCACCCCACTAAATAGCGTATATCTTCAGTTGCCCAGAGATGACAGTTTGTCATCATGCATTTTCTTGTAGTTAATCATATCCTAAAACCATATTCATTAATCAAAAAGACTTATTAGGTACGATATTTTTGACTTAAGTAAAAACGTCCATTTGGCAATTGGATTAATATTTAAAAGAATCGAACAAAAAAATCTTTTCGAAATTGCATAAATATGCTAACAATCCTAATTTCATCTTTTCATAAAATAATTATAAAATCATAATATATAAAACTTTAAAAATGCTGGAAAGCATGCAAAAAATATGAAAAATGAATATTTTAAAAATAAGAAATGATAAAAACAAACATGCCTTCACGTTCAGTTAATCATTTTGTCTGAAGCTATCCCTCTATATTAGTGTAGTTTGAGTAATTTTTCAAAATACAGTATTATGACAATATGGAAACAGCTGTACAAGATCATTACTTATATTCAACGTGAAATGGGTAGAAAATTCAAGATGCATGTGCTGTTTTTTGTATAAAAAATGACAGACAATTTCAGTATACAAATATTAATTGCATTGTAAGTTTTAATCATCTTAAATGTATTCAGGAAATGAGTGGATTAAGAAAAGATTTCTGCATTTTATCTTTTTATTTAAAAATTCACCGTTGGTGTTCACAAAAACGGAAGTACGAGTATTTTAATATTACAAATTTACAAGTTGGTTTCTCTAATTAATTATAAACAATAATTCACCGTTTAATACTAAAACAGCATCTGTTTTAAACAAGACATAAAGTATTCATTTTTAAATATAAGACAGATAAAACTCGGGCCCGGCTCAATGCAAAACCCTGTCAACAAAATAGTGCATTTAACATTAGACCGGGCGCCAAGAAACATTCCGTTTGAAAAAACAGTTGAATTCATTTCGATTGATGATTAAGGTTCAGAAAGACCTAAAGAATAAACTTCTGAAGGTTGCCTGGCAAAATCTGTGGTCAATTTTTTTTTGTCCCGTAGGAATCTATAATAATATTGTAAAAAGAGAGTGTGAATTTCTTTGTAACCAGTAAACTCAAAAACCATTGAACCGATTTAAAAAACATTTTCACTGTTCGATAGGTGATACTTTGATTTAAAACATAGACTATAATAACTAGCTGGCCCGGTTTCGCCCGAGTGAAAATCGAGGATAATCTCAGAAAGTACTGATCCGATTTCAATTTTTTTCACTGTTTGATAGGTGACACTTTGCTTTAGGGCATATGTTATAATAACTGGCCGGCCCGGATTTGCCCGAGTGAAAATCGGGGATAATCTCAGAAAGTAATGAACCGATTTCAATTTTTTTCACTGTTTGATAGGTGACACTTTGCTTTAGGACATATGCTATAATAACTGACCCGCCCGGCCTTGCCCGAGTGAAAATCGAGAATAATCTCAGAAAGTACCGAACTGACTTGAATTTTTTTTCACTGTTCGATAGATGATACTTCGCTTTAGGACATAAATGTATAATTATTATGTAAACTTAAATTTGTTTTTGGAAAAAATAGAAATGTAGCCCTTTCATACATCCCTTAAAAAGATTAAATTTTTTTCAATTTCAATAATCAAAAAGCATTTTATCAATCAATTATTTGTACCACTTCATTATTAATTCCTCATTAATTCTTAATCTAACTGCCTTTACAACCTATGAAAACTTAGAGTAGTATAATAATAATAATAATAGTTTTTTTATACGGCTGTATGCAAATGAAAGATTTTTTCGTTGGAGAGCAGCCAATTATATAATTGTTTCGAAACATATAGGAAAAAATCACTTTACCAACCAGTGGTCACAGTCAGAATTCTAACCTGAACCTTTCCAATTTCGCGTCGGAATGAGCTTACAATACTTTATTAATATATCCCATTAAAGGGAATTCGAAATAATGTTCACTTTCATGTTGGGCTCTCGCTGGTACGAGGATTCATTTCATATCATAGCTATTGAATTAGCAGATATGAATTGACGCTCGCATGTAGTGAAAATCTATTGATTCTGAAGCATATAAGGAGAATATTAATGAAAGAAGACAGCTTTGAAATGGCTTAAGGATCCAAAAATAATAAGCAAATACTGTTAATATTGCATTTATTAAGCTGACGTTTCGAGAATTATATTCTCATCCTCAGAGCTCTGTTAAAAATTATAAAATTGTGTTAGGAAAAAATATTTAAAAAATAATATATAACAAATATTAATTAACTTACCAAATGCCGTCAAACATGACAGTAAAATTGTCCAAAAAACTTTTTAAAAAAACATACTAACATTTTATTTGGTTTTTATTGAAGTGTAAAAAAATTTGTTTTATTGATTTGATTTTGTACACAGAAATACTCAAAACTTTATGTTTTATAGAATTTGATTTTATTTTTTATTGTAGAAAATTTTTAATTTTTTTTTTTTATTTGCCAGATTAACTGTTTTGTATTTACGTGCTATAAGCTAGAAACTAAGTGAAATAATTTTTGATTTTTAAGTTGTTATTGCAAAAATGTAGTATGTTTATTCAAGTTTGGACAATTTTTATTTCATTGAGCAATTTACTATATATATGTGACAGGTTATCAATATCTGTGCGTTTGTTTATACAATTTTTTGTTTTATATATGTAAACCATTTCAAGGAAAAGGCGTTTTTGATAATTACTTTCTAGAGCCATAATGGAGGTATTTTCAAAATCAAATTCGTGATTGTTGGCGACGCTATGCTGTACTAAAGAAGTGCAAAAACAAAGTTGAGAATGTAAATTAGATTTTATTTGGTTTTTGACGCCCACATTATGTTGTTTCAAACGCATGAGTAAATACTGAGATGTCTGTCCCACATATATAGCATTACAGTTTTTGCAATCAATTTTGTAGATTAAGTTTGAATTTTGAAATTTTTTTGTTTTAGTTTTAATTTTTGAGAAAAACATTTTATTATATAAAAATTAAAACTAAAACAAAAAAATTTCAAAATTCAAACTTAATCTACAAAATTGCAAAATTGCAATATTTTTCGTCTCTAAATACGAAACGACAACAACAATGACCATTTCTCGTAGGGACAAGACGAGACGAAACGGTAACACTAATTTAGAGCCGGCCCTGGGGTTTTTTATATTTTCGACAAGTTGAGCTTTGACTCCCGTATGCATAAAACACAAATTAGTAAGTATATTTTTTCTCTTTTCTATGAAGATTATAACCTACCTTTATACGTAATACAATTGAAATAAAACTTATTTATCTTTATGAAAAATTGAATGCTAAATATCTCACGAACCGTTGATGCTGTGATAAAAATGGTAAGGACCTTTTTTACAGAGCAATATATTTCTTACAACTTACTTCACGGGGTCATTTCCGTAGAACCACTGTGTCAAATCACTTCTTGCTGAAAGTATCAGAGAGAATGAAAACAACATGAGCTTCTTCTGAGGGATGTAAACCGCATTATATAACATAACCTGCAACGAATTTTTAGTTTGGAAATTAGTTTTTGCAAATTTTGATGCGCTGTAACTTTTAAACGGTTGTCTAAGAAAATGACTCTGTGAATAAAGATCTCTACAAAAAAGACATTTAGCATTGAACTTTTCGCAAAGATGGTGGTTTTAAATTTTTAGATCGCACCAATTTAGTAAAATACTCAGAAGACAATTTAAAAAAAATGGCTTACTCGAACTATGCAAAAATTGCAATTATACTGAACTATAAAACATTTATTGGGTAATGGTATTTAAGACTTTGGTCGATAAATAACATAATTGATAAAATTTATCATATAGAGCATTATTACAACCTTTCAGATTTCGATTAAATTTCACAATCGTTTGTCAAGTTTCCCATAAATGTTTGAATTAATTTTAACTCGGGCATGTGTTATTATTTTGAATATATTTGTTACCAAATGAAGAATTATTAGAAACATATCATACCCAAACTACTCATTTCTCCTTATTTTTCAACAATCGCAAAAATATCCACTACGAGGAAATCGCAATTTGAAAAAACTAAATTAAGGACAAAACATATTTCAGGCAATCGCAACATGATGCCCACGGAGGTCATGTTGCAAAAAAATCTTTATTTACTTAAATTCCAATATTCTCACACTTCGTATGCGAAAGGGTAGAGAAAAAATAATATAATTCAAACAAAAATATAATTTTTTAGAGAAATAATAGGAAAAAATAGTGTTTAACCCTGCGACATAAAGGGTATACTGGATAAGGTTACATTTATTGAATGAGAAGGACCTTATTTCTAAAAAAGATTAAAACCTCCAAGCTATACATCCACAGCAAGAAACCTTATACCCTATTATCATATTTTTATACACAGACGTCTAGGTAAATAAAAGACGAACGAAAAAAATCGAATGACAAAAAAGTGACTGCACTACGGAGAGTATTTACTTTTTTATGTAGTTGGAAAAAAACGAGGGTTCGCAGCTACTCTATTTTATAATTTTAACGACATGGGTACCTGAGCATGACAACAAAGACAGAAAATGTAAAATGCAATGGAAATAAAAAGGAAGCAGAACATTTTCGATACAAAAAAAGAATTTTTTTAATGATAATAAATACAATTTTAATTCTTTTACTTTAATCGCATAATATTAGAATTTGAAACAGTCGAAAACATATACCACACGTCAATTTTATTATCTTGCGATGTTTCAATGAGTCCTATACTAGTCCAGTCGGCATACGTTTTTTTTCTGCAACAGAATACAAAAGTAATTTTTAACTTCCCGCTTTTGAAAATTTTCAAAAAACGGGAAGTTAATGGTTTCGGTCCGATTTTCGAAAAAAGAGTTTTCACCAGATCTCGACGTTTTGGGCTTCTAGGAAGCTATTCTGACTATTTTTGGATGGACGTCCGTGTGTGTGTGTGTGTGTGTGTGGGTGGGCGGATGGTTGTGGGTGTGTATGTATGTGTGTAGCCAAATTTTTGTTGTACGGTATCTTTAGAATGAATCAACCGATTGAGATCGGATTTGCGGCAAAGGGTTTATTGAGACTTAGATCTGAATAGATTTTGGAGTCAATCGAACCATGTTAAAGGTGGTTTTTAGGGGTTAAAATATGTTTTTGGGCCCAAAGATACCGATAAAAATTTCAGAATCGTTTCAAAATTGAAATTTAACCCTTTAGTAACGATTAAAATGAGCTGCTAAAATTTATAAAAAATTGGTGTGACAGGACCGGACTTACAATTTTTTTAACTATGTAGTTTGCGGATAAGGATTTACTTACTGAAGGGTGTATTTAATTTGGTACAGATGTAGGATTGATAATAATACTGAAATTAAGAAAAAAAATATTTTTTAAGGGGCGTATAAAGAGGTTAAATTTTTTATTTTGTCTAAAAACAAATTTTTTTATCTCACTTCGATTTACGGATTTGGGTTCTTTCTAATTTACAATTAACGCCTCAACACAATAGTATCAATTTATTGTAACGTACTTAACACATGCGGGAAGTTTTAGGGTTGATCCACAGATCGACCGTTTTCTACATTTTTTGATTTGACTTTGTTAGTGGGTCGGTCCTGAGTTAAAAAACAAGTTGTCGCAGCGGGATGGGGATATATGCGTCAACCGACATTTTGATAAACGCGTTTTTGCTGATATTTGGACGGCTGGTCCTACGAAGAAAACACAAAAAACCATTTTTCTAGAAAAATTATTGATCTATCTTTTTTATTTGGTTTTTTTCGTAAAATCGATATTTTAAGAGTTATTGCGTTGTAAAGTTTTATTTTTCAATTTTTAGTAAATAGTTCGTAAAGTATAATGTAGCAAAATTGAACAGTGAGAGCTTTTCAGCGCAAATAAAAAAAATATTTCAAATAAAAAAGATAGATCAATCATTTTTCTACAAAAAGGGTTTCTAGTGTTTTCTTCGTAGAACCAGCGGTTGCAGAGATATTAGCAAAACATGTTTATTTTTTATCAAGATGGCGGGTGACGCATAGCCCCCATAGAGATATCATAGATAGAGGAGGGAAGGCACCCAAAAAAGTGTCCGTGCAAAAGATAGAGATGGAGAATAGAAGTGTTTTTCTATCTTTTTCGATCACAAATACATAACCATAGTTACAATTAATGTAAATAAACAATACCTACTATAAATTTTTTAAATTTACAAATGCGTCAGAAGACAAGGAAAAAGGAAACTATCCGTTTTCTATCTCTCTTTTCGAACCTGACACTGTCAGCTACAGTTGTGCCTAGGACTCCACTACTCTATCTATGATATCTCTATTATAGCCCCTCCCGCCTCAACCCCAGGTGTCGAGCGTCTATAATCTACAATATATTAAATAGATTTATACGGCTGTTTTAGCGTTAAATATTTAACGCAAACGTTATACGACCTGAACACGCATACAAAATTACACTTTAAAAATCAAAAGCATATACCTATACACGCTTAGGAACATAAAATTGTCCGCAAATTTTAAATCAATAGCCGGGTTCCCATAATAATTTCAAAAACTGTTAATACATGATCGATTCCAATGTGAGGAAACAATTACATTCGGAAATAATATAACTCAGCATAATAAAATAATTTTCAACTGATGATCTTTTTCTTTAAAACGCATTTCTAAACACAGTTTTTTAACGCTTGTCAGAGATGAAGTGATTGATTAAAATATCTCAACAAAAAATAAATCAGACGTTTTCTTGGTTCACTTAAAAAATATATTTCATAAAATGATTAATAGTTCTTAACGTAAAAAAAACTTACCAGAGAGAATGGTCGTCGTGTTTTGTTTGTGTATTAAGGCTTAGCTCATTTTTATTATAAGCATGAAGGGTTACCTGAGTCAGACTGTAATGTTTTACATAACTTGGAAATATTAAATTATATTAAAATACATTTTTTAAATTTAGTTATGCTTAAATGGAACTGTATACTTCATATAGATACCTTTTTGAAATTTAAATATTTTTTACTGTTTATTATTTTTCGGCTCCGTATTTCAATAAATCAACTATTGACATTGTGTAATGGATTTTGACTTCTGGGCATTGAAAAGGGTTACATTTATTTTCTTTTTTCGTTCAAGAAACCACGCTGAGTTTCTCACGTTTGAAAATTCTAGGTTATGCAAATTTTAAATTTGGTTAATTTCAAATATTTCTCAGAATTTAAAGTAGACAATATGTATTAGATGTCAATTCAAAGAAAAACTTGCGATAAACTGAATATATTTT
Organism: Mongoloraphidia duomilia; assembly: GCA_039654895.1. NCBI lineage: Eukaryota > Metazoa > Arthropoda > Insecta > Raphidioptera > Raphidiidae > Mongoloraphidia > Mongoloraphidia duomilia. The sequence continues at coordinate 27,549,522 of CM077519.1, forward strand.
GTTCACAACTTAAGTCATTTATAGTGTAAATTAGGTGTAACTAATAAGTCATTATTTTCATTTTTAACATTAACAGAATTCATACGACAAAACTAGTACATACAATTTTTTTAAACTTTTGTACAATAAAAAACAATATATAGGTACCTAATATTATTTCCTCAACGTTTTCGTTATTTCTCACCGTTTAAATTCGAACTTTTTATTTCGCTAAAAAAGGATTCACATAAAGAATGTATCTTCTCATCAAAGTAATTTTTCTATAAAAACGGATTTGCAATATTTTTAAATAACTCTTTTACAATGAAAAAGGTTATTTAATACTGCCTTAAAAGAGGTAAACAATTTTTATGTATTTCTTTTCATTTACAGTTTCCCGTAATTTCACATAAAAAACATAATTTCTCACATAAAATTAATGCAGAATCCGTACATCTCCTAACCCTTCCATAATACACAAAAAAAAACTTAAACTAAGTAAAAAAACATTACACATGTGTACAAAATATTACAACAGATGTATTTCATTAAAAATATTAAAAATAGTAAGTTCAAACACCTTTTCTCACGAATACAAAAAATACACGCACACCCTTACTGTCGAATATTTTAACCCCTTAAGTTGTATGAGGTAAGTACAGAAGGGGTTAGTAGATACAGGGTTTTCCGGAAATTGTTGACAATTAAAAATTATGTCGTCGCTGTGTAGTAAGAAGTCAATAAGTAATGTTTTTCTATGTTTTCCACAATGGTTTAAACCATGACTATAGATGACCATACACACTGAAATGGCTCTTTTGTGGATAATAAACGTAAATTACTAACATTAGATTTTTAATAAAATAAGAAAAAGTTATATGTACGTAATATTATGTGCATTGTCCATTCTTATTCAACAGTGATGATTTTTTGATAAATTAAAAAAATACAAAGATAAAATATAAGATATCCGCATTCTTAATTTTTTTCAGCTTTCAAGTACCTATTAACGATTAAAACTGCAGTAGTTTTGAATTTGTCAAATTCGGACTTTAAACAACGACTTGAAATGAATTTTTATTGAAAGTTACTTAAATTCAGTAAATACTGTAATATACCTTCTACTGTTGTGGTTTAAGCTCCGATTAAGGAAACTATATATATAGGTACAATCAGCCAAAAATATATCAGCCATAAGCCGTCGGTACCGCGGGGAGGACCTATGGAGCGAGTTAGGGGGGGTTTTAGTGGGTATGGGGCTGTGCCCGAGTCCCACACTACCCAGGGTGTGCGTAAATGCATTTCCTCCGCAAAAAAAAATATCAGCCATAAAGACTAACCTTAATTTAAATTTGAATTATTATTGTCCTTATAATTAATTGTAACGATTAACAGAATTTTTAGTGAAACTCAAACCGGTATAATATACATCAAATATGTGCGGGTCCGATCTCTAATAATAAGCTGTAAACAGAATAAAAATATCACCACTTTTTATAAACGCCTGTAGCTATTTAAATTACGTAATTGAAGTTATGCGGGTATCCCGTTTCCTTTAATTTACACATTTTAGCGTAAAAAATCTTGCTTAGTAATCCAATACCTGGATTTGTATTATAAATAATATATAAACACAGCTGCTTCAACGTCGTCCAGGTATTTCCTTTGAAGAATAAAATGATAACCTTTTCTTCACAAAAATAATACAGAATATTGAATAAAAAATGATTATTTAAGGTAAAAAAGAATTACACAAATTCGCAAAAAGGGTTTTTTTCTATTAAAAAAAGGATTGTAATCGGCGAGGTGAATAAAAGAAACCCTTCTTATACAAAGCATGTGCATTTTCTTTTTATGAAGGGTTTAAACGTGTATGTGTTTATAAGTACATACATAGATCCAACGATAGACGTTTCGGATTGTATCTGAATGCTGGAATTAACGCTCCCAGCTAATGCCAACAAACAGTGATTTTAAATTTAATTTGATAACAATTTTCTTTTTTAGAATTTTCAACTATATGCATGCTTACAAAAAAAGACACGCTTTTGTATTAAGTTGATTTATAATTATTATAGTATTGCTCTTTCTAGTTCCTGTCTTGGTCTTGCTAAAAAACAGGACAAGAACAAATTTAGAGTCGAATATAAAAAAGCAAAAGACAAGATATTAGAGACAATTTTGCAAGAAATAGACAAAATAAGAAGTTATTATACATAATAACAATAAGAAGTTTTGCTTTCAGCTTATAATACTTCCGACAAAAAAAATCGGCCACCCTGAAATATTTCACAAAACTACTGAAATATTAAATAATTTTACTAGAAATAAATAAGATTTTTGTGTTGTAAAAAATTAAGGTGGGCTGTTGTCTATTTTTAATAGACTCCAGTAATTTTTAATAACGCGTATGTCCTCCTGGGACTCGAATTACATCGTTAAGCCGTCATGGCATCGAGCAATATCTCATAATATGGTTGAAAATGATTTTAACCTGTTTAAATTAAAAATAATGGTATTATAAAATGAAACACACATCTAAAAGCATTAATAACGAAGAAAAACAGCTAAGCTCCCTTTGTGGAAATAAAATATGACGTTTTTTTCAAATGGCCGATTTTTTTCCTGGTCAGTGTAGTTTACGATGGAGTTCCGAAAAAACTGTTTCGAACATCTACATATTTGTCTTTAGTTGCTAAAATTTAATTCTAAAATTTATTACGCCAAATTGTAAAATGTAAATTATTGTTCATGTGCATATCTAAAATTATTGTAACGATTTAACGAAAATAAAAATTTTTCGTCCAAGTCCTTGCGGTGATCTTTATAATAATTACGCAATTTTTTTATAAATATTTTCGTATTTTGACAATGTAATTCTATAATCTGTAATCTGTAACATTGTCTGTCTTGTCTTGTCTCTCACTAATTAATATTCACAACTACTGTATGACTGTCCTCGAAAGGCTCAGCTTCTTTAAATAAACTACAATTTTCTTGGTGACGTTTGGTGAGTGGTGACGAAGTCTATCTTATATTAAATAATAATTAACCTAATTGTTATTGTAATTTAAAATCCGATAACAGCAAGCAGTCATTAGAGATGTTAACTTTTCTGTCTCGTTAGTAGAGGTTTATAATTTCTTTTATATGAAGTGAACTTTTAATCTAAACCACAACACCTACAGAAAATAAAACCGTTTTTTCGCAAATTTGATCCCCCCTCCCGTATATTTTAACTTTTGGAGAATTTTTCTTTCGGCATTTAAAACAGCTAACGATCGTTTTGTCATTTTTCATACAATGGCAACGTTCGAAGAGATTTACTGTAAATCTGCCTTCACATATTTTCTATAGAACAGCTGATGTGTCTGCAAATTCTTAAAGTTTGTTGATTTTGTACAAAAGAACGTATTCTTGCGTTATGATCTTTTTATTAAACATCGTCAAATCTTGTAAATTTAAAAATGAATCGCGTTAAAGGATTTGCTTTAGAAATAATAAATAGCATAAAATATTTTCGACTTTTTCGGTTTTTTTTTATAAATTTTAATATGATATGCTTGGAAAAATTATTGACAAATTTTAACCCAGCAAATACATAAATTATAAGAGATATAATAAAAAACATTATTAACTTCAGCTCATTGCAATAATTTGAATAGTGAAATACCGGTCGTCCGTTCAGTTTGCTTTTCCTTCAACTGTAATTTTTGATTATCCAATATTGTGATTTATACGACCACCCCATGATCTCATTTATGTCGGATAATCGGGAGTCTGCTATACGTCATGTAAAATTAATGAAATTGCTTTCAGATTCATCTATTTCTCAGCAATCAGCATCTAATGGATGGACCGATATACAGGGTGAGTTCGACCACCCGTATCAGTCGTTTTTTTCGAAAACGGTTAGTCGTAGAGAGTTGTGTCAAAAATTTGTATTATAAAAGCCCTAATAAAGAATCGAATGGTGATAAATTTTTTTTCCCTATTAGTTTGCTCCAGAATGTCCAGAACTCCGGAATTATAAATGTAACGATAGGTCGAAAGTGGTATTGTTGAAAAGATTTTTAAAAAATAAGCAAGTTTTGTGGGAAAATTTTTTTTATTACTGCCATCCCTGTTAAGTAATATTTGTTTGAAATTACTAAATTAAAATGTCATATTAACTAACTTTTTAAAAGTCCGCATTTAAAATCTAGTTACCTATCTATCGATCATTAAACACTGAAGAAGTACACTCACAGTATAACCAGAAGAGCTCAGTAGTATGTATTAAAGAGTAAATGGAAGACAGTTTGAACACTTGTGACAATGTCTAAGGTTGCTAGATTTTTAATGCCGCCTTCGATCGTTATTATGAAATTTTGATTTAATAATTTCAAACGGTTGTTACTTAACAGGGGTGGCAGTAATTAAATAATTTTTCCTACAAAACTTGCCTATTTTTTAAAGAGCTTTTCAACAGCACCACTTTCAACCTATCGTGCTTTCTAAAATTCCGGAATTTTGAACATATAATAATTTATATTTATACTTATAGAAATTTACAGGGGTGGCAGTAATAAAAAAAATTTTCCTACAAAACTTGCTTATTTTTTAAAGATCTTTTCAACAATACCACTTTCGACCTATCGTTACATTTATAATTCCGGAGTTCTGGACATTCTGGAGCAAACTAATAGGGAAGCCGACCTTCCCGGGAAAAAAAATTATCACCATTCGATTCTTTATTAGGGCTTTTATAATACAAATTTTTGACACAACTCTCTACGACTAACCGTTTTCGCAAAAAAACGACTGATACGGGTGGTCGAACTCACCCTGTATATTATGATTCTTATTCTTTTAAAATAGGTAAGTAGTAGTTACTACCTATTTAATTAGGAAGTTTACCTTTTTTATTTTTTTGGTCTAAATCATAGTTCTAAAAATTAAAAAATTAATGGCGGAAGAATTTTTGAAATATCTTTAAAAACAACAAAGTTATACTACTTCGAAGTTTGAATTTGACAATTCTCCAAGAAATTCCGCTTTCAGTCCGGGTGACGTCACGCGGCACGATATTTTTTAAAGTTATTTTCAATTTGTAGATGTGATAAATTTAACATGGTAACTTTCGATAAATCTCTTTCTTTAAACTCGTAAATTCTAAATATTGACAAATTTAAATTTTTGACAGTTAATTTTAATTTAATATAAATAGAAAAGTCTGTATTATAACAAAATAGTTACTAACTTAGGTTCTAATTACTCACAAAGCTAAAAAACAGCAAACTGGTACCGCGTGACGTCATATTCAAAAATCAGTTTCGTTTGCGACCCCACGTTCAAGAAATTGAATATCTCCGTTGAAATTAACGATATCAAAATAATTATTTCAGACTTTTTAAAGTTATCTTCATCACAATGATCATAATTAGTATTTTCGTCCAATGGAAACTTCCTAATTAAAAGAATAAGAATCATATAATTATACCCCGTGTCCGGTCTCAAAGGTGAACATAGGGATTTAACATGGTATTGTTTATTTTTGCTGATTCGTGTTCGCCAATTCAACGTACAGGAAAGGTAATGGTACCAATCGAAAGATAAAATTATTGCGCATCAAATGATTCTAAAAATAAGACCAAAAATGAAATTTTTTCTTTGAAATACCAATTTGAAATTTACCGAATTTGCAGTAATGATTTCAAATTAAGTAGGCGAAAAACAAAACACTGAAAGAAGTGTGCTGTAAAAAAATTGTCAAAAAACTTTTGTTCTCGTAATTGGTGCACGTAAGCATTTTTTCAATAATTAAAGTAAAAATGAATAATTACTCCAATGAAGAAAGAGTTTTTATGGTAAAAACGTTTTACAGCGGTGTTAGTTTGCGGAGAGTTAGAGATTTGTTTTCTATTAAGTTTAATGGCACACAACGTTAATTCCCTATGTTCGACTTTGAGACCGGACACCCGGTATACTGGTCCATCTATTAAATGCTGATTGCTGAGAAATAAATGAATATTGAAACCCTCGTTTCACTTTCAATAATATCACTGTAACATCCCTTTGGAAAACCTGTCGTCCAAAACACTGATTTTCGCGACCTTTGACCTTGAATATCTAACGACGCTCACACGTGACCTTATGAGACTTTTGAGACAACATTTAGAATGCCAAATTAAAGGTTTATACAAATATTCAGCTTATTCCGTTTCATTCCAAGTAATTCAGCTTATTTATTCTCAAAACTGCCCCTAGTGGGAAAGTTTTGGGGTAGTTCTGATTTCTTTCATTCTACCTGTATTTTCGGGTCTTGAATCCGAATCTGAGGTTTGCTAACAAAATATCGTGACGCAACATCGATAAAATCGCAAAAAAAGTGAAAAATTTCTGCTTTTCTCTAAAGTTTTGCGTAAAACTCGAAAACTATTTACTTTTAGTAAATGGCCTGTTTACAGAACTTAAAGTACGTAAAATTCTCTACAAATATTACTATTTATTTTTTCTTTCAGAAGAACCGTTCGGTCTTAAGTGACAGTCGAAATTTGGCGTATTTTGGCGGTCTCTACAAAACCCACTTTTTCGATCCAAAACTTTACTTTTTTTATTAAAAGGCTGTCAGATAGTGAATTTCACCTAGATTTGTGATGTTAAAAATGGCTTCTGACGTGTGTTTTATTTGTGATAAAGTACTGGATAATGATGTAGAAAAGGTGACGACGGTGCGGGAAAAAGGTTTGAAAACATTTATTGAGTCTAGCAAGAAGAGGAAGGATGATCATCATGTTCAGCTAAGTAAAAAATCTACAGTTGAGGTTCACGAGCGATGTCGTAAAAACTACAACAATGTAAGAATGATTACCGCTCATTTGAAGAAAGTTAAGGAGGGTAGGGAGCAAGTCCAAAGACGTTCTACTGAACCACCTTTCAATTTCAAAACTCAATGTTTTATGTGTGGTCTCGTCATAACACCTGAGTTCATAGAACAGCAAAGAAAAAAGAAAACTAATCGCAATATGGTGTATCAGGTTCGAGTTTTAAAAGTCAAAGAAACTGTTATGAAAAGAGCAGAAGAACGTGGTGATGAGTATGAAAAAGCCATAATCAAACGCCTTTTGCCTGTCTCAGACTTGGTAGCCTCTGATTGTCGGTATCATAGTTTATGCATGAGAAAACTGTCCAATCGCCCAACAACTCAAAAAGAGACCAAAAGGGGTCCATTTGCCGATGATGTTGAACGAGCAATGGAAGATGTTTATAATTATTTAGAGAATAGTGAAGGGGAGTGTCAGTTTTCGCTTGATGAGTTGATGGACCAAATCAAGGGTGAATATCGTCCTGACAAAAAGACAGTCAAAGCTCATCTACTCAAAAAATACGGAAACGATATAATTATTACCATTTCTCAAAACAAGAAGCCGGTAGTTTGTTTTAAAGACACAGGTTATAAAATCTTGAGCGATGCTTGGTACAAGCAGGCGTTAAAAAATGAACAAGAGGATTGTTCAGACGACTGCTGCCATTATTGTTGAGGATATCCGGAGCCAAGTTTATGAGACAGAGCAGTATCCCCCACCTGATAAGTTTTTAGAAGGAAATGAGGAACTCATTCCTGAAACACTACGTACATTTATTGAAAAAGTTGTACTTTACAAAAAACATGGGGACTATGAGTCAAATGACAGCATTTTAATAAAAATAAAGTTTTGGAATGTAAAAAGTGGGTTTTACAGAGACCGCTAAAATATGCCAATTTTGAACTCGCACTTGAGACCGAACGGTTCTTCTGAAAGAAAAACTAAATAGCAATATTTGTAGAGAATTTTACGTACTTTAATTTCTGTAAACAGGCCATTTACTAAAAGTAAATAGTTTTCGAGTTTTACGCAAAACTTCAGAAAAAAAAACAGAAATATTTCACTTTTTTGTGATTTTGTCAATGTTGCGGCACGAAATTTTGTTCGCAAACCTCAGATTCTGATTCAGCACTCCAAAATACATATAGAATAGAAGAAATCAGAACTACCCCAAAACTTTCCTAGTGAAAACACAATATTACTGAATTAAAGGTGAAATCCCTATTTGACTGGACTAATACGCTATATTTTTTCTATTTTGCATTTGAATCAAAATAAATATATTTAAATAAACGAAAAAAATAGCAGTGTTTAAATGCAACGAAGTTTGCATAATCAGCATTATAATATAAACAAAATGAATGTATATAGTTAATTTTTGTTCAAAAAATTTCAAACTAAAAAATTCTCACGATTTTATAATATAACGGGTTGAGCGTGGAAAATGTTTCCGACAATGACAAATTATTTATAGTAAAGTTAATAATCATTCTTGCGTCAAAAATTGATTATGCCTTCGGGTCATACAAGCGTCCCGATCGCACTACATTTACTTATATATCTGTGCGAAATAATGTTAAAAAACACAATTTTAAGAATAATATTGTGCAAATTTTTAGTTGAAATCAATAAATCATCTCTTTTCCATCGATCATTTAGATCATTTATCATGTTCTCTTTTTTAAGAAAAGGCACATTTAACTAAAAAATAACGTATCCGATTTCCCTTCATATATAAGAAATGATACACCAAAAGGGTATTTTTGTCATAAAAAAAGATTTTTAACACCCTATTTTTACCTGTCGTCCTACATGTAGGTCGACAAATGTACATTAAAATACATAAAACGTGTAAGATTTCTTAGAGGAATTTAAATAGTGTTTTTTATATATTTTTAAAGGTGACTTTTTTAATGATAGAAATATACTATACAAGCGATTTTTTAAAAATATGTTTATAATTTTATAAATATATTTAATTTCTATTACCTACTTGATTCTTTCTCTGGATCATTGGAAAAATAAATTGTAAAATGTATAAAAATACATAATTTATTTTTATGACGACAGTGCTTTCCAAAATTTTGAGAGAGGTTATTTCCCGTCAATATTTTTTTCAAAAAAATTTTAGTCAACGCTCTTGTATACAAAATTTATCCAATTCTCTCAAAAACAGCTGACTTTAGAACATAAATTGTATAAAAAATCTTTAGAGCAAGTTTTGTAATTGTTTTATAATGAAAACGGTTTTTGTTGAGACATAAAACTTGTTCAAAATGCTGTTTTGTGCATTTTTTAAAAAACAATTTTTAACCTAGTCGGTCGTTTTTGAGAATAATAGAAGTTTTGACTGAAATAAATGTAGACAGACATTTGGGAAAAAATTGATGGGGTTCAGATCATGTGACCAAGTTAGAAATAGTCCCTTACCACCCTAGAAAACATTACAAAAGAAAACTCCGTATACACCAAATTTCCCTGCAGACATAAAACTGGCCCCTAGACATTACATCAATAGTGGCAGTCCACTGAGCCATTTCTGCAATTTTCTATTCTACACTGACAAGTGACAATACGACAAACCTGCTCTCATAATCTGTTTTCAAACTACAAAAACACAGCAACGGAGGGGAACTACACGTACGCAAAGATTTAAGGCTCGTCTGTATTTTTTGGTATGCACACAAAATCATATAAACGGCACAGTAAATAATCGATCATTATACAACTTTTTTTACTATTTTTAATGTCTCAGTACAACAATAAAACTTGATGGTTTTAAGAAGTGAAGTGTGTAAAGATTATTGTGTTCGATGCACCTACATGTTAAACTTAAAAGGATTTAGGTATTACCTATTATTTTACTTTAATCAATCATTTTTATATGCTCACAAACACCAAAATCAGCATCTTATGGTGGGAAACTTTTAACGTCGAAAATTATAACTGAACTGCCACACAAAACTGTCAATTCATCTGCTAATTTGAATTAAGAAAAATCTGTTTTCAAAATTCTGAAATTAAGTAATTAAGTTTATTTTGTTATTATGAAGATTGCTGATTTGTTAATAATCAAAATATAATAATAAAAAAGCCTTTACCGATTCAATATCAATTTATTTAACAAATAAAATGGGCTAACCCGTTTTATTTGTTGTTAGCAATGCAAACTGTAAATTATAAATTTTGTTATTAAAATTAGGAAAACTAGAAATTCATAGCATATTTTTTTTAAAGTGTTACACTAGAATACTGACAATCGTAACAAATATATTTATATATATATATGTGTGTGTGTGTGTGTGTGTGTGTGTGTGTGTGTGTGTATACCAATTTATTCACTATTATCAATGATCTTTGTCAAGTATTAGAATAATTTACCGATGTTTAAACAATAAGTAAATACTATGTACCTACCCCCTTAACAATATTTTCTCCTCATTCTTTTTTTATTTTGAAGTGTTTATTTAGTAATTTTTTATATTATTATCTATGTTACCGTTAAAACCCGAAATCGTTTAAACGACTAACGATTTCGTGTTTTAACGATAATATTATAATATAATTAGTACGTAGATATAAGAAACCCGAAAACATTGAATGCGTGTGTAAAAATCTGAATAACTTAGTTTTATTAATTGTTAGTGTATTTGCCATATGGCACATACACTATTGGCGTCGGTCGGATTTCTCGACGTTTCATAGCCTCCTGAACAATTTGGCACCATTTTTGGAAATGTTTATATATACAGGGTGTATCACAGGAAACCGAACATAGGAGTACACAGTACAAATTAGTTAAGATCAGAGATTGCTTTGCCCTCTATTCATATAAAAAAACCATGATAATAATAATTTAGATAAGTTAGCCATGTGTATTCTATCTTTGTCACGCTACTCATTTTGCTTATGTTTTCCTTGTTGCACTCATTACTTTTCTATGTATTCAATCCTGTGATACACCCTGTAATGTATATATATATTTATATATGTGTATGGGCTATAACTTTCGAAAGAGTTAATTGATTTTGACGAAATTTAGTAAGCACGTTGGAATTCATATCGCGCGAAGCCTATTTAAAATGGGCTCAATCGGACCATTTTAAGGGTGGTCTTTAGGGGTTAAAAAAAGTTTTTGAGCCCAAAAATACCGAACAAATTCTCATAATAATGTTTCAATATTGAAATTTAACCCTTTAGTGAAGATTAAAATGTGCTGATAAAATTTTAATAAAACCGCCCCGACAGGTCTGGACTTACAAATTTTATGAAAACACTAGTTTACGGATAGTGATTTACTTACTGAAGGGTGTATTTAATTTGGTACAGAGGTTGCATTGATAATAATATTGAAATTAAGGAAAAAAATATTATTTTAAGGGATGTATTAAGTCCAACTTTGACCTCATATATATTTCAGAAACCATTCACTTTAGCCTGGTAATTTTTCACACAAAAAATGTTCAAAATAAAGTCCTTTTTCTGAATCCGTAGAAAAAATACAGTGTGTTACTTAAAATAAGAAAGTTGTATGTGCTGGATGGGGGGGGCGGTTGGGGGCGACGCAACTATATTATCCGACACACAATATCTCAAGTTGTGTGCCCTATCGATTATCCAACCCCCCAAAGTTTTCAATGTCTATCTCAAAAGGCAAAACAATGAAATGCGTGGAAATTTTTCAGCTAGACACCCGGTATCTTATCCGGTAGGTATGTGAATTTGTGAAATCCCTATTACACATAACCAATTCCGTTAGAAAATAATATAGACTTATATTATAAATAATATATTTTGTCAAAGTTGTATACAGTGCGTAAGTTTAGTCTGGAATAATCCATATATACAAAAAAAACTCATTTGCTGCCAAAGTCGTCGGACACGTCAATCTTACTCTTTTAATTCGCGTCTTTTTTATAGTTGTCTTTTTTCCAGCCCCACTCCTCTTTTTAAAAGCAGCCCCTCCCCCATTTTGGCATATTTGGATTGTTTATCAAATTCTGATTTAATAAATATGGCATTATTTAAAATTTACGCACTGACAGTTCCCGACATATTAATTATTAAAAATGAACAAAATTTTAATATAGCTGCGGAATTTTCAGCAGTTTATTTGGAACAAAGGAATACGGGTGCATGGACTGCCAAATAAATAAAGTATCAGTTCAAAAAACAAAAACAAAAAACCAAATTAAGTTCCAAATTGGCAGGGCCGTCCCTAGAGATTGAGTAAATATAAATATTTTCATTTGGTTTTTAGGACAAGCTGAACAGTTGCTAATGAACTAACATTTATTCGTATTTTTAGACAATGATTTTTAAGGAGAGCGCTAAGAATAAGATAAATGTAACTTGGCCACTGTATCGCGTTAAAGATGATCTGGAGCCACGGTAGTGGGCCTGTTAAGTCGAGCAAACGGCCGCCACCGGGAACCCTTTTCTCGAAGCAACTCGAGGCATTTTTAAACTGTTTATATCTCTGTTACAAATGCAAGCAGAAGTCTGAAAATTACGTTAGAGATTGTACCTATAACGTACTTAACTAAACCCCCAAAATACTAGTTTCTAATAAATATAGTTCGGAAAATATCTGCCATCAAAGTTTCGCTATTTCGTCACACACTCACTCACCGATCATCAAAAATCTAGCGTACCGACTTCACGTAGTCCTAGAAAGCTGAAATTTGGTATGCAGGCCGGGTTTCGCGTACAAGTAACGAGAAAATTCAAACATCTGTGATTTCCAACCCCCGAAAGTGGGGATGTGCAGATTTCTATAGGTCAAACATCTTTAGGGTACTTCTCGTAATTAACAAATCTATGTTTTCCCCTCCAACCCCTAAAAGGGGGTGGTGCAGATTTCTACAGGTATATAAAAGGAAAAAAAGAAATCTGGCATGCCGGCTAAATTTAGTGTATAAGCAACAATAGTTTACAAAAAGAATTGAAATCCCGTCAAAAACAATAATCTTGTAAAAAAGGCCAAGTCTCGCGATCGCGTAGCAGCAATAAGTTATAAGATCTAACAGAGCCAAGTTCAATTAATTGTAAGAGAAAAGTAATGAAGGTAAACTTATATTATTGGTACACTAGCCGTTACCCGTGGCTTCGCCCACGTATTTTACGAGAAATTCTTTTCCTGCGAAACGAAGCCGGGCTGGTAGTGTTTATTCGCTCGAATTTTATAATACATAACTCACTCGCTGCGCTCGTTCGCTCGGATTTTATTAATACATTACTCACTCACTCGCATCGCTCGTTCGCTTGAATATTATTAATATATTACCCACTCGCCTCGCTCGTTCGCTCGAATTTTATAAATACATTCATCATTCGCTTCGCTCGTTCGCTCGAATATTAATAATACATTACCCACTTGCTTCGCTCGTTCGCTTGCATATTATAAATATATTACTCACTCGCTTCGCTCGTTCGCTCGAATGTTATTAATACATTATTCACTCGCTTCGCTCGTTCGCTTGAATATTATTAATATATTACTCACTCGCATCGCTCGAATATTAACAATACATTACTCACACACTTCGCTCGTTCGCTCGAATTTTATTTATAGATTATTGCTCACCTACGATACCTATATAAGGAACTCCTGTGCAAAATTTGTTATCCGCCGGCGAGAATCTTCCCCTCTTATTTGTTATCCCACCGCGAGAATCTCCCCCCCCCTAAATTGTTATCTCCCCGCGAGAATATCCCCCCTAATTTGTTATCCCCCCGCGAGAATCTCTTCCCCTAATTTGTTATCACCCCGCGAGAATTTCTACCCCTAATTTATTATCCCCCCGCGAGGAGCTTCCCCCCTAATTTGTTATCCCACCGCAAGAAACTCCCCCCTAAGTTGTTATCCTACCGCGAGAATCTCCCCCCTAATTTGTTATCACCCCGCGAGAATCCCCCCCTTTATTTGTTATCCCACCACGAAATTCTCCCCTTCTAATTTGTTTTCTCACAGCGAGAATCTCCCCCCTAATTTGTTACCCCCCGCGAGAATTTCCCCCCTAACTTGTTATCACCCCGGGAGAATCTCCCCCCGTAATTTGTTATCCCCCCGCGAGAATCTCCCCCCCTAATTTGTTATCCCTCCGCGAGAATCTTCCCCCCTAATTTGTTACCTCCCCGCGAGAATCTCCCCCCTAATTTGTTATCACCCCGGGAGAATCTACCCCCCTAATTTGTTATCCCTCCGCGAGAATCTCCACCACTAATTTATTATCCCCCCGCGAGAATCTTCCCCCCTAATTTTGTTATCCCTCCGCGAGAATCTTCCCCCCTAATTTGTTATCCCTTCGCAAAAATCTTCCCCCCTAATTTGTTTTCCCCCCGCGAGAATCTTCCCCCCTAATTTGTTATCCCCCGCGAGAATCTTCCCCCTTATTTGTTATTCCTCCGCGAGAATCTTCCCACCTAATTTGTTATCACCCCGCGAGAATCTATCCCCCTAATTTGTTATCCCCCCGCGAGAATCGTCCCCCCAAATTTGTTATCCCCCCGCGAGAATCCTCCTCAGCGGTATATTGGTCGCAAAGATCGTTTACTGTATTAAAAATACTTATTGAATATTGATGAAATGTTGCATATTTGTTGGAAATGCATCTATTTCACAGGTTATAAGCTTTGAGTTATGAGTACGATATATCATTTTTCAACTGTCTGTCGCAAGCCAAGCAAAATATGGAAAGTTTGACTGCGCAGGGTAGTAGTACTGTAGATTCTGCACATTTTCTCTCATTTAACCAAATCTCTTACCGTTAAGGAAATCCCTTGGGAAATCCCCATGCACTTCACGATTATCTTGGACACCCTGTATATTTTTAAGAAATTTAATATGAAATGTTATGTACATGTACATTTAAATAAAGCACAATTTTCGTTAATCCTCAGAAAATCGTGAAATAATTTTCTCTTTATTGCGCATGCTAGGGGGGGCACGTACCCTCCCCTGCCCCTCCCTGGCTACGCTCTTGGGTAGACAGGCTAAACATCCCGCTAGAACTTGAATACGGTTCTGATGATAATAATAACTTAGTAATTATCCGTGAACTATATTATGTAAGTAGTAAGTACTAAATAAAATAGTAAATATAATATAAAGGTTTCTGTTATCACGACAGCAGAACAAAAGGTAGTGCCTAGGCATATGTATACAGGTGTCTCAAAATTGACGCCCGTGCTTTTGGGGTTTGTTTCAGGAGGCTAACACAAATCGAAAATTAAGAGTAGAAAATTTTCCGATTGTCCTAATACTTTCAACATATCGACGTAATCTCGATTACAGTAGTATCGTTCCATTTTAAACAGACAAAACCGAAGGAAATTATAATACATTTTGTCAATATGATAGAACGATTAAAAAAAATTTAACATCGCCATGGCGATCAGAAAATTTTCCACTCTTAATTTTCGATTTGTGTTACTCCCCTGAATCGAATTCCAAAAGCACGAGCGCCAATTTTGAGACACCCCGTATATAAATATACTTTACAAAAATATATAGCCCTAATATCTTTCTCCTGTTGGCTGTTGCATGGCTATATATCCAGAAGATACACTATATAAAAAATTATAACCCAACTGGAACTTTTATAAACTATAGAAACATTAAGGTAGTTGAACAGTGGATGCATTTTATGCTGGATTTTAATAAAACTTTGCTTAATTATTCTTCGATAGAATACAAATCATATAAGCCTAATTATTTTAAAATTGACCACGCCGTTTTTATAAAAAACGTAATCAGCATTTGGCTATTTTAACACGGGCTCTTATGGAAATTTGATAAGTATGTTATAATAGTCGTAGTTCCAGACCTCATAAAAAAATGAAAATTATTGACCACGTCGTTACCGAGATAATAATAATAAATATTAAATAGCACTAAGATATACTTTTGTATCAAACGGTAACTGGACAACTACCTTAAGCTTCAACGGAAGCGGAAAGTTTTAAACGCAATTATCATATACCTTAAAATTCTCTACCTTCCTTTATTTCATTTAAGCTGAATGCCATTCCTGCATATGCTCCGCCGCTGTACAGAGTTTTTAAATGTTTAGAACAATTTTACTACATTCGCATTGTCAGTTGTCTTTACCATTTTGTAAAGACAAATTTCTAATAAATGGCACATTCTGGTGTATCTATCTATCGATGCAAAAGCAAACAGCAGATGGCAAGAAAATAAACTTATTAGAGAAAAGAGAGATTTATTTGCTATATCACCATAGATACAAATCAGATTAGTCAGATCTTGGCAGACCTCATATTAATGAGGTAACTTATTGAAATTACCGTTATATGGCGAATAAAAGCACCAAAATTTGGTATGAAGGTACTTTAGGGTAAATGTTAGCGTAGGAGCCCTCTGAAATTTCTAAAAACAACTTTTAGCGATCGAAAAAAAACGAAATTTTACCACTATTTTTGCTTTTTTCGAAATATCTCAGAAACGGTCGACGTACGCGATTCTTCCATTATGTAATGTTTTAAAGAAAATAACATTTCCTACAGTTTTTATTCCCACAACTTTTCTGTGGTATTAATGGTAAGCGCGTTGCAACTTTTTGAAAATTACGCGCTTTTTGTAACCTTGATAACCAATGGTTAAAATGTAATCTCCTTTTCAATAGCTTTATTTATTGTGTTCTGCATCGAATTTTGAATTGAAAATACATATGTTTATAAAGTAAGGAACGCTCTAAATTGTCCCATATCGATGTCTTTAAAAATCGAGAAGTTATAGGCAGTCAAAGTTGAAATCCTCACAGAGTTTTACGTGTTTTTTTAACACGCGTCACGAGTACCTTTAATACCGAATAAAAAAACCCATCTAGAAAACTCTAGGAAATGTAATGCCCTAGACGATGGATTTTGCCCTATCTCGATAACTTAAAAAATGTTCAAGTTATAACTTATAAGTATTTAAGTCTTTTTAAAAATCAGTTTTTTTCTTCTACTTATTTGGCAATTTTTCATTCAATTCGCTTGGACTTAAATGCTTATAACTTGAACATTTTGTAAGTTATCGATAAAGGGCAAACATTTTAGGGCATTAAATTTCCTATGGATTCCTAGACGGATTTATTTTTTGTTCGGTATGGAAGGTACTCGTAACGCGTGTTAAAAAACACGTAAAACTCTGTGAATTGTGATGATTTCAACTTTGATTGTCTAAAGATATCGATATGGCACAAAACTCACGATTTAGGGCGTTCTTTACTTTATGAACATAATATGTATTTTCAATTTAAAAATCGATGAAGAACATAATAAATTTAATAAGCTATTGAAAAGGAGATTACATTTTAACCATTGGTTACCAAGGTTACAAAAAGCGCGTGATTTTCAAGAAGCTGCAGCGCGTTTAGCATTAGTATACTACAAAAAAGTTGTAGGAAATGTAATCCTCTTTAAAACATTACATAGTGAAAGAATCGCTAAGTCGACCGTTTCTGAGATATTTCGAAAAAGCAAAAAAAGTGGTAAAATTTCGTTGTTTCGCCCGTCAAAAGTTGTTTTTTAGAAATTCCAGAGAGCTCCTAGGCTAACATTTATTAATATACCCTAAGGCACCTTCACACCAAATTTGGTGTTTCTATCCGCCATGTAACGGTAATCTTGAAAGACAGCTTTAAGACACCTCACAGTTATCCACTTGGAGAGAGGTCGGCTAGGTATTAAAAAAAATTTGCAAGGCAGACGATGATAATAATATTGTAAATATTATTGATACTCCTCTATAAACTGTTATTTCATCGAGTAATGTTGAGCCGTATTAGAGATTAAAAAAAATGATAAAAAAATTGAATTAGTCTGCTACAGCTGATTTGATGTTTTTGGTTTCCATCATATTATCTGTTAAATTCAATGGATAACAAATGAGCCACATTATTTCAACAAAAAATGTTTTCATTTAATTTACTTTCATTATCTCAAAAAATATGAAAATATGATATTATGTTGAAGTAAAAGTTCGGCAACACATAGTATAAGGAGCCAAACTCGGGGCCAAAAATATTGGCCTATTTTTTTAATAAGGAGCCAAAAAGATTGGTTGCCACCAGGGCCAATCTACGCCTGTCCACCCTTGGTTGCATTACTGTTTCGTCTGCGCTTAAAATTTCAAAATAAATGTCTCTATACTGATGAAATAACCCCTAGTGAATATAAATGGCTTTCATGGCATTACACATATTGTATTCCCACCCCTAGTTATGTTTATAAAGAAAATGATACATGTACGTACATCTAGTGAATAAACTGTACACTACATAGTTTGGCTCAGCTACACAGAATTTACAGAGCGCTGTTATTAAATTCACCACAGGGTTTGAAAACATTGACGCTAAATCATAAATTAATAATAAGCTTTTTCATTAGCCCAATGTTACTTCAAATTCAATTTGCAACTGTGATATGTTTGGCTTTGCGAAATGTTAAAAATGCCGCATAGTATAAAAAGCGGTTCGCGAGTTTACGCCAGAGTTCGGTGATGTCCGCTGAGTTCTAAGGGAAGATAGACAGATCTAAAAGCCCGGGTAGATAGGCAATATGCAGTACAGATGTGAACGAGGTGTAAGCGGTACTACTGTACGAAGATTAATCTCAATAAACGTACCCTTGTTCATTTCAAAACACTAGAGAATATTACAGTAGACTAGAGGAAATATGGTTAATTATGCATTTAAATTTAACAATTTGTATTATTCACTTAAAACATACCAAAGTGGTGCTTTCAACTAATTTCTTTTAACAAATCCTTTTACTTTTTTTATTTTTTTTTTTTGCAAAATGCAATGATTTTTTACGTTCAGTGATATGGCATTTCGGTGGAACAAATTTAGAAAAAATGTTCAAATGCACCATTTGACAGAAAATACATCGATTCGACAAATTAGCCAAAAATCATGGTGACATAAAGGTAAGCGATTATTTACAGTTGAATTTAGATATAAGAATTATTTAGGCATAGAAAAAAGTAATAAAAGTTGCGCATAGTTCTTAATAATTTGTGATAATAAATTATCATAGTATCAATGGTTTTGTGTACCTACTACCTACCTATCTAATGAATGATTTCTCTTATTTCACCTGTTGAAACATTCACAATAGGTACATAACTTTAAAAGTGAAAAAGGAGCCCTTTTCAATTAGTATATGTACAGGTTCCTTAAATATAATTTACCATCTTGAAAAACTAAATTTTTCGCTTGTCGTCAGGGCCGTATTCAGTGTTTTAATTTGAAATTCCTTGATTCCATTTTTAAATAAGTACCTACTCGTATACTACATGTTTTACGTTAATTTTTTCTTTATGAAGATTAAATAAATAAAATTACCTACACCTATCGAAGATAAAAACTAAAATAATGCAAATCCTGCCGACAAAATAATGTATTTGCCAAATAATAATAATACTAATTAATAATAATAATAATAATATGTGAACTTAACTTTGTTAATGACTACAAATTTTGAGACCCTTAATACACCATTTAAAATTTAATTTTACACAATTTGAATAGGCAAATTATTCTTTTCAGTGATTTATGTCCACAAAGAATTATTTTCTTGTAGGTATTCAGTTTTTATGAAATTTCAAATATAGAAGTCCGGTCCTGCTGAACCAATTTTATGTAAATTTTAGGGACACTTTTAATTTAGTTCCAAAGAAACAATCTGGTTCGGCGTCTTAAATAGCTTGTCTGTAAGAGATAAAAAGCGGGGTTCTAGAATAATTTCTTTTAATCGTAAAGCTTATATTTTTTAGACAATTATTATTAAAAAATTTATTAAATTTTTAGTAGTGTCATATTTATCAATGTATTTGCCTATACCTGCATAATACCTATATAATATGGCGCACATCGGCATAATACGCTATTGACGTCGCGTCGGTCGGATGACGAGATCTTACGATCGGACCAGGAAATCTCGGTTTTTCATATCATTTTGAACAGCTTGACACAATTTTTGAAAATGTCTATAATATAGATGTATTTATGGGCATGATCGAATCATTTTAAGAGTTATAATATTTAGGGGTTGAAAATTAATTTGGACACAAAAACACCGAAAAAATTTGCGGAATTGTTTCAAAATCGAAATTGAACCCTTTAGCAAAGATTTCCCGTAAAGTTTCATCAAAATCGGCGAAACAGGACCGGACTTACAAAATTTATGAAAAATCAGTTGGCGGATAACGAACTAATGAAGATTCTAAGTTCTAACCATGCATTATGCATATAATGCATATAAGATGTTGGATTGATAAAATGCATGACGAATATTAAACTAAAAAAAAATCTTTTTAAGGAATGCATTAAGATTAAGTGATTAAATTTTTATTTAGTCCAATAATTTAAGTTCACTTAAAACATTTAAATATCAAAATGCATCTATTAGCAAATACACTATATTGGCTTTATTTGGCACAGTTAAATACCAGGGCATAGCTATTCAAGCCCCAGCATATAAATTTAATCGATCACCATTATTTGTATACCATACTGTCAAAGAAAAAAAGAAAAAATCTGTTAATCTATTGACTCTGCCGGCCATCCCTGGAACTTCCCGCTATTTTCAAGCGCTTTGAGTTCGAAGCACTTGATAATATACCCAAAAGTAGATTTTTGAGCTCTTTGACCTCAAAAATCTGAAAATTGCTGTTTTAATTTTTGAAAAGCTATAACTTTTGAACGCGTTATTCGATTTTGATCTTTAAAACGGCATTACACGCAGTTTTTTAAGCTCTAAAAATATTGTAAGAGGCACAAAATCGATTGGTTGAGAAATCTCGAAGTTATTTTGAAAAAACACTTTTTTTCGAAATCTGTTGACTACGATATCTCTGGATCGGATTAATCGATTTTGATCCGCTTGCGGCATTCGACGTAGTTTTTTGAGGAGAAGAGCTGATCAGATTATGAAATCAATCGGTACAATATTCTAGAAGTTATTTTGAAAAAACATCGTTTTAACAACCTTTTTTCGGTTTTTTGGAATTTTTCAAAATTTATTGGGCCGAATCGGTTCAAATTTTTAGGAAATCTAAG
Organism: Mongoloraphidia duomilia; assembly: GCA_039654895.1. Classification (NCBI taxonomy): domain Eukaryota; kingdom Metazoa; phylum Arthropoda; class Insecta; order Raphidioptera; family Raphidiidae; genus Mongoloraphidia; species Mongoloraphidia duomilia. Next base: position 27,570,421 of record CM077519.1, read on the forward strand.
TTCAGTGGAACCCTTTCGAAAGCCGCAAATACGAATCGATCGGTCAAGCCGTTCAAAAGTTATGAAATTTTTATATACACACACACCCGCACGCACGCACGCACACACAGAGAGAGAGAGACACCATCGTAACAATAGTCAGAATAGCTTCCTAGGATCACAAAACGTCGAGATCTGATGAAAACTCGATTTTCGAAAATCGGGGTGAAATCAATAAGTTCCCTATTTTTGAAAATTTTCAATTTTCTTAGCGGAAGTTCAAAAAGTGTTGCATAAATAATATAATATAAAACAAAATATAATTCTCTGACTTTATATTATAGATTTTTAAATGCGATTAGGCTTATTTTTTAGAAACTAAAAATTGTGTTTTAAAGACCACCAACAGCTAAGGTTATTTGGGCCTAGCACCAATTCATATTTTCAATTCATTATAAAAAACATGTGAGTGTCGAGATTCGAACCCGAGACCTATTGCGTATGACGCGGCGGCCCTATCCATCACACTATGCACTAAGCCTTAACAATTTTGCTTTAGGACTTGAAAATAGTTGCTACGGCACTGTTAGAATATTCTTGCTTTATAATTAGGGCATGCAAATATTCGGATGTTTCAGGTATTCGAATATTCGCTCAAATTTTAGCCAATATTCGAATATATTCGAATAATTGGTAAAAATAATAAAAACACTGGAACTTCAATAAATGACTTTTAATTATTTAAAATCAACACGCCTACTGCACGTCCATAAATCCAATCAATATTTTAACAACAAAAGCAGCTTACTTCTAATTAAAAAGAGATCAAATAATCATTTTTACTTTACTTAGTTACGTAAAAATTCAGATCAAATCAACTAAATATTAGAGCACACATAGCTTCCGAGAACCATAGATCAAATGAACATATTTAAGTAATCAAAAAAATTCAAAATTCTTTCTTTCTGTTTTTCCTATTCAAACAAAAATATTAAATGAGCATCTAAGACGCATTTTTATTAATTAGTACCACAAAAGTATGGGATATTGCTCCCCTATAAAAAAATACTTCACAAATAAATAATACGTCTATTAGCACGTGCGAAAAGCAAATCAAGCAATTAAGTACACGTACTTAACGTAACGTAAGTAAATAGTTATATCAAATAAACATGCAATAATTAACAAAAAAAAACTTTCCTCGCCCCGTTTCGATTCCCCTCCCACGCCCTAGCGCGAACTTAGAGCTAGTGTAGCGTTTGTAAGATATTTTAGCGCCGCCGTAAACCGTTTTTAAACAATTTTAATTCTTAACAAATAATTCGAATATATTCGAATAATAGGAATTACTATTCGAATAATAAATGCAGCCGAATATTCGCTTTATTCGAATATTCGAATATTCGAATTGCATGCCCTATTTATAATATTATTATTAGTGATGTGCCGGATCGTTAAAAATGTATATCCGCGGATACGGATCTGAATACGGATATTTGGTCTCAAGATCCGCGAATACGGATACGGATCTTAACATTCTTAGAGTACGCGGCGGTAAATACTAAATATTGCACATCGACCTTTGGAAAGAGACTATCTGTTATGGGAAAAAGTTATTGACCACGATATTAAAAAATAAAAAATAATCTGAATGGAATTTAACTGTTTTTCATTATTACCTAATTACCTATATATATAAAATTTTATCTATGAATTGAAAATTGATAAGGTAAAAGATCCGTAAAAGATCCGCGAAAAAACTAACGGATACGGATCTTTCTTTTCCCTCGGATATCCGCGGATACGGATCAGATACGGATATCCGGCACATCACTAATTATTATACAGATTGACCCTCCTGGTATGTCAATGGATTGACCCACATGCAAAAGGACAAACGTTTTTAATGTAAAGGTTAGATAGTTAAAATCGTCGCGTCAATTTCCCGATGATAGTTAGTCACGACCCATGCTTAAATTATTAAATATTATTTTTGTCTTTTAGTAAACAAAAAAATCGTTCAAGTGCGAGTCGAACTCGCGCAATGAGGGTTCCGTACAATAATAAAAATAAGAAGTTAGGTAGGGATAAAAAATTAACAAAATGGTTTTTAAAAAGTTTTTTACTTAATATATTAATTTATTTTGATCTTTTTTCCGTTTGAAATGTATTTAAAGAAGGTATATTTTTAAAGTAAAAAAAATATATTATGAACAAAAAATAAAGTGAAAAATTCCAAAATGTTCACATTGTAAAAAAAATCACAAATCGTTAGTTGGATTTGACCCCGGCTCTCCATGGTGGCATGCGAACGCCTTACCGCTACTCCACCGTGTACCACACACAAGCAATGGTATATTTGATAAACTTGATACAGTCTTGATAAAAAGTCTTTTTAATTTAAATTTTAGTGGAGACACTTTAGGATTTTATTTCGAAACCAGGAACAATTACTACTCCGATTTGAATAATTTTTTTTAATGTCATAATTACAAAATATTAAAATCTCTATAGGTTAAAAATTGACGCTCTCAGCTTTCGGGGGGGGGGGGGTGATACAATCCTCATAGATGTGTTTCTGCAAAAATCTCAAAAACTATTAATAGGCTATTGATTATGTCATATAGAAAGGAATTAAGACGTTCACGGGTTTTTATTGCAGGAATCGGTCAATGGGTCATTTAAGAAGAAAAAACCGCGGAGTGCTTTTAAATTAGAGGGTGGAAATTGGAGATAGGGGTGAAAATGCACCCTTTTCAGTTTTTTCAGTTTATCTCGCAAACGAAGCAAAATTTGGATATACTTTATATGAAACTATTTGTAGAGAATTGAATTTCGAAATGGCTTACTTAAAAAAAATTTAAAACATATTTTTTATGCCAAAAATGTTAAAACAAAATGAAAACAAGCCAAAATTTCGGTTTTTTGACTTTTTTTGCTTTTTTGCCTAGCACTTTTTTTGGGTCAGAACTCAGAGATAGGTAGGTATAGGCATTGCTTTGTAGGAAAAAAAGTCGATATAATTTCCTTTAAAATGCTGGGTCGAAAAATTTTTTGGGTGAAACATTGACCGAAATATGGTCACTCGAACATAGCTTTTTTTCAATTTTTATCCCTCTTATACAGATATTGTTTTCATTCTCATTTTGTTGAAAAAATTATTATTTTACTCAATAAAAAAAGGTATTTTAAGTTTATTGGTTGATTAGCCGTTACCCGTGGCTTCGCCCACGTATATTTCGAATTACGATTTATTATCTCCCATGCGAGAAATTCTTCTCCTGTGAAGCGAAACCGGTCTGGTGGTGTTTATTCGCTCGAATTTTATTAATACATTACTCACTCGCTTGGCTCGTTCGCTCAAATTTTATTAATACATTAATCACTCGCTTGGCTCGTTCGCTCGAATATTATTAATACATTACTCACTCGCTTCGCTCACCTACGTTATATAAGGAACTCCTGTGCAAAATTTCATGCTTCTAACTCCAAAAATGAACGAACTTCCATACAAACTTTCATTCCCTATTTAACCCCCTTGGGGGATGAATTTACAAAAAAATCTTTTCTTATTGCTCACTTACGTTATATAAAGAACTCCTATGCAAAATTTCATGCTTCTGGCTTCAAAAATGATGAACTTCCATACAAACTTTCATCCCCTATTTAATCCCCTTAGGGGATAAATTTCCAAAAATTTTTTCCTAGTGCTCACTTACGTTATATTATAAGGAACTCCTGTGCAAAATTTCATGTTTCTAACTTCAAAAATGACGAACTTCCATACAAACTTTCATCCCCTATTTACCCCCCCAGAGGTTGAATTTCGAAAAATCCTTTCTTAGTGAGTGCTTACGTCACAAAAGGAACCTACTCTCCAAATTTCAAGTTTATATCTTCAGCGGTTTGACCTGGGCGTTGTCTGTCAGTCATTCGAAAAAAAAGCTATGTTCGAGTGGCCATATTTCGGTCAATGTTTAACCCAAAAAATTTTTCAACCCAGCATTTTAAAGGAAATTTTGTCTACTTTTTTTTCTACAAAGCAATGCCTATACCTATCTCTGACCCAAAAAAAGTGCTAGGCAAAAAAGCAAAAAAAGTCAAAAAATCGAAATTTTGGCTTTTTTTCTTTTTGTTTCAACATTTTTAGCATAAAAAAAATGTTTTAATTTTTTTAAATAAGCCATTTCGATGGGAAATTCAATTCTCTACAAAAATATTCATATAAAGTATATCGAAATTTTGCTTCGTTTGCGAGATATATTGAAAAAACTGAAAAGGGTGCATTTTCACCCCTATCTCCAATTTCCAACCTCTAATTTAATAGCACTCCGCGGTTTTTTCTTCTTAAATGACCCATTGACCGATTCCTGCAATAAAAACCCGTGAACGTCTTAGTTCCTTATTGCCCTGCTTTTTAGGACATAATCAATCTAACTAATCTATCTAATCTAACTAATATTATAAATGTGAAAGTTGGTGGATGGGGATGGATGTATGGATGTTTGTTACTCAATCACGCCAGAACGGCTGAACGGATCTGGATGAAATTTGGTACAGAGATAGATTATAGTCTGGAATAGCACATAGGCTACTTTTTATCCCGGAAAAATGTACGATTCCCGTGGGATAGATTTGTTTTTGTTTTATCTCTGGAACTACTAAACCGATTCTAAAAATTCTTTCACTAATAGAAAGCTACGCGGGGGCGAGAATCTCGAGGGGGATAACAAATTAGGGGGGGAGATTCTCGCGGGGGGATAATAAATTAGGGGGGATGATTTTTGCGGGGGATAACAAATTAGGGGTGGAGATTCTCGCGGGGGGATAACAAATTAGGGGGGAGATTCTCGCGGGGTGATGACAAATTAGAGGGGGGAGATTCTCTCGGGGGGATAACAAATTAGGGAGGAGATTCTCGCGGTGGGATAAAAAATTAGGGGGGATGATTTTTGCGGGGGATAACAAATTAGGGGTGGAGATTCTCGCGGGGGGATAACAAATTAGGGGGGAGATTCTCGCGGGGTGATGACAAATTAGAGGGGGGAGATTCTCTCGGGGGGATAACAAATTAGGGGGGAGATTCTCGCGGTGGGATAAAAAATTAGGGGGGGCGATTCTCACGCTGGGATAAAAAATTAGGTGGGGAGATTCTTGCGCAGGGATAACAAATTAGGGAGGGAGAATCTCGCGGTGGGATAACAAATTAGGTAGGGAGATTCTCGCGGTGGATAACAAATTAGGGGGGAAGGTTCTCGCAGGGGGATAATAAATTAGGGGGGGAAATTCTCGCGGGGGGGTAACAAATTAGGGGGTAAGGTTCTCGCGGGGGGATAACAAGTTAGGGGGGATTCTCGCGGTGGGATAACAAATTAGAGGGGAAGGTTCTCGCGGGGGGATAACAAATTTTGCACAGGAGTTCCTTATATAGGTATCGTAGATGAGCAATAATGTATTAATAAAATTCGAGCGAACGAGCGAAGCGAGTGAGTAATGTATTATTAATATTCGAGCGAACGAACGAAGCGAGTGAGTAATGTATTAATAAAATTCGAGCGAACGAGCGAAGCGAGTGGGTAATGTATTATTAATATTCGAGCGAACGAACGAAGCGAGTGAGTAATGTATTAATAAAATTCGAGCGAACGAGCGAAGCGAGTGAGTAATGTATTAATAACATTCAAGCGAACGAGCGGAGCGAGTGAGTAATATATTAATAATATTCAAGCGAACGAGCGAAGCGATTGAGTAATGTATTATTAATATTCGAGCGAACGAGCGAAGTGAGTGAGTAATGTATTTATAAAATTCGAGCGTACGAGCAAAGAGAGTGAGTAATGTATTAATAATATTCAAGTGAACGAGCGAGGCGAGTGAGTAATATATCAATAATATTCAAGCAAACGAGCGAAGCGAGTGAGTAATGTATTAATAAAATCCGAGCGAACGAGCGAAGCGAGTGAGTTATGTATTATAAAATTCGAGCGAATAAACACTACCAGCCTAGCTTCGCTTCGCAGGAGAAGAATTTCTCGCGCAGGGGATAATAAATTCTAAATCGTAAAATACGTGGGCGAAGCCACGGGCAACGGCTAGTAGCCTATAAATGCACAAAAAAGTTTGAAACAAAAATTCTTCCATAGTTACCTATTACTAAAAATTGGGTTCTACACATTTTCGTGTCGGTGGAAAGGTATGGCCAGAAAAACCGATCAACTGCGAGTTGGACTCGCGCATCGAAGGTTCCGTACAATAATAAAAATAAGGAGCTATGTAGGTAGGGGTAATGTTGGATATAAGCTTAAGATAACATTTAGTGTTTGTAGCATTTAAATCGGTTGACAAATAAAAAAGATGTCAATTTTAAAACGCATTAATGTAAATGTCAAAACCGTTAAAGCAAAGGCTGTAATCAATGGGATGCTCATGTTACTGTTTTGCCTGAGATTTTCCGTCATTGCAGGGACTTCCCAATAGACTGCCACCAAATAAAGCACCTAATGATGCACATGATTTTATGTTACAGCGTTTGCCGCGCGCCTTCTTTAGTCAGTTGCTGAAACTGAAATTCAGTTGTTGTGTAGTGACTAGTTACTAGCTCTTTTTTTTTAATTGTGAATTTACTCAGGAATCTCTTGTATCAATAACTCAATACATATTATAGAGAAAACGTAAATGCCAAGAAGCCATGAACTTACGAAGAAGTCAAGGAGATGAAAAAATACTATCCTCAATATCGTACACCTGATCATAATTAAATTTTATTGACTAATATTATTAGTTTCTTCCTACCCTTTCTTAAAAATAATTTGTTTGTGCCTACCTCCATGTAATGTGCCTACCTCCTAATGGTAGTATCATACAATGATAGGCTGCGCTGATAGCAGATGATATTACCTACGAGCTTTCTTCGTAATAATTTGGTTCGCCTGTAAGATATCCCTTGCAAGCTAAAGTTCATTTTTAGTTATGATCAGGTGTATGATATTGACTATAGTATTTTGTCACATCCTTGATTTCTTCGTAAGTTCAAGCTTCTTGGCATTTACGTTTTCTCGATAATATATATTAAGTTTTTGATAAAAAAGATTCCTATGTAAATCCATAATTACAAAGTAACTAGTCACTACCCAACTGAATTTCAGTTTCAGCAACTGACTATTCAAGGCGCGCGGCCAACGCTGTAGTATGAAATCATGTACACCGTTACTTTATTTGACGACAGTCCATTAAAATCCCATTGTTTTTAGCCTTGCCGGGTTTACGGCGAATACCTAGGCTTTTCACGGAATTACTCATTACGCCAATTACTTACGACATAATATTATAGATAAACTGAATTGGCTGCGCCAGCGATGACACAAGACAGCATCCACTCCAAGTGAATGGCAGGCTTAAAAATTTTTTCCAATGTTATCGTGGTGAGTATATGGAACCAATAGGAGACTAAGGGGGGGGGTCCTACTGGAGCATGTGTTTCTCTTGAATTACTCAGTGCTCTTCTTGATGTGTACCTATAATCCAAGTGACATAATTATTACAGTGGTGGGTTAAGTCGCAAGTAAAAAAAGGGTCTTGAGGGATATACAGACAGACTGATGGATAGACCGACAGACGGACAACAAAGTGATCCTATAAGGGTCCGTTTTTTTAATTCTGAGGTACAGAACCGTACAAAACGGTCCAGGAAAAGCTAAATTTAAAATATAAAATTATTTACGAAATAGAAAAATTCAAATAAAAAAATATATATTATGTTATTTGAATTTTTTTCAATTAAACTGAATGAAAAAAATCAGAAAAATACTACCAGCAATTATGAAGCACTTCAAAAACATTTTAAAAGAGTCCTTGAGTAACCACGGGCAGTATGAAAAGGTTTTGCAGGTTGATTTCGGCCCGCGCTCCGTAGCTGCCCAATGCCCATGTCTACTTTTGTGCCTCATATTAAGAGGTATCACGCACCATTTAAAAACTATTGTTTTTTAATACATATTACCTGACTAGTTACTATATTATATATCATGGGTATCATATCATGATAATATAATATGTTTAGATTATTCATATTTTCAAGGCTATGTTTACATTTTTATATTAAAAAAATAAAATCTGAAAAAATAAATTCCGTCATTAGAACGAACAAATACGACAAATTTATTACTAAACCAGTAAGCAAATTCTATTTAGGATTCGTATAATGTAAATTAAAATTTTAATGTACGTTGTACACGGAAATGAATAAGTATAATTTTCATAGAAAATTAAGTACTTTTCTTGTAAATTAAGAAAAGGATTGATATATACCGATTTATCTCATAAACTTTCTAAAGTATTCTATATAAAACGCAATTTTGTAATAATTAGTATTAACAAAAGCAAACATATTTAAAACTCCGCAAAACAAAAATGAACACGAACAAAAGAAAATCGGGTGTAAGTCTTTTGTTTTATGTACAGAAAGGATAATGTCAGTAGGTATTTTCTTGTTAATAGGTAAGTGGAAATGTTGAGGGAAATTAAATTTTCCCGAACGAGATACAATCAAAGAGCATACCGTGCTGTAACTTCGAACCTATCTTCAGAGTTCTTTTAAAGGGTATTTCTTATACCTCTAAAATCGCAATAACAATTCAAAAGTTTCTTTGTGAAGTTTCTGATTGTTTGCGGAAAGTAAAAGATAAAGAAGATACGGGTGTGCTATATTTTTTATTCACGAAGTGCAATACGTGAGCTCAATATCAGGAAGAGGAAATTTCACAAATCACTGTAAAGTGCGATTCACATTATAGGTGCAATGAAGTATTCATCTAGTTAATAAAAAAAGCGGCCAAGTGCGTGTCGGACCACGCACAGGGAAGGGTTCCGTAGTCGGCCGAAAATATCCCATATCTCAAAAACTACATAACATATCTTATTCAAACCAATTTTCGTTGAAAGTATTTTATAAGTTCTACTTCCTTAAACTTTTTCAGAATTTTCCACCCCATACTTGAAAAGTTTTTTACGACTTTAGAAGCGAATATCTCACTAACTACCATTGACTTAAATAAAAAAGTCGTTTTGAAACTTCGACATCATTTTTCATTTTTGAAGACCTATCTAAAGATATCCCAACATGCTTATGTGTACTGGAAATTTTTTTTTCATCCTTCAGTTACATGTATGGTGTGCCATCCCTATTTTTTTTCATATTCAAACCAATTTTCGTTGAAAGTATTTTTAAAATTGGCACTTCTTGCGCCGCAGGCATGTATCAAAACACATCGGTTTTTAAAAACTATATGGTAAGGATATATGCAAACAAAATTTTGCACAGGTTATACTCGTAGTCTGACGTTTGTTATTAAAAGTTATAATATGAATTCTATTTCTTCGAAAATCGATTTTTGTGAGTTTTTCAGTAGGTACTTATATAAAAAAATATCTGAAATTTACTGGAAGTTGCTAAAATGACATCACAGAGAAAAAGTACTTCGATAAAGTTGATATTTGGTATCAATGCTTAAAAATGGATGCCGATTGTTAAAACGGCAACGGGCGAGCAAAATTTCATCTGATTCGAACATTTTTACAAGATATTCAATCTATGAAAATCAGTTTTTGCAAGTTCTTCAGTCAACAAAACAATAACGGAGGTAGATTTGAAAATAGCGACCTAAACAATATTTACAGGAAAAAATGCTTGATTCAAGTTGATACTTAGTTTTTACGCTTAAAAATACACATAGGTAGTTGAAATATTTAACAGAAACAATTATTTTAAATTATGTTACAGAAATAAATTCGTTTCGGAATAATATTCTGAGAAAATAATACAAAATTAATATCTCACAGAATATTAAGTACCTACTATTTTTATTGAACTCATCCGAGCAAAGCTTGGTCATCCAGATATTATCATACTATTAAACTATGCATTTTAAAATTATAAAAATTTTTTTTTGTATTTCTCATAACGAGTCCTTTCATTTGATACGTCAAATGATGCACTTGAAAAAAAAAATTTAAATTTTCTAATTTGCCCTCGAATTTAACCTCCAAATTCTGAATAGAATTTTCGTTTAGATTTTCCTGTAAACTGTGAGTGTGGTCCTATATTTTCTATTTTTTTCAAAATTTTAGGCTTAATAGTTTCGGAGATAAGAAAGTGGGAATGCTCGATTTTCGTATATTTTCTTTAATATCTTTTAAACTACCTATGCATTTTAAAATCATAAAAAATATATTTGTATTCTTCATAACAAGCAATCATTTAATACGTCGCATGATGCACTTGAAACATTTTTTTTAAATTTTCATATTTGCCCCCAAAATCAGAATTCGTTTATGTACGCTATACGTCTGTGATTGGGTCACCACTCACCTAACTTTATAGAGGTATGTACCAAATTTTAACTTTTTTCGGAGAATGTAATCTGTGACAAACGGACAGACAGACAGATAGACACGAGAGTAATCCTATAAGGGTTTTGTTTTTTCATCGGATGTGCGGAACCCTAAAAATATTGTATAATGGTGAAAAGTGAATTTTAACCTAAATTAGTAGGTAAAGACAATTCCCCACTTGTGATGTTGAAATGGTAAAAAGAGGCTACGGCACTGGTGAAATGTTTGATTAGTGACCTGTCAAAATAAGGTCATTTACCATTAGATATTTGTGACCAGGTAGGTACTTCAATTCGATAGTAAAGTCAAAGGCGTTCAGTAAAAGGAAGTATTGGAAAATCTTCGTAGGAATAAAACGATGAATTGGTGCAAGCCTAAATAACCTTAGCTGTTGGTGGTCTTTAAAATACAATTTAACAATTTAATTTTAAGAATAAAGCTCGATTCATAGTTCACAACTCAGAATGTATTCATCTACATTTAAACCGTTTATGATAAACCAATAAAATAATGATTGAAACGGTTTAAGAATATCTTAACGTTGTTTTAGAAAAGGTAATTAAAAATATAATACAATTTAAATCTGTGAAACTTAGACATATTTTCAACAATTCAAAATTGAATTCTGTAAGATTCAAAATCAAATGCAACATCCAGGCTTAATTACATAATCCATGCTTAGCAGCAAATTTTTATTCATGATGGCAATATCTCTAATCTTTTTCATTTTGCTATTTTTAACACGCTTATATTAGCTTCACCTGTATGCTTGCTTGTGTGCTTGTTTGTCAGTTTGTAACCGACTTCTTTGAACTTGATTTTGACCAACTTTGAACGGTCAGATTTAGTTTAAACTTTGCACACTTATCAAGGACCGACGACAATACAATAATTCCATAAGTTTGTCCAATTATCCTGACCAGGATCTCCAGGACTAAAAAAAAAAAAGCAAAAAACTTCAGATTGAACTGAAACTTTGCACACTTATCAAGGACCGATTACAATACAATAATTGCATAAGTTTGTCCCATTATCCTGACCAGGATCTCCAGGACTAAAAAGCAAAAATAAATTATAATTTAAAAAAACTAAAAAACACGCTTTAATGAACTAAAAAGTAAAAAATAATTAATTTTATTGTAAAAAAGCGTGGGGTAGTATGAAAATATGATACAAAGCACCCCACGCTTTTTTACAATAAAATTAATTATTTTTTACTTTTTAGTTCATTAAAGCGTGTTTTTTAGTTTTTTTAAATTATAATTTTTTATGTGTGTGTACAATGAAAATATTATATTATACGTCATGTCAAACGTTTTCCTCCTCCGGTATCTTTACGAGATATATGACATTACTTAGAACAACCAACCTGTATGGAAAATTAAACACTACTTTTACAGAATAAATAGTGGAGTCCCGCCAGGGCGCCATATTTTTCAAAAAAAATTTAAAGCGCAAGGTCGTATACCGCTTCATTAAAAAGGTCTTCTCAATTTGAACACATGAAGCTAAATATTTATTACATCAATTTTTGTTGTGGGTATTGAATAAACAAGAACGTGCCAAAGTCTTCCTACCTCCTTCACCCCTAGATTTCGAATGATATTGCATAATATATAACGGTCATTTGTTTTTGTGTTAAATACGGAACAGAGGGACGTAGATTACACCATAATCCATAAAAAATACATTTTTTTCAGTGAAATCTCTTTGTAATGTTGGTTCCTTTCTGATATACCCTGTATGAAATGTGATCATTTGCATACGACGAAAACCTACTCATTACGGAAACTTGTTCTGGTCCAGACAAAATATTAACATTTATATTGTAGGCTAACTTGAATAAAGCGGAATTTAGCGGTTCCAAGCACAGGTACACCGGAAGGAAATATCACTTCGTGTCCTGGAACGAAAAGGGGAAGATCGGGGGAGGGGTGTATTAGTTTTACGTTACATAAAACTCTGAAGGTTCAATACAAAAAAAGTCGTATATAAAAAAATTCCTCATACATAAAAAAGTAATAAACGATCTTAAAAATGAATGAGTAAAGTTTGTCGCACAATGAAACGGCAATACAGTGAATTTCAGTTAAGAACTTAGGCGCAACATAGGCGGGTTTTGTTTATTTGGTAGCTATTGAAATCATTAATGCAATACAGAAAATCGATCAACTTAAAAATGCAACATACACCTAAAAAAGGACTGGGTATGACTTTCGTGGAACAGGTGGATATTGTTCCTGCTCCAATACGTCACATTTTGAGAATTAAATTCTCCTGACAGAACAAACGCTGCTTCACCATTAATAAAATATTGTTGAGGAAGTTCTCGTACCTGTTGATCAAATTAAGAAGAGTTTCATAAAATGTAATCTTCTTTTCACTGTAAATGTGTGGGCTGGATTGATTAGTGGTCATATGATAAGTCCATTTTTTATTGATGGCAACCTTATAACAGGGGACTATAGGTACTTATAATAGTCACTGCAAAATTGGGTAACTCCAGCTCTAAATGATTTAAATTTTGATTTAAATACACGATGGTGTCAACATAAAGGAGCACTTGCTCACTATAGCCGACAAGTTAAGGAGTTTTTAAATACTGCCTTTCCTCAACGATGGATTAATCGTAGAGGAGAAATACAGTGGCCCCAACGTTCCCCAGACTTGTCTACCAATGATTTTTCTAATTAAGGTTTTAAGAAAACAAAAGTACTTATATCCGTGTCCGGTCTCAAAGGTGAACATAGGGATTTAACATAGTATTGTTCATTTTTGCTGATTCGTGTTCGCCAATTCAACGTACAAGAAAGGTAATGGGTACCCATCGAAAGATAAAATTATTGCGCAACAAATGAATCTAAAAATAAGATCAAAAATGAAATTTTTACAATACCAATTTGAAATTTACCGATTTTGCAGTAATGATTTAAAATTAAGTAGGCGAAAAACAAAGCACTGAAAGAAGTGTGCTGTAATAAAATTGTCAAAAAATTTAATTAAATATTTATTATAATTTTATTTTCTTTATCAAGTATTACTTTTCGTTGTTTAATAATAAAAAAACAATAAAATTCTTCATTACTTAGATAGGTACTGTAACGTCGGTTTTTCCCACAACCGATGGCCACGGCTAGCTAGGCTCAGCGGCGCTAGGTCGTGGTTCAAAAAGACGGTGATTCAGAATCAGATTTTGAGTACAATCACTAATACCCAGTTATCAACACGGGGGAGTAAGCTACGCTCAACAGGAGTTCGACGCTTACTCCATCCCATAAGCTCTAGAGATAGGGTCAACTATTAATAAACAAAAACAACACGAGAAATGCCCACAAGAGGGCTTAATAATCCACCACCTACCACTTGACACAAAAGACAATACACAATTAGCCTAAAAGCAATAAATAAATAAATAAATAAATCTATAAATAAACAATCAATAACAAATAACCCTAATAAGGGCTCAACAAACCCAACCACCTACCACACGACATAAAAGACAAGGACGGTTTCCAGTAGACGCAGACAAAAAATGAAATTATAGCCCAAAACAACCAAGAAGAGCACAACAGCCGTGGATAAACAAAAAATAATCAGAGCGTAATCACCGACTAAGATGATTTATAATTATGGACGCCAGGACCCCTTGACGCTCTGATTCAAGATGAGCCTCTAGGTCCAACGAGGTGCACAAATAAGGCTGCTGTCTCTAAGTCTACTAATTACAACACACAATATATCGGACAAGAAAAACCACCAACAACAGGACAAAACACTACTGCACAAGGCCTCCCTTAATAACCAAAAATATAACAGTAATAAAATCAATTAATAACAACAATAAATAATAACGAATAAAAGATTGATAACAAATAAATTACAAACAATAAGGCTATCACAGGGTATGGGACGCCACTGGACACACGAAAAAAACAAAGATCGAATATTTTTCTGGAGAAAGAAATTCTAATTCGCAGATGTTCGGCAAAAAATTTATCGGCTTATTGGCGATCAGAACGCCATACTCTAAGCGACAACTAAAACAATCATAAGCCTAAATAAACACAACGGTCCAACCAACAATGACAATCTAATCTCCAGAAATTATTACTTCCTAATCAAAAAAAAATCGACCACAACAACAAAAATCCACAATAGCTGTCCTAACGCAGCTCGCAACAATCGACCTTATCGTCGCATCAAAAATCCATCGGCCAGTATCTACGCCGTATACAGTATACAACGCATGCCATTCGGCGTCCCCGTGCAGTCTGGCCTCTGGCCGGCTCGCTACACACCGCCGTGTACTGTCTCTGAGCTCTGCTCTCGCGTGACGTTCCAGCCGCCGTACCTATCGCATTCTCTCACTTATACAGCCTCCACGAGCATAAGTTTATCTCAGTCGGCCAGAATCGCAGCAAGTTTTAAATCGTGATCTATTTTGTCAAATATCGTCGTTGTAGTTGACAATGTATTTTTAATTAAATTGATAGCTTTCATCATGGGCTCGAAATACATTTTTATTTGGGGGCCACAAAATGTAAAATGCTACACTCCCCCTCTCCCTGAAAAAAATGCGACAGTCGCATTTTTCTAATTTTCGTCAGAGGCAGCTGAGTCAGAATCCGAGGCTCCAGGCACATCGTCACGGAAGGGCTTAAGGTCTTTGACATGCCAGCGTCCAAGATTGCGGCCTTCTTCGTCGACCAACTCCATCACAAAATCCGAGATAACCTGTCGAACTATCGCCTGAGTGTAACGAGGGGCTAATTTAGCAGCAACATGCTTACTCCCACTGGACATCAAGTGGTGTCTTTTCCAAACGCGATCCCCCACGGCATAAGTATCGGCGTCCCGTTTTCCTTTATTGTACGAGCGAACATTTCGTGCATAGGCTTCGGTCAAATGATGCCGAACAGTTTTATAAATTTCGGGCAATTCCTCCAACTCCCGGATATGAAATTCCCGAACAACGTCCAAATCTAACTCGTCAATTTCGTCCAGACGGCCAAAGTAATTGCCATCAGCCGGCACAAACCTACCAAAATTCAAAAAGGCTGGAGAGAATCCAGGTGACTCGCTAACTGCCGTGCGAAGGGCGAACGCCACCTTGTGGATATCCCGATCCCAGGTCCGATGGTCCGTGTCATGAATATACGACCTAATTGCCGTGCCAATAGTGCGGTTGTATCGCTCCACGAAATTAACCTGCGCATGATAGCGTGCGTTAGGCCACAACTTCACATTATAGCGATCAACAAGGCTATTCATTTTTTTATTGATGAACTCGGTTCCATTGTCACACATCAGGATCTGCGGAACCCCAAAGAGCAAAAATACGTCATTCTCCAAGAACTTAGCTATAGCGTCACCATTAGCCTGGCGTAAAGGTTTAAGCAAAGAGAACTTGGAGAACCAATCAGTCACAACAAGTAAGTATGAAGCACCGGTTGACGACTTTGGGAATGGACCCATAATGTCAGCAGCTATCAGTTGCCAAGGTTGAGAAACCTTCTTAGGTCGTCCCATAAACCCCGGTCGAGCGGTAGTCGACATCTTTTGCGCCGCACAAACCCGACATCTTCGCACGTATTTCCCGATATCCCGACGCATCCTAGGCCAGTAGTATAGCTCACATATTCGATTGATGGTCTTAAATAGACCCAGATGGGCAGCAGTAGGATCATCATGACATGACCGTAAAACATCTCGACGATGCCTAGAAGGGACAACTAACTTCCATTCAACATTATTCTTGGAACCGAAATCTGAAGGCACAAACTTAAACAAACGTCCATCAATAACATCCCACTCAGGAAACCTATCTCGCCTGGCTGTGATAATTCTAATCATATTACTGTACCAGCGGTCTCTAGTACAAACATCATCGTCCAACTCAATCAGGCACGTCTCCAACGGCGATCTCGACAAAGCGTCCGGCACAACATTCAACGCACCCTTACGATGCACTATCTCGAAATCAAACTGTTGTAGTTTGACAGACCAGCGAGCTAACCGACCAACAGGGTCTTTAAGGCTATGCAACCACAACAACGAATGGTGGTCAGTTACCACCTTAAACTTAACGCCCTCAACATATGGGCGAAACTGCTCAATTGCAAACAACACGGCCAGGCATTCCTTTTCGGTCACAGTGTAGTTCCTTTCGGCTGTCGACAAGGTTCGACTAGCATACGCAATAGGAACTTCTGTCTCCTCTGCATGTTCTTGTGTCAAAACGCACCCAAGACCAACATTAGATGCGTCACACTGCATTGTAAAAGGTTGTTCAAAATTAGGGCTGGCCAGAACAGGCGCCGACACCAGGGCTTGCTTAATTTTCACAAACGAGTCTTCCGCCTCCGCAGTCCAGGTAATACATTGTCCTTTCTTTCGACCTTTGATGAGTGCCGTTATAGGTGCCGTTAGTGTAGAGAAGTCTGATATAAACCGTCGGTACCATGAACAAATTCCAATGAAACGTTTGACATCAGTAGTATTACGAGGCCGGGGGTACTCAACCATCGCCGATATTTTTTCAGGGTTAGTTCGCAAACCAAGGTTGTCTATGACAAAACCCAAATATTTGAGGGAGGGGAAACAAAAACTACACTTCTCCGAGTTAATAGTTAACTTAGCATTGGCCAACCGACGATAAACCTCCAAGAGGACTTCCACATGTTTATCAAAAGTAGGGGTCGCAACAATAATGTCATCCAAGTACACGAACACATACGGGTCCAATTCAGGTCCCAAAACCTGATCCATTAAGCGTTGTTGAGTCTGAGGAGCGTTGTTGAGACCGAATGGCATAACAACAAACTCAAATAAACCTTTTCCAGGAACGCTGAAAGCAGTTTTCTCCCGAGACGACTCGTCAAGTGGAATTTGCCAAAAGGCGCTTTTCAAATCGATACTCGATAGGTATCGAGCACCAGTGAGTTTACTCAATATGTGGTCGACTCGGGGGAGAGGATAGGCGTCTTTCTTTGTCACCGAGTTTAATTTGCGCCCATCAAAACAGAATCGATACTCACCCGACGATTTCTTCACTAACAGCACCGGCGACGACCAAGGGCTAGTAGATCTCTGCACTACGCCTAACTCCACCATTTCATCCAGTTCCCGATATAGATGCTCCAATAAGTAGGGAGACAACGGATATTGTCGTTGTTTAATTGGGAGTGCGTCACCAGTGTCAATTCGATGTACTATTTTATCTGTTCGCCCAAGCCGAGTACCATTCACCCATGACAATCCCTCAAAGTGCTTCATCACAACATCCAAGCGTCTACGCTGCTCCTCATTTAATCCGGCCCTACCATTTATCCCACTCGAAGTTCTTCCAACTTCAACGTCCAACTGGGAAGGTTCTTCCAACACACAAATATTCTTATCACCCACCTTGAATTCATTAGCTCCAAAATCGATAATCAAACTAAATGCTTTACAGAAGTCACTGCCAAAAATAAGGTTTTGGTTCAGCGACGGAACAACTAAAACTCTAACCAAACGCAACACATTCGCAATTACAACAGGCAACAACACATAACCCGAAATACGCTGAGGGGCTCCATCAGCAGTATGAATTGATTTTGCGGACGATTCGTGAATTTTCAATGAAAAGGCCTCAATAATCTTCAGGCCACTTTGGCCCAATACAGAATCACTGGCACCAGAGTCTAGGAGAGCAACATATTCACGATCAAAAATATGAACTGAGATGTAAGGGCGGTTATCGAAGGGTCTCGAAACCAATAAGGGGTTAGCGGTCCCTACAGTCTTCGGTTTGGCACAAAACTCCGATACTTTCTTCAGCCATAACTTCCACAAAAGCGGATCCGATTTCGGTGAGTAGGTCGACTTGAGTTGAAGGAGACGCCGACCTATGAGCCTCCCTTTTCGACGTTTTCCCGAACAAGACGAACACGAAACTCGCGTAGCTCCAGGCTTTCCACATCCAAAACAAAACTTAGTCCGAGGCTTGTCACAGTTGACACTAATATGACCAACTCCACGACAATTCCAACACACGTTCGAAACAGTCTCTTGGGATTTAGGCGAGGCTAAGGAGCCCAAATCTTTCTGAGGTAAAATCGGCTCACCATAACCTTCCATAGTCGGCTCAAATTCGACCAAAACACTCGATAGGTGTTCCACCGTTTTAGGTTTGATCAGCACCATTAGCTGATGATAACTAGGCAATACATTCCTGACAATGTTCTTCACCTGCTCCTCTTCGGGTAAGGGAACACTTAAACGAGCCATCAAAGTCAACATACTAGATATGAAATTGATCACTTTCTCTTGGGGTGTTTGCTTCCTGTTGTAAATTTCCAACAATACGTAGTGATCATTGTCCGGAGGCAAAAAATGTGACTTCAACGCCAGCACCAACGAATCCCAATCATGGAAGTAAAATTTCATGGTCCTAAACCAACGGAGTGCATCCTCAACAAACAACACAACTGCCGATTGAAAAAGATCCTCTTTCGACACTCGATGGGCTAATCTCAACTCCTCAATGCGCTCCAAGAAATCTAACACTGGTTGTTTACCATCAAACGAGACTCCCCATTTGTAGACTTTAACGCCGTAACGTTGACAAGGCATATTTGAGTGCGGTTCCCGATAAGAGCAACCCGACACCTCGGTCATACCCGCGGCAGGAGCCACCACAGAACCATTACTGGAACCAGGGCGCTCAACCGTCGACGGGCCCCCCTCGGCCGGCGACACTTCGGCAACTTTCATGGCGAGATCATCCTCTAAAACCATGGTCGTTATAAGTCTATCATTCTTAAAAGAGATAACATTAGAGTCAGTGCTAGTAATCCTTATCAGTCGACCCTTGATGTGGTTCAACCGACTCATAATCTCATAATACGAAGCATCAACTATGCCAGCAAACGACTCCACTAAAGTACTGACTGACGTAATGCTAACGTCGATCTCAGCGCCATCACTTTCATGATCAAATTCCTCACGCACATAGACAACCTTAGGACGTTTCAAATCAGAAGTCAACAACCTGCGCAAACACTTACGCCTACTAGTGTCATCACCACCATTCCCAATACCACGAATAGCTAATTCATAATTAATTTCGTAGCTAGGCAAGTAACCCACATCTATATCATAGGAAAACTCCATCTCGCACACGTGTTATTCAAATTCACAAACCACAATCAAATAGCAAAAACAACAAAATTCAAAGTCGCATCAACAGCTTCGACCCTCCCCAGAATTCCGACCAAGGACCACCCGTATGATGAGCCGCAACAAAAGAGGGCCCCACGTTGGGCGCCAAAAGTGTAACGTCGTTTTTTCCCACAACCGATGGCCACGGCTAGCTAGGCTCAGCGGCGCTAGGTCGTGGTTCAAAAAGACGGTGATTCAGAATCAGATTTTGAGTACAATCACTAATACCCAGTTATCAACACGGGGGAGTAAGCTACGCTCAACAGGAGTTCGACGCTTACTCCATCCCATAAGCTCTAGAGATAGGGTCAACTATTAATAAACAAAAACAACACGAGAAATGCCCACAAGAGGGCTTAATAATCCACCACCTACCACTTGACACAAAAGACAATACACAATTAGCCTAAAAGCAATAAATAAATAAATAAATAAATCTATAAATAAACAATCAATAACAAATAACCTTAATAAGGGCTCAACAAACCCAACCACCTACCACACGACATAAAAGACAAGGACGGTTTCCAGTAGACGCAGACAAAAAATGAAATTATAGCCCAAAACAACCAAGAAGAGCACAACAGCCGTGGATAAACAAAAAATAATCAGAGCGTAATCACCGACTAAGATGATTTATAATTATGGACGCCAGGACCCCTTGACGCTCTGATTCAAGATGAGCCTCTAGGTCCAACGAGGTGCACAAATAAGGCTGCTGTCTCTAAGTCTACTAATTACAACACACGATATATCGGACAAGAAAAACCACCAACAACAGGACAAAACACTACTGCACAAGGCCTCCCTTAATAACCAAAAATATAACAGTAATAAAATCAATTAATAACAACAATAAATAATAACGAATAAAAGATTGATAACAAATAGATTACAAACAATAAGGCTATCACAGGGTATGGGACGCCACTGGACACACGAAAAAAACAAAGATCGAATATTTTTCTGGAGAAAGAAATTCTAATTCGCAGATGTTCGGCAAAAAATTTATCGGCTTATTGGCGATCAGAACGCCATACTCTAAGCGACAACTAAAACAATCATAAGCCTAAATAAACACAACGGTCCAACCAACAATGACAATCTAATCTCCAGAAATTATTACTTCCTAATCAAAAAAAAATCGACCACAACAACAAAAATCCACAATAGCTGTCCTAACGCAGCTCGCAACAATCGACCTTATCGTCGCATCAAAAATCCATCGGCCAGTATCTACGCCGTATACAGTATACAACGCATGCCATTCGGCGTCCCCGTGCAGTCTGGCCTCTGGCCGGCTCGCTACACACCGCCGTGTACTGTCTCTGAGCTCTGCTCTCGCGTGACGTTCCAGCCGCCGTACCTATCGCATTCTCTCACTTATACAGCCTCCACGAGCATAAGTTTATCTCAGTCGGCCAGAATCGCAGCAAGTTTTAAATCGTGATCTATTTTGTCAAATATCGTCGTTGTAGTTGACAATGTATTTTTAATTAAATTGATAGCTTTCATCATGGGCTCGAAATACATTTTTATTTGGGGGCCACAAAATCTAAAATGCTACAGTACCTACCTGTTTGTTTTCTTATTATAATCTATACGAATAGAAGTAAAAGCCAAAATACTTAAAAAATGTTCGACTTTGAGACCGGACACCCGGTATAGTGGAAAAATGGAAAATATTGATCAGCTTAAAGGAACAATAAAGATGGTTTCTCTTACGTTTACTCGGCACATGGTTAATAAATTCTGTATTAAATAATTTTATAATCGTTTAGCATCCTGCTTAGCCGTTAATGGTGACATTTTCGAGTTGTAATTTCTATTTTTTTAATTAAAATGTTATTTGTCCTGTACCTACCTATGTTCTTTTTCGGTGTATGTTGCATTGTAAGTGGAACGATTATTCTGTAATGAATTATGTAATGATTTCTATAGCTACCAATTAAACAAACCCCGCTTATTTTGCGTCTTTACTGAAATTCACTGTATAAAAAATAACCTACCGTGGTGTGAATATATTAACATGGTGTGCTACCTAGGGTACCAGTTTTCGACTGCTTTGCGCAGTGACGTCACGTAGGGAGCAGATTTGAATTTAGTTGGCGGGTAAATGTCTGCAGTAAATGTGTACAAGATACAAACAATTGATTATTAATTTCATTTAAACGTGTTTTTGTGAGTGTTTTTGTTTAATTAATATTGATCTTGGAAAATGCCTGCCTGTGTGGCATACGGGTGCTATAAAATATTACAGTTTTCTTAAAAATGAGATAAGTTAACATTCAGTCAGGGTGAAACGAGACTTACGTCCTTTCAGTAATTACTATAGTATATTATATCTACATATTTATTATAGGCCTGCAACTCACCCTTATTTTTTTGACTCAACTGGCAACTTCGAGATAACTCGTTCTTTGGCAAAATTATCAAAAGTGTATCAGGCCAGCATACTCTGAACCAAAATTACTGCGGCGGAACCTTCCCAAATAGCGTGCTTAAGCTGAAAAAAATCGTTAAAATTGTGTTTTTCCACCTCTCACTCAAATTTGCGTGAAAACCATTTGAGATAGGACAAAATTGCATACTAGTAATTTTGTAGAGTATAAAATTTCCTACAAAAAAGTCCGTGACGGCATACGTCCAAAGTCAATAATTTAGAAATGCGGGGCAGTAGCCTGCAACTCAAATGTATTTTTGACAGAAATGTTGCCATTTTGCAAAACTATCGAAAGTTTTGGGGAATTTATGTCCAGAGTATCCTTTTTGATTATACTTTTATTAATTTTGCAAAAAATATCACAAAATGTTGCAGTACCGAATTGACAAAAATTTGGAACGCCCAGTATTTCTAAACTATTAGCTTTAGACATATGCCGTCAAGGACTTTTTTGTAGGAAATTTTATACACTACAAAATTACTATAGTATGCAGTTTTGTCGTATCTAGCATGGTTCTCACACAAATTTGTGTGAGAGTTGAAAAAACACATTTTTAACAATTTTTTCACCTTGAGAAGGCTATTTGGGGAGGTTCCACCACAGTAATTTTGGTCCAGAGTATCCTGACCTGATACACTTTCGATAATTTTGCGAAAGAACGAGTTATCTCGAAGTTACCAGTTCTCGATTTCTAGAAGACTTTTAAAGGGTAAGTTACAGGCCTATTAGAAAACATGAATATTGAAAATGGATATAAAATACTTCTATACCAACTTCTCATAAACCGTTAAAAACAACTAGTAAACAAATTTTGTCGAAATTTCCATTATTTTTTCCCCAAAAACGCCAAAAATAACATAATCACTAGGTACTGTTCCCTACGTGACGTCACACTGCAAGAGCGAGACGAACGTATCTCACTCACTCGCTGCGCAAGAGCACACCATGCTATACTCACACCACGAGTCCTGCCAAAAAGATGACAGTGGTTTGTGTCCTGCAACTTTAAAATTTTTAAGAAAACCTGCAAATTTTTTAAGTGTACATAGAAAAAATTGAAATAATGAGAAAATTAAAATGTTTGTAATTTTTCATTTAAAGCAATATCTGGTTTGATATATTGTGACGATTAGTGAGGTGGCTTAGTGAAATTACGGTTACCTGGCGGTTAAAAGTACCAAATTTGGTATGAAGATACCTTAGGGTATACTAATAAATGATATAGGAACCCTCTGGAATTTTAAAAAAACAACTTTTGGCGGCCGAAAACCCACGAAATTTTACCTTTTTTGCTTTTTTCGAAATATCTCAGAAACGGTCGACTTAAGCGATTCTTCCACTATGCAATGTTTTAAAGAGGATTACATTTTCTACAATTTTCATTCCAACAACTTTTCTGTAGTATTACAGGTTTCTTGAAAATTTTGTAACCTTGGTAACTATAATGGTTAAAATGTAATGTCCTTTTCAATAGCTTTATTTATTGCAGATATTATATGAAGAGTTTATTACGACTGTGTTTTTATTCGAAATGATTTGGAAAAGTTCAACCATTTAATAAGCCATTTTACAGAAAAAAATTTTTGTAAAATTTGTCAAAATAGTTTAGTTATGGCTGAGCTTTTTCAAATTATTTATTTATTGTGTTCTTCATCGAATTTTAAATTGAAAATACATATGTTCATAAAGCAAGGAACGCCCTAAATCGTGCTTTTCGTCCCATATCAATAACTTTAAAAATTGAGAAGTTATAGGCAATCAAAGTTGAAATCATCACAGAGTTTTACGTGCTTTTTTAACGCGCGTTACGAGTATTTTCCATACCGAATAAGAAAAAATCTGTCTAGGAATTCATCGGAAATTTATTGCCCTAAACGATGTTTTTTATCCTATCTCGATAACTTAAAAAATGTTCAAGTTATAAACATTTAAGTTCATTTAAAAATCAGTTTTTTTTCTATTTGGCAATTTTTCATTCAATTTCGCTTGCACTTAATTGCTTATAATTTTTAAAATGTCTGAAGTTATAGAGATAGGACAAAAAGCATCATTTAGGGCAAATTTCCAATGGATTCTTTTACGTTTTTTTTAATTCGGTATGGAAGGTACTCGTAACGCGTGTTAAAAAACACGTAAAACTCTGTGATGATTTCAATTTGGCCTACCTGTAACTTCTCAATTTTTAAAGATATCGATATGGGACAAAAATCACGAATTAGGGCGTTCTTTACTTTATAAACATGTGTATTTTCACTTTAAAATTCGAAGAAGAACAGAGCTTGAGAATAGCCGAGCGTGTAGAAATGCTGTTGTTTACATGGCGTTGCTATGGTTCCTCTATTACAAGTCCCCAGTTCCCGGGTTCTAGCTCGAGAGCTGGTAAAAGTGTCAACTGGATTTTCAATTTATTTTTAAAAAAAATAATAATAATAAATTGAAAATATGAATTGTTGCTAGGCCCAAATAACCTTAGCTGTTGGTGGTCTTTAAAAACACAATTTTTTCTCAAAGAAGAACACAATAAATAAAGCTATTGAAAATGACATTAGGTTTTAACCATTGGTTACCAAGGTTACATAAGCGCGTGATTTTCAAGAAGCTGTAGAAAAGTTGTTGAAATGAAAATTGTATGAAATGTAAATCTCTTTAAGACATTACATAGTGGAAGAATCGCGTAAGTCGACCATTTCTGAGATATTTCGGAAAAAGCAAAAAACTGGTAAAATTTCGTGGTTTTTCGGCCGCCACAAGTTGTTTTTCAGAAATTTCAGAGGTCTCCTAGGCTAACATTTATTAGTATACCCTAAGTATCTTCATACCACATTTGGTGCTTTTATCCGCCAGGTAACGATAATCTTGAAATACAGCTCTAAGCTACCTCACTAGATTTCCCTTTCCCATTTGCCAGAAGCGAAATAATTTTTTTCAACCAGAAAAAAATTCGGAACTTTTTTTTGCTGTAGCTGTAGCTTGTTGTTTAAGCGACATGACCTCAACATTTTTGCTTTTGGTGAAAGAAAGCTCTTTCAAACAGTGAAACTTGCAAGTGGTCATATTTAAAGTGACGACTGGAGACTGGATTCTTCAAGTACACAATAAATTAATATTTTTGTTCTTCGTCGTTTAACTATTAATATTTTGTATGGGGTTTTAGCTATATTATTGAGGCTCTATATTTTACATTTTTAACGAGTTTACTCTATGTTTTCCGCATATCAGTAAATATTTTTAGTGAACTTTTTTATGTCACCGTAACATAAAAAAGACCACTAAAAATATTTACTGATATACGGGAAGCACAGAGTAAACTCGTTAAAAATGTAAAAATAATCTAGTTTACGCCACTACTGGTAAAGGCATCTGGAAAGCAATATTTGGGATGCGCTCTTTGCTATTATGAATGCGCTTCAAATAAAAACCAAAAGAGTCAACGGAATTCAGTTGATATCAAACACATACGATATACATCTTAACTATCAAATTCGGAATTGTGAAGCCATTGAAGTCATAAAAAAAACAATGAACCGAAGGCAGTCACTTAAAATTAATAAATTTTTATAAACATAAGAAATACAATCAATATGATTAAACACCTATACCGTAACTAAATTCACTATATTAGTGAAATTAACATAAGAATATCAGACGAATTATCGCCATGATATTTATATAGAAGGCTATATAGGAAAAATGTAAATGCACCGCCGGGAATCGAACCCAGAACTCCCAATTTCGCGTCAGGTTAGTTTCCAGTTACTACACAGTGCCCAACAGTGTACATTTAATTCTTCCTATATATGCAACGATGACCACAGATCCATTAACTGCGAGAGCTATTATTTTATAACAACATTACGAATGAATGCTGGCTTTCTCATGGCCCGGACGCGCCTTATAAATCAAATTATAACGAGAAATCTATATACGGTTTTTTATTATATTAAAAAACCGTATATAGATTTCTCGTTATAATTTGATTAATAAATTTTTATTTCAATTAATTGTTGGCTATTTGCAATTCTTTGTATACTGAAAGGATATGTTTTTTATTTGGAAATTTAAATTTTTAAGATATATTATTGACATAATTATCAGTTCTAACAGTACATATGTATTAGGCATCCATTACATGAAGTGATTATGGAAATTTTTCAACCCCCCCTACCCCCTTGGTGAAATGTTGTGAGATTTTGCTCGACCCCCTCCTCCCTCCCCTAATCTCACGTGAGATTTTTCAAAATGCGTAGTTTTAGTATAAATACGTTAATCTGTGCGTCGCTGCCACTCGGCTCGTACGCCGCAGCTTTCGTTGAGTCGCGTGTTTGGCTGGCCGGTGGCGGCTAAACAATCGAGGGGCTACTGTGCTACTTTGTGGCGCTCGCATAACCGCGATAAATATTACTGTGTAGGATTTAGCCATATTTTAGTGGAGAAACATATTTTACTCAATTTAACCCAGTTTTCTCGCAATTTTACACTGTTTCTTGCGGGGAAAAAAATTAATTGATATTTGCCGAGACCCCCCCTCTTCCCCACGTGAGATTTGGTGAGATTCGGCTCGATCCCCTCCCTCCCCTAAACGCTTCACGTAATTAATGGACGCCCCCTAATCTTCAATGAAACAAATTAAAAAAGTTGCTTCATTTTTTATTGTAGCTATATTTTTTGTTATAGTACCTATGTGAGATCATAAAAAAAATAAAAACAAAATCTGACAATTGTAACATGTAATTCTTGAAAACCACCATTTTTTACATAACGTTGCAGATTTTTTTTTACAAAAATAATATCGGTACCTACATACATATAATAGATTCGGTCGTTACTTGATGTAAACTGATGTTATTCATTTTATAATATAATAAAGAGTTTAGTTACGTCTAACCACAATAATTTTATTAATGAATGTACATTTCAAGAGCTATGCTCCCATCTTCAGCAAATACTAAACTGAATGTTTTTAGCAGTTTAGTATTTGCTGAAGATGGGAGCATAGCTCTCGAAATGTACATTCATTAATAAAATTATTGTGGTTAGACGTGACTAAATTCTTTATTATTAAATTAAACCACAGTGCTCTTAATTATTCTCATTTTATAATAATTTTATTTATAATGCTGGTGTTAATTTTTAGAACATTAATTGCTACTAGTTCAGGCAAATTTGGTGAAAAATAACCAAATAGAAGAAATAATTAAAGTACAGTGGATTTTTTTTAAAATGAATTCATAAAAAGGTTAGATATAAGGTACTAAAAGTTCTCACCTATTCGTGGATGAAACACCCCCTTTGGGCGAAAAACTACCCCTGGAATGGACCCGTCTTAAGTATTCCTCATTTACCTTTTATATACAGTTACTTGGACGAAATAATATCATAGGATAAAAATTGTAGAGCAGAATTTTTTCTACAAAGTACATGTCCCACAATTGTTTTTTTAAATCTTCACGAAACTTTTGAGTTTGAAAATCACGATCTAATTAGTCGACTTGGAAACCAATGACCATAACGTAATGTCCTTTTCAACAGCCGTATTAATTAAGTTTTTGTTCGAATTTTAAATTGAAAATGTATAATATGTTCATAAAGAAAAGAACGCCCTATATCGTAATTCCTGTCCTATATTGATATTTTTAAAAATTGAAAAGTTATAGGCAGTCAAAGTTGAAATCATCGTAGAGTTTTAGATGTTTTTTTGACACGTGTTATGAATACCTTCCATACCGAATAAAAAGTCCATCTAGGAATCCATAGAAAATTTAATGCCCTAAACGATGCTTTTTGTCCTATCTCGAATAGGTACCTAGGTTATAAGCAATGTGAAATTCAGGATCTGCTGTTAATTTTGATCCTTCTATTTGATAAAGAAATATATTATGTTATTTTTGTCTATAGAGTATTTGATTTGATTTTCCTCAATATTATTATCGTAAATACGAAATAAGGAACGAAAAGTGCTCGTTTATAATTAATAAGAAAAGGGGAAGAATATTCCGTCTTATAAGCACCGGAGAAAGAGTTACTGCAATGTCTTATCTTTTAATGCAAAGTCGTTACAACAATAACTTTATCGCAACTATATTTTTATATTATATCAAAATTAATAGGCCAAAAATGTCCAGCCAGACAAGTTTTTAACTACTAGTCTGGCGGGCGTAATATGTTTTTAGATGTTTTCCAACCATTCTCAATTTTTAAATTTGAGGTGCTCTATGGGGTATCTTTTTGTGCGATGGGTGATTGAACTAGTTTAAAATATATTTTTTAAAAGAGTCCGAGTAGCTACGCACGCCGGGAAACAAACCGGACTAAGTTTGAGTTAGGCTCGCACGTCGAGGGCTCACTTTAGAACTGATAGAACCTGTTCAGAACCATCAGAACTGTACCAACAAACACAATTTTGTTTGATGGTACAGAACCCTCGGCACGCGAGCGTAACTCGCACTCGTCCGTGTTTTTGTTTTTTTTTTGTATTGCTTATTTCTGGGAGAAAATTATAGAAATCGAGCTTCGTGTTCCACACTATACCCTGGAAGGATTATCTATTATGTAATAGATAATCCTTCCAGGGTATAGTGACATTATTCTATAGTTTTTTTATTCTATACCGTGCTTGTTTATAAATTATAGATATTATTTGAGCGCAAACATGGTGGTTAAGCTGCAAATATGAACTTCTATTAGAAGCTCTAACGGCTTTTTTTGAAAACCAAAATTATATTTGATATAACATATTCCCTGCCCATTCAAATTACATTAAATTGTATGTTTTGGTGTGAAATTAACGCTTTTATGGACTTTAACTCTCAGGTATTTTATATATTGTTTTAATTAACAGGGGTGAAACAAACATTCTTTGAACGAAATATTAACTATAACATGTCTAGTTTAAGTTTGTGTAGAACTATTTTTGTCGTAGAGTTAAGAGAGAGTTATGAATCCGGTTAAACCTGATTTTCATCCCTTCCCCAACCCCCAGGGGAGTAGCACACTTCGTTGGAGGGGGGAAATTTCAGGATTTATTGAGGACACCGTAAGGGACCATCATGTAAAAAAAATCCTTGTAGGAATTTTTTTCACTCCAAAATACATGCCTCCTGGTCTGTTTGTCAGTCAGTGGCAGATTATCCCACAAACACAAAAAGGACTAAGATCTAGCAAGACTACAATTTCAGGTTTTAAAAAGAATTATTTTAGCACTTATGATACATTAGGTAATGATAAAATCAAACGATTTTTATCCCCATATATACACAAGAATATTTCACATAACAATTAGAGGTGAAATAATATAAGATCAGACAGCCAAGCTGCCATGATGTGTAAGCTATATCTAAGAAAAAATCAAATGATCACCGTCGGGACTTGAAACTGGAGGTTTCGGGTTCAAGTGCCGACAGTGGTCATTTGATTTTTTCTTAGATATAGCTTACACATCATGGTAGCTTGGCTGTCTGATATATTATTTCACCTCTAATTGTTATGTGAAATATTGTTGTGGATATATGGGGATAAAAAATCGTTTGATTTTATCATTGCCTAATTATTACTTTCCACAGAAACTCAAACCTTTTTTTACCTAGATACATGACATAATTTTAAGTTTTAATGAATAAAGCAAACATTCAGAAACAAAAAATCAGTATACCTATGGAAATGCTTGTTAAATCAGTTTGAAAACGGTTTTTGTAACTTTCAATAAGTTTTCAATATTTTGTTTTCAAAAATAATCTTCGTACTTAAAATCATGTTTATCAGATTTTGTGTTACAACATAATAGTGTATTATACATAAATCAACTGTAACGATCCTTATTCCTGTTTACTTTCAACTCACATTTTTATATATTCAGCATGAAGTTCCATTCTATTCAGCCATTGGCTATACCATATTATTTTTAATAACGCAAAGGTATTTTCAAAATTTCGAAACAATTATATGAACAAATATTATATACGTGACAATTGCCATTGGCGAATAGGGACTGGGATCGTGTAACAGAACAAAGAAACTCACGAATGTTGTCCACCGGATCAAATAGAAGCCAGGACTGAGAGAAAACTGTTTAACCAGTGTTGTTCGAACTCAGTAGCGTATTTCCTTTCTGATCTAATGCTGAAAGGGTCAGTCCCAGGTCTCGAGACTGCTCGACGATCAAAGGGAAGTTAAGATTATAGAGAAACCTTTGAGAATTGAAAAAAACAAAACAAATGTATCTCGATCATTCAGAGCCGTATTTGATTTCTGATCGAAAAAAAGTAATGCATGCAATTTGACTCAACACTAAGTTCGAAAAATTGGCATATGCATTATTAATTGCGTACAGAAAGTAAACGGCCAATTTTACGGCCATTTTTATTATTTTAGAAATACTTTTGTTAGTACTTATTATTCCGCACAGCAGCAGTCTTATCAGTAATTTATATATCAGTTACTATCTTTTCATTATTAGATAAATGCATTAAGGATAAATAAGAAATAAAGTTTACGGGTACATTAGCTCAATACTAAGAATTGCAAGTCTTCTTTTTAGCACATTTGTTTATAAATTCATCGAACATAATATTAATTGTTCAAAGAAGAGAAAAAGATAGCTGAGGTGATTAGCGTCTATTTTCTAACGAATAATTCCGTACACTTGGCTGTTTATTTAGAGATTTAGAGGCTTGGAACTCGTTCAAAAAGGATCGAGAAACCTATTTGGTAACCTTGTTATAATTATTTATCGAGTATATTTTATTTATTTTTTCATCCTGCTGTGTACTGAATCGACTCAGTTAACAAAACCCGAGCATAAACGAATGAGGGCTACCAGGTTTTTTTCTATCACCTGATAGCCACTGGCTAGTGAGGTATAAAGTTACTAGATTTAGTAACTTTAGTAAGATATACGTCACTTATGTCATTTAAATGTCAGTACTGTTTATATTTTCCACTACCTGATGGCGCCACAAGCAAGTAAATTATCAGTCATTCAATCATTTAACGGCTAAATCGCAATTGTGTATTTTTTTTATTATTCATTTCTTAATAATGGACAAATGAAGAATGACTGAACACAAACCGTTAACCTCGACTAAACCTTAGGCATACCTTGCTTGCTACTAGCGCCATCTAACGAATAAAAAATGTAAGCATTTGATGCATACCTCACTTCTCACTAGCGCTATCTGATGAAAAAAAATACGGTGGTCCTTATTGGTTCAACACAAAATCGACCCGATGAAGTGTGCGTGCTTTCATTTATTCGGATAGACGCTAATGGCCTCAACCGTCGAGCGTCTATTATTTACAATATTACTCTCTCGCTGTCTTTCATTTATTCGGATTTATTCTTGTTTTCTAAAAGTGTCTATTGGAACAAATAAAGCCAATTCAGTGAGCGACTTTCATTATAACTCTTTCTAAAAGCGAATGATTTCTTTAAAGTATCTGCTTGATCCCCGCTTCCTCTTTTCAGTGAACACTAAAATATTCTCAATTCAAGAACAAAACTCTGTTTTTTGTGAACGCCGCTGATCTGATCCTGTTAAAAGCGCGTATTATGTTCATATTATAATGTTATTGTTAAAGCATTACAACAACGCGCGTATCCTATAGGTATAAACGTATCCCACGCAACAGTTCGCAATATATTATTATAACGCGGCACGATTTGACGGGGCGCGTGGGACACGATGCGTAGCGCATTGCGGTGCGTGAGTCGTCGAGCTGTTGCTCCGCCGTCGCCGCGCTGTGTACAATGTCTCCAACACCGTACTCACACGCACACAAGACGTGTGGAATAATATAAGAATGGGAAATGGGAATCAACCTGAAGAAACGCACTGCCACCGCACGCACGTCCATAAAATACGGGAGAGTGGCCAAGCCGCACGATGCGAATTGCATCGTTGGCTGTTTGCAGTCGGTGATTTATAAGTATGGTTCTGTACTTACCTATGTCTAGTCTACACGCAAAAAGAACACAATACACGTATGACAATGCCAGTGCTGCCAGCCATACCTTAAATGGAATAATGGATGGAGTTTTAGATGAGTTCCTTGCAGATGATTCTGACCTTTAGACTGTAGATTGCGCCGTTTACGCTGCAGCTAATGTATTAGCTACTCCTGCACTTTCCAGACATGCGGGAGATAAATCTGGGCAGCGTATAAAACAGCTAGACGCAAAAATAAAGTCAACAAGGCAGTTGGTGTCCAGGATTCAGTGTGTGACAGAGTATTATATCGAGCCGTAATCTTACAGCCAAAGTCCGACGCATAGCGCGTTCTCCTAGGGCACAGTATCACACACAAAATAAAACCACTTTGCAGACCATCAAGCAGCATGGCCTGAACATGGACAGAAGAAGTTGGCAAGGCGTAGTAGGGTTATAAAGAAGAACGTCACCTTTAATTCATGCCCTTCCCGCGTCTTTAAAACAAGTTCGTCGCTTGTTTACACACCGCCAACTGCTGTAAAGGGCAAGAATTTCTGGAAGGGGCTCTACGAGACTATAGGCCTCTATTAAATGAAGATGCTCCAGCTACCCATTTGTTTAGGCAGTTCTGCAACCGAAACTTGGAGGATGATGAAGTGCCGTTGTCAGTCAATGAGGCAGATGTGAAGAATGCCTTTTTAGGCAAAAAGAGTTTCTCAGCTCCTCATAGTATGGATGCTGTTAACTTTTGGTGGAAAAAGTTCCCATCTACACACAAGCATCTAGCTCGCATTTTCACATCTTTCATTCAACTTGGCTGACAGAAGGCCGCGCTGTGCTCATCCCCAAGGAAGGAAACTTATCACCGTCCGATAACTTGTCTTAATACTGTATACAAAGCGTGCGCGTGTTTTTCAAGAAGTTACTATTCGTACCACAGAAAATTTGTAGGAATGAAAATTGTAGAAAATGTAATCCTATTGAAAACATTACATGATGAAAGAATCGCTTAAGTCGACCGTTTCTGAGATATTTCGAAATAGGCTCAGCAAAAAGTGGCATGCAAATATTCAATAGGGGGTGGCGGGGGAAGCACAGGGAGGATAACCGGGGACTTTTGTAAAAATACATATCTAAAGGTGTGCTACCATCTGTGCAAAATCCAGCTCTATGGGAATTAGTTGCAGCACAAAACCTTTATTAACCGGGCTAACAATTACCAATGTTTCTTATGTTCATTTACGTCAAAATTCATAATTATAATAAGTATTACTATTAGTAAGTATACTAAAACTTTCATATGTTTTTACTCGACTACTATTCATATTGAAAACTTGTCTTGTAGCCAGTAGTCGGACATTTTGCTTGTTTTTTCTTAATGCAGTTATTCGTAACACATTTAATGTATAGACCTTCTACGTCTTGCTCTCTTTGAAACTGTAGTAATGTTACAAGTTTTCATGGTTTCCGGGCTTGTAGGCCGTGGTCCGGTGGTATTTCTACCTGACGTTTCGTCTACAACTGCGGTAGACATTCTCAAAGGCTATGTGGCAGCGGTTGAAGTGTCCTCCTTGGCGGCTCACAGGTCAGTGTGTCTGTGACTGGTGTTCTCCCTTCTTTTATGCCTAGTGCCAGTGTGTGCCCGGAAACCATGAAGACTTGGAACAATGCCGGCCGTGAAAGATTGCACACTTGTAGTAATGTTACCTGTTACCAGTAAATATTATTGGATCCATGTACAAGCTTTTTTTAATTTAAATTATATTTATACGAACTTTAAATATTACAATCAAAAATGGCACTCTAAATAATTTTTACTGAAATTTTATTGTAAGCTATAGGTATAGGTATTTTTAACAAATACCATACTTTCTATGAAAAAAATCATAGGTAATTATTCACTGTCGGCACCATTTACTTGCAAAGGCTGGCAACACTGGACATGTGTAGGAAACAGGGGCGGACTGGGAGCTTATTTGCGACCGGGAAATTAGTGAACCGACCGGCCCATCAGGTGAAAATTTTTTTTTAAAGAAAGTACCTAGGTAGCCTCGTCGCAAGTTATGTATTATTATGTTATGTATTATTTTTTTAAATAAAGCAAACCTTACAAATAATAAGTTAACTTGTTATGAATAGCACAAATTAAAAAAAAAACAACATAATACTGCGAGAAAGGAAAGTCATAACGTGTACATACATATTTGAAATAAAAGGGAATTAGAATTTTAAATTTTAAGTCGGTTAAGGTACTTACATAATGCATAAAGGTAAAGTTTATAATAAATCGAAACAACCGAGACAGCAACTATGTGCAACTCAAAACAAAAATTCTTTTCTAAGTAAATTGCTATTTTCGGTCACTTTGTCTATTATAGAATCACAATCAATATTGTTTAGAACATCTTTTTCACATGCCATTAACATAAATGATTCCAAATTGTCATTTGACAATGAACTTCTTAGCCGATTTTTAATAAACTTTAATTTTGAAAAGGACAGCTCACAAGACACTTGGGTAATTGGAATTGTTAATAAATATTTATATGCCAAGGATAGTACGCTGTAGGATTCACTAAACAAATTAAATTTGTACAGTAATTGGTAGCAGCAAATTGCACAATTTTTGCAGTTTTTGCAAGTTGTTAGATTATCCGCTGTTGCTTCATTTTTTTCTGCCCCTCCTTCTTCAAGTTCATCAAAATCCGAATCAAACTCAAAATTCAATTCCTGTTCAAGTAAGGAATATTCTTCAGTCAGTGAATTTTTTAATCTGTTCCATTTACTCGCAAAGTCAATCAATTCTTGAGATAAATTACTTTTAGTAGCTCGGTCATCAAATTTTATTAATTTTTCGCTTAAACATCGAAGGGCATTTTCAGGAATTCCATTTTTAGTGATTTCTTTAAAATTAATAGGAGACAGGAAACTTAGGTCCATATACAGGTTACCATTTTTTTCAAATCTAGTTGTCATACTTTCAATTATTTTATCCAAAATCACGTTGTATACAGTTACTGCAAACTTTTGGTTTGCATCAGTTATAGGAGTATCACGTGTTGTTTCTGACGGCATTTTTTTCTTTAAACGAATTCTTTTAGTTGGAAACGCATCTTGAATTTCTATATCGTTCATATCACTTTGTTCCAGTTCATTGGAAACCCATGTTATAAATGACTTTGCCACGGTTGTTATTGTGTTAAAATTCCTTTGAATATCCTTTAATTGTTTTAAAGTCTGTGATACTAATTGATGACATTTGAGTAAATCTAATCCACTTGTTTGTAAGTAATTGGATAAAGGTGTAGTGTACTGAAAAATTCGTAAGTAAATATGTGCCAGTAATATTGTCTCATATTTTAAAAGAGAATCCCTAAAATGTTGTGCTTTTACTCGAATTTCTGAATTAACTTGTTTGTTTATAATTGTACTAAGTACTATAATTATGTCAACAAAGAGGGAATCACTGTAGTCTCCAAATGAACCAAAAATTCTTCTTAACGCCACTCCTTTTGCCCACCATCTTGTTTCGCCAATTATTTGTAGTTTTTTGTTCTTTTGAACATCAAGCCAAATATTCATTCGTTTGTAGGATTCTTTGAAAAATACAGCTAACGAATTTAATAAAGAAAAAAATGAAGCTGCTTCGATTGGATTTTTTGTGGCATCACAGAGCACCAAATTAAGAACATGGCTGTAACACCAAACGTGAACTTGTTGTGGTAGAATATTACTTAACCAAGCAGTAAAACCATTGAACTGACCTGACATATTTGCGGCACCATCAGTTGCATTTGCTACGCATTGCTGTATTTCTAAATTATTTGAAAGTAGAACACTTTTTAAAAGTTCTAAAAAACTTTGTCCAGTTGAACTTTCACAGGTTACGACAGCTATTAGTTTTTCATTAATTTTTCCGTCGAAGACATATCTTGCAACAATACTGCATTGATCTTTCACAGAAACATCTTGGGTTGTATCAAGTTGTACTGAATACATACCTGCACTTTGGATTTGGTCACAAATTTCTTTTTTAATTAATGAAGCAATTGCTTGTATTACTAGGACTACCGTATTTTTTGACAGCAAGGTTAATAGATTTCCTCGTCCTTTTTTACCAGCCTCATGAGCAATTTTGCTTTTATTAATTATAATATTTAAATGTTCCTTTAATACCACATCATATTTACTTATTAATATAATTAGTTCTAAAAAATTGCCATGGTCAAGATTGGGATCATCTAAGGTATATGCAGCCTCAAATTTTGTTCCCCTAAAACTTAAGCCGCGTTTTCCGATAATTTTTACTATGTCAATCACTCTTTCCAAAATTTGTCGTTTCTTTTTAACCTGGTCCTTTCTGATGATTTTTTGTTTTGAAAATAACATGGTATTAATATCTTTCTCATGCAAGTAAAGAAAATAAGCTTCAGCACAATGGGCATGCATTTTACTACCTTCATGTTCCTTGATCCTTTGATGCACATGCTTCCAATCATTGATTCCCTCGATAAATGAATTACTTTCGTTCATTTTTGCAAATGCTAGGCAAACAGAGCAATATAATTTGTAATTTATTTCGTTATAGCTAAGCCAACATCGGTTTTGACCTTCTTCTTTTTGGAATACTTTTCTTGAAAATGGAAGTTTAATAACTGAAGAAGGTCGCTTGGGATGTAATTTGAAAAATAAAGTTACATCCTGAAGTGCTGGCCTAACAAAAATGTTCAAATGTTCTTCTTCCTCCTCCTCCTCGTCAATCGGTTGCGGAAATGAGGTAGATGGTTGTGGTAACTGCAAACAAGTTTCTATGGTAGTTGCCTTCTGTTCATCAGCTTCCACCTCTTTTTCTTCCTTCTTCTCGTCAATCGATTGCGGAAAGGAGGTAGATGGTTGTGCTGACTGTAAACAAGTTTCTATGATAGTTGTCTTCTGTTGATCAGGTTTTTGATAATATTTCGTAAGTTTCACACATTTTTTAACTTCCTCTGCTAATAATTTTCTTTTCTTGTCGCGAAGTTTTTCGGCACCACCTTTTCTAGACTTCTTCTCCATATTATTAACTATTAAATTAATTATACACTAATGACGATACTAAACACTATAACTGTTATAAACGGAATGATTACTGATTACGTACTTTTGTACAAAACTGTTCTAAATTAACATAATACCTTGTATTGTCTCTTTAAATTAATAAGTAATTAGTTAGTTACACGGAAATATTTTAAAACGCACTTTTACAGTCTTCTGAATGATTCACATTTCACGTCCCTATAATATTTTTTATTTATCACAGATATGATTGTTGTAAAGACAGCAATCTATGTTATGCACAACAAAATACCGACTTAGATTTTAGATAGGTATACATTGTAGAACGTTTAAGTGCAACATTGCGACTGTGTTGTTTTCTGAGAATATAAATATCTATTTTAAACAAACTTATTTTGATTTTGATACAATCATAACAAATCACCATAACGATTTTTGCTTACGCGACAATAGATAATATATTATATGTATAATAACTAACAACGTTGACCAGCTAATTGGTACAATGAACGTTATTGTTGGCCCATGGCACGTGTATTATTGTGTCCGGCCCACTTGATTCTTGAATAAAATATGAAAATATTTTGATTTATTTTTTAAATCTACAAAATGCGCCTCTGTCGGACCGGCCCACAATGCATCGGCCCACCAGGAATTTTCCCGGTATCCCGATAGGCCAGTCCGCCCCTGGTAGGAAAGCAGAAGCAGTTCGATAAAACACAACGAACATAGAAAGGCTGAATAGCACAATTGTAAAATACATCTTTGGCTCTTTGAATTCTTTTTGTACGATTCAATACTTGCCTGTGTCTAGACTGCACGCAGAAAAAACGACATGTAGGTACGTAGGATAGCCGAGTAGCCCAAAAGAACATAACGAATGTTCGAATTTCACGTAGTAGAATGCATTGTTGATTTATTTCTACGGTATAGACAAACTCTACGTATTTCGCACTGTATCTATATCGCATATAAAAATACATCCCAAAAACACAAAATATGTAGAAAAATGAGTCAAGTTTTCTACCAGTTTGTTCGACCAGCAAAACAATGGAAACCTAAAACGGTTTCATTCCAATTCTAAACTCCAAAAATTAGATTTAAACCATAAATTCTAAAAGAGATACAGTGTATTCAGAACGTATGTTCCAAATCTAATTTTTCGAGTTTGGAATTGGAATGGAACTTGATATCGTTTTAGATTTCCATTCTTTTGGTGGCCGAACGAACTGGTAAAAGAGAACTTGGCTCATATTTTCACATTTATGTTTTTGGCAAAGTTAACCAATTTTTTCCACACAAATTCACAGACATTCCCTAGTTTAGTGTGGGTATAAAGTTGAGGTTTTTAGATTTTTTCCTTTATTTGCACTCAAAGCCCTACCTCTGTGGCAAATTTTAAGTTAATAATTCTAATTGCACGGAAATTAGGTACCCTATACGTTTTAATGAGCCAGTCACAAAATTTGAGATTTTCTGGGACCTCTATCTCCGAAATGGTTTGACATTAAATCTTGAAATTTTCACAGGGTCATGACTACAGGACGCCATATTGTGAAAATGAAATAAAAAATTTATTTTATAAAACAAAAAACCCGACTGCG
This sequence comes from Mongoloraphidia duomilia, assembly GCA_039654895.1. Classification (NCBI taxonomy): domain Eukaryota; kingdom Metazoa; phylum Arthropoda; class Insecta; order Raphidioptera; family Raphidiidae; genus Mongoloraphidia; species Mongoloraphidia duomilia. The sequence goes on from CM077519.1 coordinate 27,609,016, forward strand.
TAAAAATCGAACTTAAAAGATGGAAACAAGATCAAATTATGACATGCAGTCGGAGGCATTGTAGTAACAAATTGAACAGAAATACCTCCGACTGCATGTTATCATTTGATCTTGTTTCCATCTTTTAAGTTCGATTTTTACGCAGTCGGGTTTTTTGTTTTTTAAAATAAATTTTTTTGGTATTAATTAGATTACAGACAAAAAGGACCCGTAAGATAAACTGAAGCCGCAATGCATGTGTAATGTCTAATAGTGATACAGTAGAAGAGCAGGGCCGCCAGATATGTCTGACAAAAAATCTTAGCATTAATCTTAGTATTAATTGAAAAAATTAAACTAAATTAGTGACGAAAGGGGTAATCTCGTTGGTTTTATTAAAATTTGAAAAATCGTAGTTACTGTCCGGGTGAAAACTGGACAACTGGAAATTGAAACCCTGTCAAAGAGACACATAAGTAGTTTTGGAATGGCCGATTCGTGAATCATTAATGGTTTGTTGTTGATTCTATAATGTGTTTAGATTGAGGATAAAAAGAGTACTCAGAATAACTAAGTACACTGGAGGATAGTCGAACCTTGCTAAATGAAATGCATCATTGATTGTTTTCCGTAAATGATTTATACGTACCGTTCGATACTGACCTGTATCTAACTGCATATAGAAGAAGTTCTCATGCACGTAGGATGGTCGAACAGACTGAAAGGATTCAATGCACGTATAGTGTCCGAACCGTGCATCATTGGTTGTTTACAGTCGGTTCGATACTGATATGTGTCTGACGTTTGAAGCACGTACGGTAGTCGAGCAGACTGAAGGGACGAAATGCACGTAGAGTTGTCGAACCGCGCGAAATTAAATGCAACGTTGGTTGCTTACACGCCCGATTCAGCACTAACACATTTCTAACCTACACTTTTGTAAAATATAAAATACAGTGACGATTAATAATTTCAAACGTGTTATTAGTTAATGTTCCATACAGGACCAGCGGTTTAGGGCACGGGAATAGGTCAAATATGTCAAATATAATAATCGCTAGTGTAATTTTTTCCTAATGACAGGCTAGAAAAGTGGCACTCAAAAAAAAGGAAATATACAGTAGTAATTCACATCCTTTTCTAATCAGAGCCGAGCTAGGGTCTATTATGTAATTTTGCTCCATAACAGCATAATTCTGTAAATCTATATATTTTTGTAGCTCCGTAACTTCAAACTCTACGTGCAAAAACAGATATTTGATTACGTTTTGATTATTTAAAAGAATGACACAAATATTTTTTGTCTATTTTTGAAGACCTAAAACTTATGAGTAATTTTTTTCATCAACGGTCAAGTGGGGTATCATATAAAAGAGTACTTAATTTTTACAAATTCCACAGCGATATTTCTTTTTATTTAGGTCGTGCAGTTTTTGCTTGAAACTATACCTAATAATATAATATTAGGTGCGCATTTGTTCGTTCGCTAATTGTACGGAACACTCGGGGTGCTTACACTCGAACTTGATCGATCTTGTTTTCAGTAAGTTGCACGGGGTGTAATATCTTGTTACAAAATATTTCAACACACATTACTTATAAAGTTATCAGGCAATTTTGAATTCAAAATGTTGAAATATAATAAAATTATTGTGAATAAACAGATTGCAAAGCGCACCTGAGAAGAATAACGTTAAAAATCCAAAAAAAATAATATTTTCTATTCTCAAATTTAGGGTACCTTAAATAAAAATAAAATTCAATTTGTTAACATTTTATACGATATTCTCTTTACACTTTATAATCTGTTTAGTCACAATAATTGTATTAATTTTTAATATTTTTTACTGAAACATCTAAATGAATATAGCTTCAGTTTTGAGCTTTTTCTGTTAAAGACTTCATATATTATGTATATAAAATTTCAAATAAAATATTTCAACCTGCAGAAATTGGATTATAGTATTTATTATCACTCTACAATGAAGGATATATCAAATTTTTTTAATTTTATTTCTTAAATAGCAAAATATATTTTATCGTATCCATACACCTGCATATTATCTATTTTTATTGTGTCCATAAAATTGATTAGAAATTCCTAAATCAGAGATGGTGGTGCAAAATTTTCAATTTGGAACTGAGAATATAGTCAAAATCGTAAAGATGCTGTTGTTTATACAATATTTCTGTGGTTCGTCTTTTATAAAAGGTACCCCTCTGAGAACTGGTGAAAATATCAACTCGATATCAATAATAATAATAAATTAAAAATATGAATTGGCACCAGGCCCAGATAGCCCGAGCAGTTGATAACCTTAAATAAAATTTAATAAATCAATTTTTTAATAACTTTATATGTCACCTCTAGATGACAGTGTTAGTCAGACTAGTGCAGGGATGGCGAACCTATATGCCATAGGTGGCATGCGACAGAATATTGTCGGCACGGCATTGATTGATATACAATCAAAACAATTAAAAATATGTTAGATGCTGTCGACAAAATTTTGACTACCTATCATTCAAATAACATTATAATATTATGAGATCGACACAACAAGTCGACGAAAGTTTCATGGCAGCTTATCGAAATAAGTAATTGTTTTCATCTACGTTTTATTAATTTTTTTGTTCACTAAATTTCTTGAAGTACTTGTTGGCACATCATGGTCACATACATTTTTTGAAAAAAATTTGCACGTAGATGTAAAAAGGTTTGCCATCTCTGGACTAGTGTATGAGGTTGATTTCACAAGTAAAGGTTAGTACCATTTTAATGAAATGTAATAAAATATAATATATTTCATAAATAAACCGAGACTAGAGAAAGTATGAAATAAAAGCTTTGTAAAGTTTTAAATGTATAGCTGTGCATCTTCTTGCTTTATGTATCTAATAAATCCCACACCTGCTAACTCGTTGAACGCCAGCTACATAAAAAAGGGTTTCAACTTTTGTTACAACTTTTTTTATTAGAAATCGTATTTTTAAAAGTTTATAAAATTTTATTTATTATTGTGTAAAAACAACAAAATATGTGACAACTCAATTTATAAGAATTATAGTTGTTTGAAATACTTCTATTTCGTGCAATATTCTTGAGATACTTTTTTGTTACTTGATAGTTTATAGTCTTGATGGAATGAATAGTTGTGTTTAAAGAAAGGGCTGCAAAATGTTTATATTTTTTATTTTATTTATCCCAGTCTTAATGATTATAGAGTTAAATGGGCTAGTATCTGTTCATATTTTAACCGACTTAAAAAAAAAATTATCAAATTATTAGTCGTGTATTGAATTCGAAGTTGCTATATTTAAATAGAGCAATTTGATCCTTGAATAGTTTTAAGAATTGTTGGAAATGAGCACTTCCGTAAAATGCAAATTTAATAAAATCAGTATTGCTTTTTATTGATCCTTTGTGCCACGGAAGTGCTCATTTCCAACAATTCTTAAAATTAGTCGTGTATGTTTGAATGGTTTTAGCCGTCTTTTTGTATGTATGTTTGTATTAATTTGAATAACTAATACTTAATATTTTACTTTTTATTTTAGTTTAATTGACATTTCAATTGAGTACATTAAATATTCTCAAAGAACGAGGTAATCCCACTAGGTTTGTACGCTATATAAGTGCCAGAACAGCACATTGAAAATACTGCCAGGCTGCGTAAAGCCATTGTCCTGTTCAGTTCAGAGCTGTGCATTCAAATAGTGCTCTGAAGTCATGATTTTGGACTGCCGCAAGCTGACATTTATTTGGCCATAGTCCAATTCAGCGAAGCAGCATTTTCATCCGCACATGATTTTATTAAAAATGTTATAAACTAATCAGTGCACGTTTGCATTATTTATTATTACCCATATTATAAAAAATAAGATGAATTGCGCATTCATCAAGGAACAATACAAAAATATTTAAAACACGAAAAAAACAATTTTACGTCAATAAATCACAGAAAAAAATAATGTATTTAAGGTAGTTGTCATGCTATGGGCATAGTGTCAGAAAATTCTAAATTTTCGTATACTCATTAAGGATACTATAATACAAATACCATTAAAATTTGAAGTTGATTGACCATCTCTAAGTCGAGATAAACTTAATTAAAGTTTGAACAGTCAGAAATTTTCAAAAAACTAACTGTTCATTGATGTTTTTGTTCTGAGTTTAAAAAAGAAAATCCAAAAATTATTGACCTTTTTATTGTTGAGATATAATAACGCAAAGTTCAACAATTTATGAAAAAAGATTTACATTTTTATATAATCCAAGGGAACAAACTAAGTGAAATATGTGTTACTATGTGAACAACAGTTTAGGTACAATCTCTAACAAAATTTTTTTACATTTAACACTATACTTATTTATTGTTTTACAACGTATTATGAACGAAACTTTTGGATATTATTGTAGCACGACAACTACCTTAATGCAACTTTGCTTTAGGCCTGTTTGCAGCTATATTAACAGATTAACTGTGCACTCGTTTCTTACGCCTTTCTGTGGCTGCTGGTAAACCTGCTTGAATGCGACTGCCAGATTTTGGTAATTTTCGTTTCTTCCTTCTAGCTGCACTTTATTTTTTCTTCACTTTCTCATTGCTTTGTATGTCTCTCATCCAAGAAAGTCATAGATTGAGAAGGAGTTTTTATATTTTGAAGAACAGAAATGTCAAATATGAAGTTGTTTCTGGCGTATAATTGTCTTCTAAAGTAGTAGCAAGACGACTGAATTCTTCTTTAAAGATTGAAGCAGCATTTTTGTGATGAGACAAATTATTTTTATTGATGGTGGTAATATTTTTGTTGAAATTAAAGAGCGTGTTTTTATGCTGAATTCTACAGGAGTATGGCAAAAAATGTCGTCTTGCGGCAGTCCAAAATCATGTCGACTTCAGAGCACTATTTGAAAGTACTGCTCTGAACTGAACAGGACAATGGCTTTACGCGACCCGGTGAACACACGGCATTACAATATATTATGAGAAATTCATTGCTTATGCGAATCTTTGGCACTCGCACTTGCCACGGCGCGCTGTTGCAAAAAATGGGCGCGCGTTTTCTGACATAAATGTCAGTCAGGGCTCTGCCTTGTAGGACCGGGTGTCGGTAAAGCGACCGCCCTTAGCACACTATAACTGTGTGCTGGTATTTCGCCGGTCTTATTTGCACTATACTCGAAGAGCTCAAAAATCTACTTTTATATTATCAAGTGCTTCGAACTCAAAGCGCTTGAAAATAGCGGGAAATTCCAGGGATGGCCTGCAGGGTCAACCGAATAACAGATTTTTTTCTAAACAAAGTACTAGTAAAGTGTAATATAAAGAAAAAAATAATATTTAATTTAGGTCTATAATTATAAAAGCGTGATCGTAAATTCTATGATACTTTAATTACTACAGGCACGATTCACACTTTTATAATGAGCCTAAATTATTTTTTTTTTCTTTTTAGTACCTACACTTTAATAAAAGTTCTTTAAAAAAATTCTAACTTCAATATAGAATATTTCACAACAGTATCTATTTTATTTTTAAATTTTTAGTCAATATTGTATTATTTGTAATATATGAAAAATAGGCTTAAAAACACGACTGGAGACACGTTCTTCCACCATTAACACCGACCCTTCCACCACTTGTTAATTTTTAATGTTTTTAATTTGTTAGTTAAATATTATTGTGGCTAAAATATAATATTCTGACGTTTACATGGCTCCCAGGTTCTAATAACAGTGTTCTAATAACAGTATCAACTGGATTTTCAATTAATAAAAATTAATAATAATAAATTGAAAATATGATTGAAACTGTTCTTGGCCTTAAAAAAATCTATTGAACAAGTGGAAGTGAGTCAAAAATGCATTACAATATTTTACCCTTACGGAACAGTGAAACTGATTAAAAACTTGTAAAAAGGACGATTTTTTATCAATAAGACGACAAATTTCATAATATTAATAGCTTTATCCACTAAGCACGGTTTTTTTTTATTTAAACCAGAAAAGACAAAACAAACAAACAAAAATTGTGCATCAACTCGTTGAGTTATTAGCACTGTGATACAATAATAATTATAACAATTGAAAAATCGTGGATAATAAATAATAAATTTTTTTGTTAAAAATGTAAATGATTATTATTTTTAACATTCTTCTCTAATTAATTACATTTGTCTCATGAAAGTAAAAGTTTTTTTTTAATTAAAAGAGGGCAAAAAGACATTCTAAATTTAAATTAAATATTTTCCTGCGTAATTAATGTCACTCTGTCGAAGTAGAATGTGGGAATGCAATATAAATAAACAGAAATCTAAAACCCTTTTGCAACGGGAATTGATCTTGCTGAGAAGAGTATGTTCGATAGCTTTTTGATTTTTTCTAGTTATTATAGATATTATTTTATTTTATAAAAATGTTGCAAAGTGCAAATAATTTAAGAATCACAAGGTGCGACATTTCATTTATATAAAAGGGAACTAGACAACAAGTCAGTGGCGGCGCTAGGATTTTTTGTTAGGGTGGGCCAGGCTTAGGCATGATGTTCTGAAGGTGGGCCAATAACATTTGTTCCCAAAATTTCAGTGGTGTTGTGTGTTTGTATATTTCTTTGCTAATAACTAGAGAACTACTGTATTAATTTCGATAAAATTATTATTAATCGTTATAACTTACAGTCAACTTAAAATTTGGTCATCAGGAAACAGCATAATCCCGTTATGTACGAATCGAGGGGCAGGAAGTCGCGGGTACTTATAAATAGGTAAAATTTTGATTCGTAGAAAAAATGTTTATACAAAAGTTGTGCCCTACAATATTGATAATAAACATTTTTTCTAAAAGTGAAACTGAACCGAAAAATTCGTAAAAAAACGTTTTTCGTGACCTTGAACCTCGAATATCTGGAAACACCGGCAGAGGACTTAACTTTTTTAAAATACTATAACGAAGGTGTATACAAAAATTGAGCTAACTCCGAATTTTATCATTTGAAATCTAAAATGACTGAGCTGTTTTAGTTTCGTCATGTCCGTCTGTCCGTCCGTATGTCACGCAGCCTTGAAATTCTTTCATTTTTTCATCTCTTGCGATAAAATTTGCAGATACATATGCTTTTAGTTAACCCAAAGACAGACGTGAAGCAAAATTTTAAAAAAAAGTCATGATACCTTCTCATACATAGAAAGTTGGGAAGACAAATTTCTTTTCGCGTATAGCCCTTCGAGTATAGCATCGCTGAATAGGTTTTTAAAAATGGAATCAAAATGTTGCATAACATTTTTTATTTTGTGGCATCATTTGTGAGATAAGAGCCTCCAAAGTCATTTGAAAGGCGTCCCCCCCTCTTTCCTTTAGGTTCATTGATAAGTTTACGAGTTACAAAAAAATAAAGACATTGAGATGAATTTTTTTCGCGTAGCCCATCAAGTAGGCTATCGTTGAATAGGTCTTTGAAAATGAAATCAAAATGCTTTATAACATGTTTTTATTTGGTCGCATCATTCGCGAGATATGAGCCTCCAAAGTCACGTGCAACGTGTCCCCCTCTCTCGAATTTTACAACAGTAAGTTTTAAGAATCTGAAAAAATTCAAGATAATAGCACTTAGTAGGTAAGTACTTTCAGCAAAAATTGGTACCATTGAAAAGTTTAGAGTTTCAAAAAAAATGTTTTCTCCAGTATTCAATTACTTGTGTTATAAATCTGTTAAATGTCGTATTGAAAGTGTATACCATTTCGGTTTCTTACTTATGGTTATCAGCATTGTCTATTTTGAACAAAATTGTAATATCTACTCTATTTCAACAACATCTACGGAACCTTAAGTTAATGCACTTGGCCATTTAAAAAAAAAACTGAATTATTTTGCGAATTAAATCTTTTTAATACTTGTCGTAAACCTGTTACGACTTACTAACAACGCACTTTTTTTTAGAAAAAAATAATATTGTTGTGTCTTTTTGAGTCAACATAATACTCTACATTGTCGACACAACATTGTTTTGTTTTGGCAGTTTCTATTAGCTACGCTTTTGAAAAAAACAAGTTAATTCAAAATTATAATTTCGTTGTGATCAGACCTATTTTAGACTCGTCTTGATTAAATCAAATTTTATTGTGTTTTATTTATTTATTATTAATTTTATATAAAGATCTACGATATTATTAAACCACGTCAAAAAGATCTTTATAATATTATTGATAAAAATATACACATATTTTTAATTATTTTTCGTTTTTACACGATATTTGAATAGTTAAAGAGAGTTAAGAGTCTACATTGTAATGTTATGGTTAGTTTTTGCAATATAATGGTTAACAGAATAAAATTACAATTAGTGCTTTGGTATCACACAACACACATATGCACACACACACACACGCACAGATACATACACTTACCTGCACATACACACCACATAAATAACCACAAATATATCCCGCACCATAAAATAAATAAATAAAAATAAAAATTAGCTTACAAGTTCGGCACGTTTAGAGCAAATTGTTTCTCTTCGGTACAGGGTCTTGGCCCTAGTGAGGAGAAAAATATTTCTAAAAAATTTCATTGTACCTGCTTTTTGTACCTAAATTGTTACTGAAATAAATTTATTTATTATTATTATTACTTAGAAATATTACAACCAGCCCCTCGCTCCCCTACTTGTTTCCTAAAAGAGCCCAGATGGTTCCTTGCCGTGCGGAGGAAAACCGAGTTGATTCAATGCGCGTCCTGCTTAAGTGTGCGTGGTTCTTTAGTTTAACAAAATGCAACATTTTTTTAAACGCAACCAAGCGTTCAGATACAACGATTGTAAAAGACCGAAGCGACAAAAAAAGCAATAATCGTTTCGCATTCTTTGGCAAAACTATCAGGGGTGGAGATGTCATTATATAGAATGAGTTAAAGAGAGACAAAGAATGCTATAAACACTGGCTACTCGACGCGATCGCCGAATCACTGACGTCACTGTGGTAACAAATGACTTAAAAGGACGACATACCTTTGAAAACAGATACGGAAAATAAGTTGCTCTCAGATGACTCCAAGAAAATTACTGCATATATCAGTGTCAAGTTTTCTCTTGATTCAGAGAAAAGCACATCTTTTAGAATTTTTGACTGAAAACATTTGCACCACAGGTCACTATGCGAAAGACGATTTTGTGTATATCAAACAAATTTTAATAACTTTAAAACTATAACTTACATCTAAATAAGCAATAATTACTTAATAGATGAATACGCAACATTTACCTTGAACGCGTTAAGTCACGCCGCCAAAAATTGTAGTGCAATATTTACTGTATGGTTCGTCGCGCGGAAAAATTAGTATAGTTCGAGAGCGCATATGCGTAGGATGTTGTATGAAGTGTCGTTTGACAGAGCTTGACAATTAGTATTATAAAATAAAATATTATGGTGAAAATAGTGAAAGAAATTGAAAAAATATATACTGATAAAGTGTGGAACTTGGACTAATTTGCTCTAAAATTTTGAACATGTCCTGCAAATATCTTTAAAAAAGAAGGTAAATAAGTATCGTATAAAAGGTTGCAAAGTGAAAGAAGAATAAATGAGGAATCCAAAAAGGCCTCTATAACAGCAGCACAACAAATGTGGAGGATGAGGCAGCGTCGATAAGTTGAGGTGGACAACAATCGCGCGAACGCCGCAATTCGTCTTACCAAGCTTACAAATACCACGCTCTAACAACACAGCTTAGGTAAGACGTTTTCCGCCAAAAATCTCAGCAGTATAGTGACTCCGACATTATCTATCTCATTTTTAGGGTTCCGTAGCCAAATGACAAAAACGGAACTCGTATAATTTCGTCCTGTCAGGCGATTGAAGTGGCAACGGCAAAACGTCAATATTCTCCTCCTGAAACCAGTCTCGAACTTGCAGAACTGTGTGAGGACTAGCGTTATCATGCATACAGGACAAGTCAGGTCCAGCGGCATATGCAAATGGTTGCACAACATGTTGGAGAACTTGATTTATATACCGGAGTTGATTCATGATTTCTTTTATGCAAACGAGATCCATTTTATGGTGTAAAATTATTCCACTCCATATTATTGCAGAACCACCTCGATAATTATGCACCTTCTGAAAGTTCCTGATTCGTTCTAAGACTCCAATTGTACGGCACACTCTTTCTCTTTTGCTGTGAGGTCGAAAACCAAAGCGAGATTCGTCTGTGAATAGAATATTGGCCCATTCTGCTTCACCCCACCCAGCATGCTCCTCGGTCCATGCTAAACGAGCAGGGCGATTTCCTTGGCGAAAAGCAGGGACGCGAATTGGCCTACGAGAGTGAAGACCCACTTCATTCAAGCGATTTCTGACAGTTTGGTCTGAAACGGATACTCCTCTGAAAGCTCACATGCTGTCACTGTTGGATTGCGCCTGGTCTGAAAGAGCAAGGTTCGGTCTTACGCTGGTGTTGTTTTCCTTCTAGGACCTTCATGTCTTTCATTAACGTTGCCCGTCTCTTGATATCGACCTCACAATGTACCAATCACACTTTGAGATGTTTCCATTTCAAGGGTAACTTGCCGTTGCGAAAATCCAGCTTTCAACATCCCTACAGCACGTAACATCTCCTGCATGGTCAAATGTCAGCGCTCCATAATTGTAACTTAATAGCATTTGCAGTAACACACTCAATAACACAAAACATTTGCAACAGTAATAAAAACAGCACTCTGATTTTTACTTCCCACCTCTACTATGGTAGGGAAGTAATGGATTTAGTCCGAAAAAAATATTTCGAGATTTTAACAGATTTTCACGTTTTGAGACCCTAGCAATCGTTTAAGATCATTTTCTGACTGATGTCTGTAGTGTGTGTGTGTGTGTGTATGTGTGTGTGTAGTGTGTGTGTGTGTGTGTGTGGTCAATTTTTCGCCTTCGATATCTTAAGAACGGAACAACATACGAGCATGCCGATTGTTCTATTGTGTTTATCAGCCTTTAACTTAGATCTGATTAGATTTTGAGTCAAATCGGTTCAGTGGACCCTGAGATATTCAAAAAAACGTCCTCAATGTCACGTATTAACATAGGTAAAAAAAAATATAAATGAATTTTAGATGTTATAATATGAAAAAAATGTAAATATTTTTTTTTCTCTAAAATGTATAGTTTTTGAGAAAAAAAATATTTTGCTAAAAAAAATAAAAATTGTACGTAAATCAAGGTAACCATGATTTTTGCTATATTAAGTTAGCCATCAGTAGATCACCAAACAAAAAAGAGGGCCATGCTTTTTTCAAAGAATAAAAATTAAATTGTGTTTTAAAGACCACCAACAGCTAAGGTTATTTGGGCCTAGTCAAAGAATAAAAAAAAAGTGTTTATTTTTTGCAAATATTTACTAGGTGGGAAGTATAGGACTGGTCATCAGTCGAATTTTTTTATTCATATATGCAAGTTATTGTGATTTTTTATTCATATTTGCAACAATTCTTATCTAAATGCAATAAACTTGAAAAATCAAGTAATTCTACAATATAGGGGTGTCCGAGAAATCAAATACATGAAGGATTTTAAACAAATTGCTTATGAAGGATTATGTTTTTCTTAATTCTAGAAAGGGTCACGAAGTCAAAACGTTCATATACCTATTATGTTTTAAAATAATATTTTCTGAATGTAATCTTGATGCGTCGGATGAAGCTTAAAGCTATTTCATATAACCAATATTGTTGAATGATGTAAGCATAAGACCATTAGTTAATCTGAAAAAAAAAAATCCTTACGTCATATAATAAGTCTTACACCTACACCTACAATAAAACATATTTAGCGTGGTTTAGTCTGTGCTTGCAACAGTTTTGTTTTAAAATAGGGCTATTAAATGTAGTTTTTTATTTCCCTGTTAAAATAGGCACTGTGCAGAAAATAAATCACTGTTAGTGTAAATATTGCAAAAAAATATAGATACTTACAAAAAAATTTCAAAATGATATAGAAAGTTCGTAATGCATGCCATGCAGGGAATTTAAATGCTCGACTTTTTGCATCACTGGTTATAGTAAATTATTAATATGTATAATGTATATCAGGTATAACATTCATCTCAATGTTCTTAATCTATTCACCATCATTATGTCTAACTTTTTCAATTAAAATAATATATTCATACAACCATTTTCTATTATCGTCACGAAATATAAAGTAAGTACATAATTTATGTGTTCAAACAACAACGTTTCATTTATTATTAAATAAGTCGATACAAGATGGTGCGTTAGCTTATGTTGGATTAAAGGGAGAAGCCCTGGTATGAGACCCTTTGACAAGGAAATTAGCTTGGGGCACTCAGACAGCATAATTTTAATTGGCGCTCAGGCTGCTCTCGAAAGATGTTCAAATCCTCTGAGACGGCTTTGTTGACGCCTTTTTAATTTTTTAACTATAAAGTTAAAAAAATGCAAATACTACGTTGTTTAATAAGTTTATTAATGTAATGTACTCAGAACAAAGGAACACCTAATGGCACACATAAATTAGCCAGATAAAGATCCTAAGAAATTAAGAAGAAAAAAATTCAGTTATTTCTGTTTTTATTACAAGTGAATGTCATAAAATATTTATATAAGTACGTGTTGTTTGCAGTCTTATTTAGTTCACCAAGAAAATCAACATTTTCGCATTTATTTTTTACTAATTACTACATATTTAAAAATAAGCATGAAATGTGAAAACTTAAAAAAACAAGAAAAAATATTTGAAGGTATCATTTTCTGCAAAATCGATACGAATTTACATTATTATTCCGTACTCCGTTGAACACTATTGTGGAATCACCTCAGTGTCTGTCCGTCCATCTGTCCCGTTTGACATAGAAAGTTGAAATTTGGCATAGTTGTTGGAAGTAATGGCCCAATCACTGATGCAAAATACGAAAAATTGAATTTCATATTTGGTTGACAGTTTTGCAGGATGGAATTAAGTGCCAAAATAAGTTTTTTCATTACCAAAAGAAAAGTTGGTGCTTAAAATAAATAATTTAAAAATAATCCGCAGGGAAACATATTTTAAAAGAAAAGGAGTCGTTTTTCATGACATCCTAGAGGGAGTTCATTTTAAATGAATCATTTATAATCGACACATCACTTCCACCATCTTACTGACGTATTCTGCACTAAATCTCAAAAACTACTGAAAACCTGACCTTCGTAAGGGTTTTCATGTAATTTTTATATGCCTGATTTTTTTTATTTTATTTTAGACGTAATACTTTCGAACAAAAGGACAGGGACAAACTTTTTGGAACACATTTTTTATAAAAATAACCTATAAAAACTAAGGGAAAATGAAAAATATTTTTTTTTAGTATCTTCAGAGTAATCCCTTTCCAACGATATGCCACTTGCTAATTATTTAAATAAAAACAATTTTTTACATTTCACTTCATTGGCCGCTGAGGACGCTAAAAATATTTTCAATGTCTAGAATATCTGCGGATCGTAATATTCTATTTACATACCAAATTTCTGGTTTGGTAAGTTCAACCGTTTAGAAATTTGGGCCTGTAAAGTGAATAAAGTATACCTTTTTAAAAAAAAATGTCTCTCACATTTGAATTTATGTTTCATACCGAGTTTCAACCCTGTTTGTCAAATGGTTTTGAAAATATGATTTATTTTATCATTGCGCCCCTGTATTTCCCAAACGAGCGACAATTTACTATAGCAAGTTTGTGTCAAATACCTTATTGTTACATGTACTATAACCACCTGCTCTATGGCCCATAAGTTATAGGACACCCTGTATAATCAGACCTGACATAATATTCTCAATACAGGTACTGCAGTGGGTCAGAAGTATAAAAGAGCCTATATAAAATGTTCGAACATAAAGTTGCCTTTGCCGCCAGTAAAAGCGCTCACCTTACGAACTTTGTGTGCCATAGCGGCGAAATCTATAGATATGCAGTCATTATGCATCTAAACAAGGACAGCTACATTCACGAATACAGTTAGCAAAGTGAAACGAAGATACAGAAATACAACGATTCGTACAAATATTGACATGTCAGTATAGTTCAATTTACCGCTTCACTGATAGAAAGAGTGAAATGCACATATGTTACATTGTAGTAAAGAAAGATAGACATACACATTTACGTTCTGAAAATGGTCAGTGTGCGAAAATTGGACTGTCGAGAGATAATTTACTGTTGCGACAAAAGAACGAGACAGCTATATGTTGTCAATGGAGATGAAAAGAAATGGAACGATCACACTCTGGTCAGTCAAAAGGATGATAGTCGAACGCCAAACGATAGGATCCTATTGCACAATATTTTACGAGGAGTGCTCAAGACTTATCGACAATTTAATATCTTTATATTTATGCGTTTCTACGAACGTGTACACAGTGTACCAAAAATGCTGATAATATTAGTACCTATTAAGGTTACATAAAAAAAACCTATTTTAATCAAAAAGACACCAATAATACATAGTATAACACAGTAACACTACAATAGTGCAATCCGGGGAAATTTTTTAGAAGTTCGCGAGTTTCCTACGAAACTAATAATAGTAAATCGGTTTATCAATGGACATTTAAAAGGGTAAAAAAATATGTTTATCGACTCTTCCGTATAATATAATACACCTATACAGATATAAAACAATTTTAAACAGACAAAAAACATAAAAATTATACCATTATTAATTATAAAATGTATAATAATTTAACCATTATATTTATTTGCTCCATTAATTATATTACCAATGCAGGAAAAAGACTGATATTTTAATCTTTCATTTAGATATTAGTTTATCGTTTTGTTAACTGCAATCGTTGGCAGGCGATTGCTATTAAATTAATTTCAACTATAACCTGAAAATCTGAAACAATATACATGCATATTCTAATTTAAATTAAGTGTTAGGCAAAAGTTGGCAGCGAAAAAATGTTGCGGGAAAAATCAAATTAACGAACCCCGTTCTTGTATAGTTCATAATCCAATTCTATATATTTTTTTTATTTGGACAATAATGAACTGATCATAATAGATAATATGACTAAGAAACGGGTTTTTTGATCCGTTAAGTGCGAGTGTAACTTGCGCGCCGAGAATTCTGTACAACTAACATACGAATAAATGTACCAAATATGTTAAATTATATTACATTTACATGTCATTAAACCTTATCAATAATAACACAAATTAGTAGTCATTTCGCCAACCCCATAATATTCATTGGTAATAGGTTATTTTTTCCTCGATAACTATAAGCGTTAAGTACATCGGTTTATTTTTTGTAAACTTTACTATAGACCCTCTATTTTCAACGTTTTTGGCCTTCAAAGTTCGAATATAAAAGGAGGAGGACATAGTTTCAAGCGAATATTTTCGATAATATAAAAAAGACATCTGTCGCAACACACACGACCAAAGTAAAACTTCTTATGTACCAATAATATAAAATGAATGGATTAGAATGAGCCATGACTACATTAATTACTAATTTATTTAGGGTTGCTATGGTAATTCGCGTTACGCCATTTTTGTCACCCATTTTCGTTTCATCGAGCCAGAATTTTACCCTGCAAATCGTCGAGGCAGTGTCACCCAAGAAGTTTTACTTCAAAAATATAATAATAACCAGAAGTACAATTGTAGAATCTGTAACTTAGTTCCTTTTCACTCTTAATTTTAGCCCCCCCCCCCCATAGACAAAAAAATAATTTTGTGCTTCAGACTCTTGGACTATATGTATGGGCACACAAACACAAACTTTATAACTGCCAAATTTCAAGCCGATATCGTACTCTTCAGTTCCTAAGAAAATCGGCTATGACATGTAGACTGACAGACAGATATAACGAAGTCTCACCAGTTGGGTTCCGTTTTTTAGCCTTTTGGTACTAAACTCTAACTATGGAAGGCACGATATTTACGACGAAGGGAATGGGTGTTTTTTGGCAAAGAGAAACGGGTCATTCGAAAGGTGTCAGTGGTGGAAGAAACGGGTACGATAAATGAAAATCATCTTAAATTTAACCCCTTCGTGCGAGGAGGAGATGGATGTTAACAGTCGTACGATAGCAACAGAAGACTATAAATTTTAGCAAACAACACAATCGATTCGAGCGTATAATTAGCAACTGACAGCCCTACATAGCACACCTTTATTAAAGCCAATTTCTATGCGATGCACGCACTTTTTATTTTATGTTCCTAGTGATTTATTTCTTATACGTATTTTTTTCGTATTTACCAATGAAACATTACTAATTTCGTTCAGAAGCAAAAGGGTATTAACACATAATCTTAAGCTTACATGTTGAAAATTCATAATAACTGACAGATTATTTTTTACATGTAGGTAACGTGTGCCCTACTATCTTTTAGATAGTAATTTATAACATAGTTTTTTTTGTACTAACAAGGGATAGCTACAAGCTGGCTGCGGATTTGATTGCAATTTTATTTTACACCCGTTCTTCGACAGAAAGTACGAAAAATTGAATTTCAATTTTAGGGGTCAGCGTAGTGGTGGAAGGAAAGGCAAAAAATGTTTTTAAGGGCATCGTGTGGGATATCAACCGAAAGCTTGTTAAAACGCGAATTTAAAAATATATAATTTGTGTTTTAGTGCTGACCTTTTTTAACATTAATTACCAAAAAATCTCTTAAAATCGCTGTATCCCCGAGTCTCCACCCTTTCTCGAAAAATATGGCTCAGAAAAAGCTGAAAAAATCAATAATATTGATAATGAGGCCTACATTGAACCATAGAAAAATATACTTTGATTGAACTAATATTCTCAGAATTGCATTACATAAGATACTTTTTCAGCATTGCATTACATAAGATAGTTTTTGGTACCTATATGTGAAAAAAATCTTAAAATATTAATAGTAAGGATCACTACATGCAAGTTCGGCTTGCACTTGACCAATTTTTTTGTCTACAAAATGAAAATTTTTATCTAAATATAAAAAAGTGCTTCATCTACATAGTTTTAGTTTTTGTTTTCTTTCATGTAATATTTACACAAAGAGAACGTTTTCCAGGTACATCGTTCGGCAGAAATATTATTTTTACCTACCATTATAAAACAACATAACATGTAAAAACTGGTGAATAATAATATAAGTACCTACGTCATAAATTGTTATTATATTTATGGCATATTTACAGTTGTGAAGCTTCCAAATTATACGAGCAAATGTTCAGATTCTATAATACCCCTGTTTTGATTAAAGTTTTAAACAATAATTGGAGCCTGATTTCCATGCATCAAGTTTTAAAGTTTTAAAAAGATGTTTACGCAAACGTTAATCTAGTCTCCAATAACACATTTTTTGTGTAAGAAAGTCAAAAATAGAGTTTATTCCAGAACTAAACCGGATTTTGTAGCCCTGCAAAATTCAATTCAATAAAATAATAGTGTTATTTGAATTTAGTACGGCGATAAAATATAATGAAACAGAATTTGGAAATCGACCTAGTTATTATGCAATATAGAAAGTCAAACCCGATTTTTCCACTTTCGCGGCAGATGAATTATCAATTATTTTAATCCACGATTAATGAAATAAATATTGAAAAAATTATTTGTTTAATCGTGTCACGGCCGTAGAATATTTGATAATTCATCCTCCGCGAAAGTGGAAAATTCGTGTTTGAGTCCCAACTTTGACAATGGTTAATAAATTAATTTTTGGATAGGAATATTACTTATATAACTTAGCTGATTTCCAAATTCTGTTTCATATAAAAAATGATTAATTTTCAGAATTAATTTTGCCAAAACTAAAACACTTTCATGTCTCTGATAATAAATATAGGTATAAATTATTTTTGTAGTATAATAATTTTTCATATTTTTACTAGCAATTGACTAAAAAGTATTATAATATAGTCGACAAGGATTTACAGATATAAAAATTTTAATTAATTCATTTTCAATATTGATTGCAGCGTCGACAATAAAACAATGAAAATTAGAAAAAAATTCTTAAACAAGTGTATTTCTTAAATCGTTATTAAAGTAAAACAGACAAAATATTTTTTTTAAAAATGATTACTAATACTGAAACACCTTGAGGTGGAACTAATTGTAATAAAAATGATTTTTGTTGTAAATGGTAGGTAACAATCAACATACTAAAAATAATATACATCCGTACTGTTGCGCAAAATGCATTTTTTTGGCCGTCATCTTAAGAAAACTTCAAAATTTAAAAAAAATCATGTGTGGTATCAAAAAATGTTTGCCTTAATATTGTCAACATTTTTTGTTCCAAATATTTTTTGATAAAAGTAGCCGCTAAGCTATAATTTAAATTTTTTATTGTTGAAAATATTTACTGTTAAAATTATGTAACACTTTTCGTAATTTTGGATATGAACGCGAAGTACTCTAGTAAGAAGAGTATTTGAGAAATATTAAATTCGCATACAAGGGTTACATAGACCCATTCATGGGCTATCGAACTGCATCGAAAAATGGAGAAAATATAGTTGAGGCCACCCCACAGACACACTTTTTCCAAGGTAGTATTTTCGAGGTGGAATTGGAACACTTGACGCGAAGTGCTCTAGTAAATTGTATAATTAAGAAATATTAAATAACCATAAGGAAGGTTATGTGACTATTCATGGGCTACCTAACTGCATCGAAAAATAAAAAAAAAATTAAAACAGTCACCCTACAGCTGAAGCAATTTTTCTAATATAATGCTTTTTGAAGTAAAATTTGATTACTTGTCGCAAAGTTATCTAGTAAGAAGTGTGTTCAAGAAATATAAAAATCCTATGCTGAGGGTTGAAGCACATCTTTGTTTTTCTTTTTGTTATAATAAAAAAAATCCTATATGGAGGTTATAGGCCTATTCATGGGCTATATGACTGTGTTGAACAATTTGGAAAATATACAAGGGGCCACCCCACAGAAGCAATCAAGATAGAATTTTTGAGGTAAAAAAGTAAGATCTTGCAAAAATTGCTTCTGTAGGGTGACTCCTTGCAGATTTTCCAAATTTTTCAACACAGTTAGATAACCCATGAATATGCCTATAACCCCCATATAGGATTTTTATATTTCTTGCACACACTTTTTACTAGAGCACTTCGCGTCAAGTGTTCCAATTCCACGTCAAAAATACTACCTTGGGAAAAGTGTGTCAGTAAGGTGGCCGCAACCAGATTTTCCGAAATTTTCGATGCAGTTCGATAGCCAATAATAGGTCTACATAATCCTTATATGCGAATTTAATATTTTAAATACTCTTCTTACTAGAGTACTTCGCGTTCATATCCAAAATTTCAAAAAGTGTTACGTAACTTAAACAGTGGATATTTTCAACAATAAGAAATTAGATTTCTGGCTTTGTGGCTACTTTTATCAAAAAATGTTTGCAACAAAAAATTTTACGGCAAACATTTTTTGTTTGAAACATTTTTTGATACCATACATGGTTTTTTATGATTTTTTAAAATTTGTTATGTTTGTTCAAGATGATGATCAAAAAAACATATTTTGCGCAACAGTACGGATGTATATTTTTAGTACCTACCATTAATTATACCAGGAATAATTTGTGTTACAATTAGTTCCACCTCAAACGCTATTTCTACAGCACTATTATATGGAATGCGGAGCGTTAACGTTATTTTTGACCATCCCACGTTAGACATTTTGTACACGATGTTGGTTCACACAATTGAGCGAGCATTCTATTTCAATATTCGTATTTGCGAACGAGCAATGTTTGTTCGCTAGAGTTTGTCTTTATTCGTAGAAACAGTGAAACATCAAAAGAAGTTCGTGTTTAGTCGTTCGCTCGTTTTACACAAACGCAGTCATACGTCGTGTAGCAAAGATTATAAATAAAACGTCTGTTTACAAAATAATATTCTTTAGTCTCGACACTCTGTTTACAGTTGCCTTAACATAAAGACAAGAATCAAGAGGATAATATAATTTACAGGTGGGCCACTTTAGAGAAAAAATATAAGGTAGATACCCAGTTTAAAATGCCTGTCACAGTAACGAATAAAATAAAAGCTTACTATTTATTGTAGAACGCAATAAAGAAAGATCTTTCAAAATGGTAAAAACGAGTCGTGGTAACATCATATCAACGACTTCTCAACGAGTCCAGGCGTTCATCTATTATTAAGCCTTAAAAATTACATATTATAATATGTTTAATGTTCAGTTTTGAATTCAATAATTACGAGGGTTCTAGACCCCTCCCTCCCGCCTAAAATTGTATTACATGCTCCCGACCGTGTTTTTTATCCAAGTAATAATAATAATAATAAAAGAATGATAGACTTTTGAAAATAAATATAAAAAACCTTTGTATGTCTATGTATTTTTAAAAGGTCAATAACTCTACATTTCCGCTGTGAATGCTAATAAGAAATAAACGAAAAGCATTATTCATTTCTTGCAATGTTTTCGTAGAGGAATTATTGAATTAGTGAAGTTTTAAAAATATACACAAGATTATTTTTTTATATTTATTATCAAAACTCTAAAAAGTGGTAGGTAACGGCAAATATTGCTTAGAATTTACAAACTTCGAATTCACGATTACTCGTATATTCGTCTTATGTTAGTTGTCTGCTGTTATCTGAACGATCAGCAGCTGCTTTTTGTAGAGATGAAGTCACGCGCTGACCACTTTCAACTTTAATGTAACATGCACAGTTCCTAAATCACATTATATTGAATTATTCGGACATGCCCGAGTAATTCATTCATTAATGTTGCATCTAATCATCTCAGAATACGTAAAGGTTTGTAAGTGCAATTAACTTGGGAACATAATTTTAGCGGTCCGCGTAAACAAGTTCCGTTTGCCGCGCTCTCGATCTCCTCGTCGTAATTCATTCATTAATGTTGTATCAACTTTATACCGTGCGTAAACCTATACTCTGTCTACATCAATTTGGACTGCTGCTTTCATTATCAAAATGAGAAAAGTAATGAAAGAGTAGACATTTCGGCCTTTAACAATAATAATATCGGTTATGAAGTCTACGGATTTAGCTTGTTGTCAACAACAAGCGAAGCTATGCTGCGGTATTGACAGTGGAGTTTTAGCGAAGTAGTGTCTATATAAACGATCGTAAATAATGCAGTCGGATTTTTTTGTCTAGCATTTAAAACGACTTGACAATATTTTTTTCAAATAGATCACATCTCTATTTGTCCTTTCGAGCGGCTGACCTCATTTAAACCAAATATTATGGCTCATTACTACAGCTCATATATTTAATACATTATCTATTATCTCACCATTTTAGATTTCCACTACGAAATAATTCGCACTTAGCTCAATTTTTGTATGCACCTTCGTTATGGTGTTTTAAAAAACGTGTAAAAAGTGCCCATCGATATCGTGCCGGTGTTGCCAGATAATCGAGGTCACGAAAAACGTTTTCTGCGAATTTGTTGGTTCCGTCCCCCTCGATTTTACTTAACGGGATTATGCTGCTTCCCGATGGCCTAACATAATGATTTGTACCATTAATTTTAAGTTGAACTTTAAACTAACAATTAATAATAATTTTATCGAAATTAATGCAGTAGTTCTCTGTAGTTATAAGCAACCAAAAATATAAACCGACAGCAGTCAAACAGACAGACAGACAATTTTTTTTCTACTTAAACAAATTTTGTAAAAAAAATTTACAGGGGCTGAAAGAGCGCGGAGAAAGTATGACTATGTATTCGCGCATATACCGTATAACGCACTCTACTATTAGAAGCCATACTTTCTTCGCGCTCTCTCAATCCCTATAGAATTTTGATATCAAGTAGAGATATATCGTATTTTCGAAAAAAAATTGTCTGTCTGTCTGTCTGTTTGACTATACTGTCGGTTTCTATGTTTGGTTGCTTATAACCAGAAAACTACTGCATTAAATTCGACAAAATTATTATCAATCGTTAGCCTAAAGTTCAACTTAAAATTTAAGATACAAATCATTACGTTAGGTCATCGGGAAGCAGCATAATCCCGTTATGTAAAATCGAGGGGGAGGAAGCCGCGAGAATTTAAAAAAACTCGGGTCGCAGTGCCAAACCCTGCCGACAATATAGTGTATTTGCTAATACAGGCATTGTGGCATTATTATGTGAACATAAGTTTGTTTTTTGACAAAATAAAAAATTTAACCCCTTAATACATCCCTTAAAATAATTAAATTTTTCTAAATTTCAATATTAGACATGGATTTTATCAGTACAACATCTGCACCAAATTAAATACACCCTTCCATAAGTAAATGCGTAGGTATCAATAAACTAGTGTTTTCATAAAATTTGAAAGTCCGGTCCTGTCCGGACGATTTTATTAAAATTTTAGCAGCACATTTTAATCTCTACTAAAGAGTTAAATTTCAATTTTGAAACAATTCTGACAATTTTTTCGGTATTTTTGGGCCCAAAAACTTTTTGGAACCCCTAAATACAACCCTTAAAATGGTCCGATCGGGCCCATTTTAAATAGGCTTCGTGCGGTGATGGATTCCAACGTGCCTACCAAATTTCGTTAAAATCAACTAACTATTTCGAAAGTTATTGCCCGCACACACATATATATATATATATAAATATATATATATATATAAATATATACATACATATATATATATATAAACATTTTCAAAAATGGTGCCAAAGTGTTCAGGAGGCTATGAAACGTCGAGAAATTTTGGTCCGACCCCTAGGTCCCGCCATCCGACCGACGCCAATAGTGTATGTGCCATATGGCAAATACACTAATAAGTAAAACTATGAATCGCAGACACAAAATGTTTATAGTTGTCTATTTGCTATGACGCTCCATGCGCTCAGTATATAATATCTTCATTGAAAAAACTTTAACCTTCGATAAATTTTGCTTCTAATTTTCGTTTTTGGGTCCTATTTTTTGAAATTTTTTTCCGGGGGAGGCCCCCCGGCCAGTGAGCTAACCGAGGAACTAACGCTAATGTACACCTGGTCCGGTCGATAGCTGTCACCATTTTATCCGCCCCAGCTAGTAAAAATAATGCCGGTTTGAGAAACACTGGTCTATAAAATAATTATAGTTTCGCAGGCAATAGGAAACTTTAGGTCTTTAGCATAAGAAATCATCTGGACATTGATCAAGTCGAGTTACTAAAAGGCATCATGAAAAACTTTAATCTTCTTAACAGAGTCGTGAAAGGCAGTAAAAAAATAAATTCGTTCAAAAATTGTGACAGAAAAGCTCAGTTTGTTTAAATATTATATTCTTGTTAGCTATACAGATGTCTCAAATGACGAGCAATGTCGGTGAATCTCGCATGGCGCACTCAGAACATGTATGCCTGCTAACCTACTGTATTATAATATTGTGTGGTAGAAAATGGTATGGCAATGTCATACGGGTACAGCTGTTCTCGAAGTCTATACACGCTTGTGCCGTAAACGATATACTTAGTTTTCACTCGTCTTTCTTACACTAAAGTGTAGCTATCTAATATAGAAATCTCAATTCTCGAATCTTATAATATTATATTAGTGGTTAAGCCTTTCTTCGCCAGTTACAGAAAGTATTGTCAGAAAATTTGATTTGACAATGACCTTAGATTGTGACAACACATATTTCTCAAAGCATTGTAGAATTTTAAATCGATCTTGCTCGAAAAATAATTGTTCAATTGAAACGATACTTTTTTAAGACTGTGTATACATGTAGGTATTTAACATAGTTTTTTGCACAATTTCCACTTCGAAACAGCATTTTTCTGCGTACTTTGATCAAAATTTATCTTGAAAACCTATCTTTTTCTATGTAGATCAATCATTTGTTTTTGTGAGTACAATCTAATGTTCTGCATGACAAGGAGTTTCACAACATTAGACTATTCCTGTATGTATAAAAACTGTAATCATATGATGATATAATCATAATCTAAGATCATTGTCAAATCAAGTTTTCTGACAATATTTTTTGCAATTAAGAGTAAGAATTGAAAATGTGTTTAAAATATTCGAAGGGAAAGCAGGTCTAAAATACATGTTTGACTACCTGCTGAAGAACTTCCTTGTATACTATGTTTTTCCAAAATGTTTTGGAAGACCCTTTGAAGGTCATGCTCTGCTGGCCCTCTTGATACAGAATCTTCACTTTAACGTCATTGCATGATCTAACCCCACAAAATCCTACATACATCTGCCCATGACTGAATACTGATTTTGGAAAATATTCTCCTACTTTATCTAGATTCTAGAGTTTGACCTTGCGATTGGTTAATCGTTGTAGAAAACGATAGTGGAGGTCTGGATCAACAGGGGCTAAGTATATTCTAGAAATAAACGCAGGACTTCGTTCGGCAGTAGGTACCAGCCAAAACCGTTGCATAGATGAAAGTTTTTGAAAGTTTGTTTGAGTTTTATTGCCTATAGTATTTAAACCTGTCTTCGTCAGGTACCTAGCTAATAATAGTGATTATTTGAAATATTTAAGTTACGATTGCTTGTTGTTAAAGCTTTTTTTTTCAAAAACCTCCCTATATATCTGTTCCCGGGGAAAAATCTAAAATCCGGCTCTGTTAGGTTACCCTATGCTATAAATATGCAAAGTTTCAGCTTCCTACGCCTTTTTTCGAAAACTCCCCCTATTTCTGTCCCGAAAAGAAAATCGAAAATCCGGATCCGTTAGGTTCTGTCCCGTATTCTATATTAAAAGTGTGCACAGTTTCAGCTTCCTAGGTTAACGGGGACCTTCAAATAGACGTTAACATGGTTTTTTTTTGGAATCCGCTTGTTTCTGTCCCCGGGGAGAAAATCGAAAATCCGGCTCCGTCAAGTTCTGTCCTATGTCCTATACTATAAGTGCGCAAAGTTTTAGTTTCCTAGGTTAACGGTGGCCTTCTAGAGGGCCTGGAAAGACGGGCATTCGGACATCTGGACAAACGTTTATTAGGAAAATATATATAGTGAAATTCACTTAAGACGTAACACACTACGAATCCCAAAAAAAAAAATCGCAGCCTACCCAAAATGCACGATTGAATGAAAAATTACCTGTACTGTTATATTTAAATTAAGTTCACTGTGCTCATATAAAATTCAATTCAATTTTAATGAGCTTTATTTGCGATATTTAAATTGCTCAAAATTAGTTAATCATTTGGACGAACTAACCTGGTGCAATACCTGTTTATTATTATTAACTACAATAAGTAGTGTGATTTCTTACGAAGAAGTGGACTGTCATGATTCGGATATACAATAAAATACCGAGAAAAGTAGATAGGTAATATTTTCAAAATAAAACAATTTAAAAACATCCTCATCTAGATGAGGTTTCAGATGAGGATGTTTTTAAATGGTTTTATTCTAACATCTAACATCCAAAAAATTTACATCCTTAACTCTCTCGCTCATCAACAGAGTCAATCGCGAATTTTCATTCATCTAATTATAAATTCTAAACTATCCTTTTTGGATATGGTAGGGCCATTACTGAGACATCGATTTATGAAATAAAAATAAATTCATTCGAGCCATTTTCGATTTTCCTTCAACAGTAAAGTACCCTAAATTTAAAAGTTGGTTTTGATCCGTTGAACGCACTGTCAGCCAGCCTTCTACACATACGAGGGCGAACAGACGGGAATCCAATCCTCGCTTTTTTGTATGTAGCCATTAAACGTCAGCACGTCAAAATTCGAAATAGATTTTTTAACCGACTTCAAAAAAGAAGGTGGTTCTCAATTCGGTTGTATTTTTTTCTTATGTTTGTTACCTCAGAACTAGGGCATGCAATTCGAATATTCGAATAAAGCGAATATTCGGCTGCATTTATTATTCGAATAGTAATTCCTATTATTCGAATATATTCGAATTATTTGTTAAGAATTAAAATTGTTTAAAAACGGTTTACGGCGGCGCTAAAACATCTTACAAACGCTACACTAGCTCTAAGTTCGCGCTAGGGCGTGGGAGGGGAATCGAAACGGGGCGAGAAAAGTTTTTTTTTGTTAATTATTGCATGTTTATTTGATATAACCATTTACTTACGTTACGTTACGTACGTGTACTTAATTGCTTGATTTGCTCTTCGCACGTGCTAATAGACGTATTATTTATTTGTGAAGTATTTTTTTTATAGGGGAGCAATACCCCATACTTTTGTTGTACTAATTAATAAAAATGCGTCTTAGATGCTCATTTAATATTTTTGTTTGAATAGGAAAAACAGAAAGAAAGAATTTTGAATTTTTTTGATTACTTAAATATGTTCATTTGATCTATGGTTCTCGGAAGCTATGTGCGCTCTAATATTTAGTTGATTTGATCTGAATTTTTACGTAACTAAGTAAAGTAAAAATGATTATTTGATCTCTTTTTAATTAGAAGTAAGCTGCTTTTGTTGTTAAAATATTGATTGGATTTATGGACGTGCAGTAGGCGTGTTGATTTTAAATAATTAAAAGTCATTTATTGAAGTTCCAGTGTCTTTATTATTTTTACCAATTATTCGAATATATTCGAATATATTCGAATATTGGCTAAAATTTGAGCGAATATTCGAATACCTGAAACATCCGAATATTTGCATGCCCTACTCAGAACTCCGTTATTTATAAACCGATTTGGAAAATTATTTTTTTATTTGAAAGGATATACTTTCAGATTGGTCTTATAGAAATTTCATCAAAATCTGTTCAGTAGTTCGGCTAATTTTAAAAAAAGTGAGTAACGGTGTGTGATTCCTTAAGGTAAATGTCACTTTTTGACACATCAGACAGCGTAAGAAAGTCGGTTTAATAAAAGTGAGTAACGGCGTGTGATTCCTTTAAGGCAAATGTCACTTTTTGACACTAAAAAGTAAAAAATAAAAAACTTTTCAACAAAAAAAAAAAACCTCCTCCAAAAAGCCACTAAAAAGAGGAAAATAATGAAATTTTGAGGTCTGCGCCAACTTAATAAAATATGAAGTCGGTTAAAAAGAAGATATTAATCACCATAGGTACTATACTTTTTAACCGACTTTATGTTTTCATTATTTCAAAATTTCATTATTTTCCTCTTTTTAGTGGTTTTTTGAAGGAGGTTTTTTTTTTGCAAAAAAATTTTTTTTGCCATATAATGACTTCTTCACTTCTATGGTCGCCAAAAGTAAAAATGCCAAACAAATCTAAGAACCACACTATTTCATAATGTTATTTTAGATTTATTTTACGGTCGTTTTGTAAATTTCTGATCCATTAACCATATGCATCCAGTATTTAATCTCTTCGTTCATTGTGTACGTAGTTATACGTACAATTCAGTGCACATACATATAATGCGTAATTAGAACTTCTGACTGTGGTTTAACCGCATTTACAAGATGTTCAGAAAAATCACGTCTAACCTAGAGCTCGATTTGAGAGCAGACACAAAAGATCATGCAGTGTTTAATTAGCACTAACTATATTGAAATACACGCTCAATATATCTAGGTTAATTTCGCACAAAATCCATTCAAATTTTATCTTTTTAGATTGAATCGAAGTCCTAGAATTTCTATCAGAATAGAATTTCATTGAAACGCTTTCAGTATATTATCTGTTATAAACAAAGGTCTGTTGTTAAATATAGTAGTTAAAATGGGCGATAACGAGTTTTAACTGTCGCACGAGTCATAATATCTTTGCGCACGAGATATATACCGTATTTTTTGCCATATCTACTATAAAATAGCAGCCTTTCACTTCATTTTCAGTCTTTTCAAAAAATGTTGACAGTTCATTTTGTGCCGCCAATTTCACTTCTATAGTAAGCCGACAGTTATGTAGCTGTCAGTAGGTAATAGTGGACGGATAAGGGCGAATAAACATAAATCACTATGGAAATCGTTTGCTTTCACACACTAGTGTGGAAAAGATACGTTCCCGCACACCGCTCTTTTAAGAGTCACTTTACATGAATGTATACATGCATGTGAAGGAGCTATTTTATAGTAGGTATGCAGTTTTAATTTTTAAGTAGGTACATTTTATAATATTTTTTATACACAAAACTTTTATAATTACACGTTCCTGAAAATACATGCCCAAAATAATCGTGACCATACAGTTTTCTTATACATTAATATTTCTACCAATTTTTAAATAGTTATGAAAATTTCTAACTCTTATAAATAGTACGGGTAAAATACCTAAGGTTTGAAAAGTAAAAAAATAAATTATTTAAAAAAAGCAAAAAAACCCGACCGCGTAAAAAGCGAACTTAAAGACTGAAACAAGATCAAATGATAACATGCAGTCGAAGGCATGCATGTAGTAACAAGTTGAACAGAAGTATCAGATGCCTCCGACTGCATGTTATCATTTGATCTTGTTTCTATCTTTTAAGTTTGCTTTTTACGCAGTCGGGTTTTTTGTTTTTTTTAAATAATTTATTTTTTTAAACTTTTGCTATGATACACGATAGGTTTAATTGCCAATTGTAATCATGGAATATATGAAAATTCTTGCAATTCAAAACCAATATCATTCCTCCCAAGTATTTTAAGTATAGGCAACAGAGATGTATGTGAAATGTTCAAAATGGTTAAAAAATGTTATTATACAATCTAATGTGAATTTGTGTTTTATAGCATAGAATACCTATGTATATCAGAAATAATAGACTCGATGTTATATTGTTATTTTTATGTATGTACTTGAAAAAGTCTAAATCTATAGACGAAACGTCGTACATTTAATTTAATAAATCAAATATTTTGTCCACTTTCCTGCGATTTTTCTTAATTTTATCTTGCTAGAAACATTTTTATCTTTTTTGATTTAGGACTACGTTTAAGTTCGCGGGGGTACGCGGCGTAACGCCACTCTATTCTATTTACTCACGTAACACTTTTTATGAAATATTTTTGCCAAAGACGAAGTCTTACGGAGAACACTGCAGTGCAAACAAAACTGAACCCAGCCGATTTTTTAATAATGCGAAATTTAAAACTTAGATATTTTTAAACTATCATTAATAATGTTTCAAAATTAATGTTTATTAGCCTCGCGTCCTCCTTTAAAATTTTTTACACCTAAGCAAGTAACTCGCCTCTTTTCGGTTTAAAAACTAAAAACTATAGAAAATATTTTTATTTCGTGTATTTCATCCCGTTTAATTTTTTTACACTGAATCAAGGAATGAATTCACTCTATTGCAGGTTTAAATTATATAAAATACTTTTAATCAAGATTTGAAAGAAATGATGAGATAAAAATTAATATAATTTCATAGTAATATACACGTGTGAAACCTGGCTCCTACTAATATCGTCGATATTTAAAATTGTGTCGTCATCTAACTCCTGAGTCATTTCACAAAAGTTTGGATCGTTAGTCACTCCATTTTTATAACTTCGATATTTTGATTTAAAAAAAATAAACAAAAAAAACGTATAATCTGTCTATGGTCTGTTGATCAATAAGAAAAGAACAAACTTAAAAAACGAAATATTTCTAAAATATCATTTTTTTCCCGTTTTTTCCATTATAAAAATTTCTCAGTCGCTATGTTTCTGCACTAATCACAGTTAACATGTAGTATAATATCATTCTTCCCGGCGGTTTTCATACATCCACGTTCGAACAAAGGCAACCATTCTCATCAACTAAGCCAAGATTATTCTCGAGGCATTCACTATTTGCTTTCGTTATTCTTTATACATGTCCAAACAAACGCAGCTTGTTACACATTAAAATACAGTCTGTATGCAATATATGCCAGCGCTTACATAATAATCCTCCAAACCATGCTTACTGTACCTATAGCACAAGTACCAACCATCGAGCTTGAAAACTCTCCGGTTTTATATACTTCTGTTAGTTACTTCTTACTTCGCTTTCATCACATCTAAGTTCAGCAAATCATTGTCATTAATAATCATATTTATGTTTGGAATAGTTCACACCCAGATAAAATATAGTTGGGCAAAGTTCACAGTAATAAAATCTTATGATAATAATTATCGTAAAAACTTAGGATTTTAACATATAGCATTGCTCGTCTTAATATCGTTTTTTTACTGAAACTTTGTCTTTACTCTCTACCGTAGCCAGATAAAAAGTATCCTATACTCTAGTGCTGGGTTGCAGAAAGCATTATCAGAAAATCTAATTTAACAATGACCTTTGATTGTTATCATAATATATCACATTTTATATATTTTATGCAGGGACAGTCTAAAGTCGTTGTAAAACTCTTGGTTATGTAGAACATTAGATTTTACTCACAGAAAAACAAATGACTCATCTACACAGAAAAAGATCGCTTTTCAAGCTAAATTTTGATCAAAATGTGTTGAAAAATGTTGTTTCGAAGTGGAAGTTTGACAAAAACTATGTTAAATACATGAATTTCGTTGTAATTGCACGGTTATTTTTCCATCAGGATCGATTTAAAATTCTACTATGCTTTTCTTATAAAGAAATATGTGTGGTCACAATCTAAGGTCATTGTCAAATTATTAGTTTTTCTGACAATGTTTTGTGCAACCCAAAATAGGTTGGGTGTCAGTGGCAGTACTAATAGACAACGTACTAAGTTTCATCAAAATAGATCCAGTCGTTCTCCGTTCTCCGCGTAAACACCTTAACTAACCCATGTTAAGACCGATGTTAAGGCGGCCTAACTTTGGTTAACGTTCTCGCATAAACGTACTCATTGACAAACAAAAATTTTGGGAACGCATTTTCCTGTTTAGATACCATACAAATTATCAAAACCCCGGAAAAACTCACAATTAAGTAGGTACCTATATATGTATATTAAAAAAATGAAGGCCCTGAAAAAGAATCGCGTTAACATTGGTTTTGACAAAAAACCTTTCTTACTTGACCGTAGTGATGATATCTAGCATACGACCTTTAAAGTAACGTTACGTGTTAAATTACCGTTGAAATCTTGCAGCTGCATTGACTGAATTACTATATTATTACTTCAGCCAATGATTGCTAGATATTCTAGGAATAATTTTCCTGCGGCCTTAGTCTAGATTGACCTCAAAATTATATTGTTTTCCTCTTTATTTAGTGCCTTTACAATACGTATTTTGCACGTTATTAACCGACGTCGCTGTGTCAAAACTGACATGTACCTTAATAGCGGTACGCCCTGTTACTCCTTTTTTTAAATCAGTCGAACTACTGAACCGATTTAAGTAAAATTTATATAAGAACATTCCCAAGGTATACCCTATTAAATAAAAAAATAATCATAAAAATCGGTCGTGTACATCGCGCACGTACACACATACATACCTACATACTAGGGAAAAACAGAACCTTCCTTTTTTTTGAAGTCGGTTAAAAATATAGGTATATGTATTTTTTACTTGCATAGTCACTGGAGAGTATAAGTTAGGTACGTAGTTCTGTAAAATTGAAGGTGCTCACTGCTCCTATCAACTAAGAAAGTTTACTTATACTTCTTGCAGCCTGTCTGTCTTTACAGAAACTGCGAATTTTGCGGATGATGAAGTAAAACAAGTTGCTGTTAGAACAAGAGCACGAGCGAAAACAGTACTCTAATCTGTACCTAACGAAATAAGCTCTTCTCCCCACCATTTCTTAAGTGTGTGTGTGTGTGTGTGTCTCAAACGTAAGCAAGGGTGGGGTAACCGACCAATCCTAAACGAGGATGACGGCTATCCCTAGTCGCATGTATCTGATCGTCCTCACACCACAAAACCCGGGATGCGCGCGCATTTAAAGTAAACCACTCGGTTAATCTAGACTCTAGAATATAATCTAGACTCTAGAGTCTTGATATTAGACAAGACAAGACAAGAATTTTTTAATCTAGACTTTATCTTGTCTTGATATTTCAAGACAAGACAAGACTTTGTCAAGTCTATCTTGTCTTGTCTAGACGGCAACACTACTTCTAATCCCCCAATTTTCTCCGTTAACAATTTAGCATTTTCTTCTTGCTTTTCATTCAGCATGTATCATTCTAGCATTTTCTTCTTTTGATTCTGTTAGCTCTTCTTTCAGCATTCTCTCATTTTCTTTTTGCTTCTCATTCAGCATGCTCTGTATTCTTGTCAGCATGCTCGATAGTGCAATAACATCGACTCCGCTGCCCGGCACAGAGAATCGAAAGCTTTCTGGATCCTCACCTTCCACCAGTAGTTCTCTGTACCGGGTTTGCAGAACACTCTTCAACCCTGATGTGTCCAGATTCCTTTCTTCCAATTTCCGTTTTAGGTCTTAACTGCTATGCTAACTTCAGTTAAAAATTCTTTTCTTTATTTTCAATGCAGGACAACGGTACATTAACGAACCAACACTTATCGTTTTAATGCTAATAAAATAGTTCTGTTTGCTGATGATACATCCATTGCTGTATTTGCCGATACATATAGTGAATTGCAATGCAAAGTTAACACAGTACTTTCTGACTCCTCTAAATGGTGTTCCAATAATAATTTAGTGCTAAATAGTGCCAAGACCAAATGTATCCTGTTTCAAAAAAGAAATGGAAAAGTTACTGACATGAAATTTAACCTGGAATCTTCTGAATTAAGTTTAAGTGATAACTGCAAATTCCTGGGTTTATCAGTGGATAAAAATTTAAATTGGCAAGACCATGTTGACTATATTAGCAGTAAACTATGTAGTTCTTATTATGCCATCAGACAGTTAAAATCTATTTTATCGTCGGAACAACTTTTAAATGTATATTATGCTTTAGTTTATTCGCATCTCAGCTTTCATATCATTTTGTGGGGCCAATCAAGTCAAGTAGATCGAATATTTATTCTACAAAAGAGAATTGTGCGGCTAATGTTTGGATTGACTTACAGACAATCGTGTAGACCAACTTTTGTGAATAAAAACATTTTAACAGTTCACTGTGTCTACCTCTACAATCTTCTGATAAAGGTTAAAGAAAATAGGGGTAAATTTATTAATAATTCTGATGTGCATGATTATAATACTAGGCAAACAACAAAAATACACATCGATAATTACAAAAGCTCTTTTTATAAAAAATCGCCTCACTGTGCTGGGTCGTACTTGTTTAACCTGCACTTGCCTAACTTTCTGCAACAGAATATGACCACGAATACTTTTAAAAGGAAACTTAAAATATTTTTAAATCAAAATTGTTTTTATTCAGTAGCGGAATTTTTAAATTGTAAATTTTAAATATTTATTTGATATGTTTTGTTTTTTTTTAACTTTGTATGTTTTTATAATTGACAATGTTATGTATTCTTTGTATGGAACGACTGCAATAACTTACTTACTTACTTACTTACTTATAGATGTAAATTAACAATATCTACAATAAATTTTTAAATTCGCAAATGCGCCAGAAGACAAGGAAAAGAGAACTGCTGCGTTTTCTATCTCTCTTTTCCAAGGTAACACTGTCTATGGCCTATGGCCCCCCTACTCTATCTATAATATCTCTATGCTTCTTCTACATTCTAAAGACAACGTATGTCCATTATTTATTTATCGCTGGTATTTATTTATTACTGTTCGTTGATTCAATCTCTCCAACGGTCTAGAGTAGAATGAATACAATAATCGAATCACCTCTATATATAGCGTTCTAAAACCTAGGTGGCGCTTTCTTCATTATTGCCACGTCAGAATATTCCATTGGCTCAAGGCTGTGCGATCAATTATTCTAGAATGTTGGTGAACATCAAACGGCGCGCTTTAAGATCCATTACACTAGTCATTCAATTTTTTGACTGCTGATGTTTATATAGACTTCTAAAAATAATATAATATAGTGTCAGTCGATTTGTCTTAATCTTAATTAAAAAAATAAATAAAATATCTTTGTGAATTCAAAATGACGGCCGTAAGGTGGAAAAAATCATGGTCAAAATTTTTTTCTTGTTCAAATCGATCAAGTGCGGTACCAAATGAAAGCAATTTTGTAACGATTCCAAACAAGTATACTTTTTATGATTTATAATAAATAGGTTACTTACATAAAAAAAACTAAAAAAGCCTGAAAGAAAAATAAAGAAAAAAATTAAAACCCAACTACGTAAAAGAAGTAGGTAAACAAGCTTACAATATGAAAGTTAGTTAGTTATTGTACATTATAGACGTTCGATAACTATGGTCATTAGCATCTAATCCAATATGAGAAGTAGTCGGGCAAAAAGATATTACCCGAAGTTTAAGTATGCTAGCAATGAGATGACTAAACAAATATCTTTTTGCCCGACTACTTTTCATATTGGAATAGACGAAAATGACCATAGTTATCGAACGTCTATAATGTACATTACCTAACTTTCATATTGGAAGCTTGTTTACTTCTTTTATTAGTACGAAATATTATAATTACCACAAAACACCAAACCATAACAAACACTCTCGACGTACGTTTCGCCAACAAAGTTGGCATCATCAGGAGATGAAAAGTTTTAATCATCTCCTGATGATGCCAACTTGGTTGGCGAAACGTACGTCGAGAGTGTTTGTTATGGTTTGGTGTTTTGTGGTAATTATAACATTTCATATCTTTACACCAAAGGTTCCACCACTTTTTATTTTTTTATTAGTATCTACATTTATAAAAGCCTTGTTTTATATTATATGTTGTCGAAAGAAACACAACTTGTCAGACATTAAATACAGTCTGTATACAGTAGTACTGTGGTAGTAGTAAATAATATGATAGCGCTTACGTAATAACCCTCCAAGCCATAGCACACCATAGTTCAACCAAGTCTGGTTCAATATACTAGGGCACATAAATATATAGGTCGTCCGTTCAGTCCCCTCTGGCTGGTGCAGGCAGGCCACATTACGTACACACACGCACACATAGTACATACGAGGCGTTCCCCAGGTCGCAGTTTGGATCATATCTGCTTCGCTAGTAGTGGGCTACGAATGTGTGCGATATACGAACGCCCTGTGCATAGGCCGTTCTAGAAATTGCAAATTCCAAATGACGCGCATGACGTAGTGGCAATATATCACCGGATGCAGTGTCACAATTTAATTGAAACATGTCTATTTTATTTAGTTATTGTAGATTATAGACGCGTCGACATCTTAGGTCATTAGCGTTTTAATAATATTAAATAACAAATTAGGTACTTAAAATTAAGTGACATCACAAAACATCCATGAGCAGAGGCGAAATTCGAACCCACGACAGTCTAATCTAATAGGCCGCTACGCTAACCATTAGACTACACTGACCTCTTGAAACATGTCGCATGCATACAAACGATATTGATAGTATTTAAGAATAAAGTTATCCAAGTGTGCCAGCTTTCACGGCCGGCATTGTTCCAAGTCTTCATGCAAAACAAAACAACGGATACACACTGCAAGAAATAAACCGAGCAATACGTCCAAGAAGAGCAGCCATCCCGGAAAACGAGGAACAAGAAGTAAAAAATGGTACAGCGTATCTGCCATACATCAGGAACATAACGGACCGCATCAGCAAACTTCTGGAAAAGTACAAAGTCAGGACAATCTACAAACCAACGAGAAAGATTCAGGAATGTCTAAGATCGGCCAAGGACACAAGAGACCCACTGGCAACACCAGGAGTATACCGCATCCCTTGCAGCTGTTGATCAGTATATATTGGGACAACAAAACGAAGCATCAACACACGTATAGCAGAGCACAAGAGAAGCTGTAAACTGGGACAAACGGAAAAATCTGCCATAGCCGAACACACTTTAACTCTGGACAATCATAAGATCCTCTTCGAAGAAACCCAAGCCATAGACAGAACGTTGAGCTATTACCCAAGAATATACAGAGGGGCCATAGAAATACATAAACACACACAGAATTTCAACCGAAAAGATGAAGGCCTCAATCTCAGTAAAACCTGGACACCAGCACTCCGACATACAAAACCAATGACCAATCGTACAAGGACGGGATACGACCGAGTAGAGAACTCACCCCCACCACTACACACTGCGCAGTTGACCAATGACAGAGAGACGGACTACGACCGAACAGAGAACACACCGGTACTAGGTATAAAAGAAGGGAGAACACCAGTCATAGTCATAGGCATGAAAAAAACACTGCATAGTAATTTCTTATCCAGCAGTTTACTAATGATACATTTTTAGAGTGTTGGGTCTCCAAGTCACTAGGTATATGAATATTATGAAAGTATTAGAAATACCTTCTATTTTTTGATGTCCGTCTTGTGACTTCCAGTGTTTTAACACGACACGTTTCAGCAACGAATTGTTATCTTCAGGTGTGGTTAAATTTTTTTTAAAATTACACATTGAGTATCCGTAACACGTTATAATATTAAGCACAATCCACTACATAATACGTAACGTGTTACGGATACTCAATGTGTAATTTTAAAAAAAAATTAACCACACCTGAAGATAGCAACTCGTTGCTGAAACGCGTCGTGTTAAAACACAGAAAGTCACAAGACGGACATCAAAAAATATATAAGGTATTTCTAATACTTCATAATAATCTACTAATGTTTCCCGAGATGACGTAAAAAATACCTAACATGAACATAATCGTGTATGCTCTCATCCGTCAACACCACAGCATTACAAGCAGATTATAGGTATTATAACGTCGCCTTGGTACATAAGTAATTGTTGCAATAGCATAGGACATACGTTACCTGTTCTATTGACACCACATATTTTATCTAACAGGATTACTTTTTTATTATTTTTTGCCATACCCACTACAAATAGCTACTTTCCATGCATGTATACCGGCCTGTAATGGGTCATTTAACTGGCAGGCGTGCCGAAAGTGTTTACTTACCGCACTAGTGCGGTAAGTAAACGGTTGCCATAGTAACTTCTGTTTATTCGCTCTATCCGCCTAAGTATAACACCTGCGTTTACTTATACTCACGACCTTCACGGCATACTGTAATTTAAAGATAGCGACGCAAATGAACAGTCAAATTTTTTTGAAAATGAAGTGAAAAGTAGGTAATTTGTAGAGGGTATAGCAAAAATACTATAATATATCTCGTGCGTATAATGGTACTATGACTCGTGTGACTGTAAAAACTCGCTTTTGTTCGTTTTTACATACTGTCATCACTCGTCAGTAATATAGTCCATTACACATCAAGGTCTATTCGTTTTCAAGATAGAGTGACACATGTGCGTGATCAGCACGTGTACCTTCGTTTCTTGAGTTGTGATTGGTCGACGGAGAGAATTTCTAATTTCGCTAATGTAGTGTTATTTATTTTGTTGTAAGCTGTAGGTAACTGACACTGTCGGAAAAATAGCAGTTTATGAGTTCTGCGTTTTCATAGTGACGCATTAAAATAATAATATCTCTAACAAAATAATGATTATTTGAGCCCTGAAGAAGTTACAAATAGGTAACGAAACGTTGGCAAATAATAAAAATTTTACACATTTAACTGGTCCTTATTCCCATTATATTCGTTTAAATAACAAAATAATGTCAAATTTTTTTATAATCATTTAATGTAATATTATTAATACATTTAAAAAAAACTCAACATATTATGTGCTATTTATATTAGAAATCGTGTCCATCATCACAATAAAATTAAGCAAAATCGCAGGATAGTGGACAAAATAATTTGATTTATTAAATTAAATGTACGACGTTTCGTCTATAGATTTAGACTTTTTCAAGTACAATTATAAAAATAACAATATTTTTTCATAAATATTGTTATTTTTATGATTGTACTTGAAAAAGTCTAAATCTATAGACGAAACGTCGTACATTTAATTTAATAAATCAAATTATTTTGTCCACTATCCTGCGATTTTGCTTAATTTTATTATGTGCTATATACGTGTACAATTATTTTGGTTACACAACATACACCAGTATTTTCCAATCAGACACACGAATAAACCATCCATCTATCTCTAGTATAAAAATGTCGTCGACAGACTCAGCTATACTGTGGTTAATGTGAATATTTGTAGTCCCCCCAAAAAAGAAAAAAAATAATTAAAGGTTTGTGAGAAAAATATGATTATAAACGTTTTCAAAAGTGAATTATTAGCGAATTCGAAAATACTTATGCTGATCAAATGTATTTCATTACTTTACCTGATGCCGATTCTGTAGAGTGATCTCGGAAATGAATAGACTATAGGTAATAGGTAGGTATACAATCTGCTATTAATGAATCATGTGAATCTGTATAAAAGCAATAGTTATATTGACATCATGTATATTATCGTTGTCATAATCGATCAACGATTGTTTATTACAAGAATAAAAGAACGATATTCATTAAATATTTTGTGATAGTGTACATTCAATTTTAATTCAAATATCTACATTCAGATATTTTTTGATTTTTTTAAGACATTTTCATTTGAAAAACACCATGCGAGCAAATGAATTTCGATTTAGAGTCGGATATGAACGGATATGTTTGACGTATCACAATAATTTTAAAGTTCAACTTAACTAAATCGAAGCATTTGAAGTAACTAATGTCAACTTTTTCTTATACTGATTTCGAATGGAAATTTAACGTACCTATAAACAAACCTAGGTCACAAACAAATAAATTCAAAATTACTCGAATGAAAATACTCAACAGGGAAAACCATTAGAATAGAGTATAGTCATTATTTTTAGGGTTCCGTACTGAAATTTAGAATAGTATTTTGAATAACAAAGTATTCAGAATATTTCGAACACTCCCTATGCCTGACTAAAATTTATTTCGGATACTGGCAAATTATAGTGCAACACTTCATTCACACAAAAATGAATTTCTGTTCTTAATTTTATAAATAAATTTCTGTTTTTAATTTTATAGGGTCTAGACAAATATGCCTTGTCATCTTCCAATTTAATAATACTACTGAATATCTATGTCGAAAATCTTGCACGTAAATAAGCGAAAAGCTCAAGTGGTCTGAAACTTTTTTGAAAAACATAATTAGGTAAATATTTTACACCACATTTATTCCAATAAAATTGTACTTAAACATAGTAAAAATTTTCTCAAATGATACTTTTATATTAGTTAACAGTTTCAGTTCTAACACAATTTATCTGCAGTACGGTTCATTTTCGATCAGAGATTTTTCCAGTTACTTATAAACTCGTTGTACTAAATACGTGTTTCCGCACATTTCCTTTTTCCCAAGGCCTGGTGCGTCTATATACTACGCTCTATACTCTATTGGTTGTCTCAATTTAAGAAAATTTATATGCGAAACGAGGAGAAAATGTTAAGTTGTCTGCTTTTATTATTGTCAATTTTCTTATACGTAACATTTTTGTGTTTGTATAAAAATATTTTTAAGAAATTAGCAAGACTAAAAATTGACACAAGACCCTCGATTTTCATTTTCGTTGTTAATTTTTAAATACTATTCTTATGACCTTCCGACTTATCTGCAGACTATACCTTCATTCATGACCCACGCAAGGGGGTGGCTATTCGGGCTGTAGGCAGGACCCCTGCCTACAGCCCGAACGAAAGGATCGTTCGGCATCCGTCTGTACGGCTACAGATTTTAAAGGACTACAGATTCTCAACTTTTAATACCGTGGGGGCGTAGGTTATGACCAAAAGAACCGCCTCAGAGTGCGGGAGCTCTGCGTCTTCATCACCATAAGGAGAAAAAACTCAGAAAAACTCCAGGAGAATGCTTTTATTCTGGTATCTGCAAAATATATTAAAACGTACTAAAAAGAAACATTTTATTTTGAATTTATGTTCATCGTCTCACTTTAATGATACAAGTCAGATATGCGACAGTATATAACATAAAATTTTGCATCTAAATCATTAAACAAAATTAATTTTGCATACTTTGTAACGGCAGAAATTTGATATGAAAATGTCAAAATTACCTCAAAAACAGATAGCGATAGCCATGGAACTTGAATAAAATGATGACGTTTTAGCTGTCAGAATAATTGCACATACCGCTAGACTACTAGCGGATGTGCTCTATTATCGCTTTGCGCGTCAGAGCTGAGCTTCGTTCATACAAGAAGTTATGTATAAGTTAATTACGCACGATATCCATTCAAATTGTAGCTTTTTGAAAAGGGGAGATTCTGTCCTATAAAATGAAACCATTTTTAGAGTGATTCGAGTTCATAATTATTCCTAAAATTGTAACTGAAAATTGCGAACAGCAGTTGTCGGTTGGTCTATACGTACGTACGTCCGAGCTTTACAGCTCGCAATTCTTGACGAATCGCTTTGGTTTATGTTTTATTCGCTTTGTTTACTATCAGACTAGAACCCTATTTAAATTTACTGAAATTCGTTCACTAGTTTAATTTTTATGAACAATTTTTTATTATTTTTGACAGCTAATAATAATATATTATTGTACAATGTACAGTATAAATTATTGTAGAAAAACTAAGTGCTACTACACTGCTATACGATAAAAGTAGCTGATAATCCGCATAGCTCGTGGAGTAATGGAAGGCAGTTGCGGACAAGTACGCCGGTTCGATTCCGACCGACGTCATAACTTTTTTTTTTGCATCCTATTCCATATTATTATTTCACTTGATATTTATTTTTTTTTTCATTTATTTATAATTTTTTTAAATTTTTAATTTATATTTAAAAAAAAATTTTTTTTTAATTTTTTTAAATAGTAGTGCGTAGTGTAACGGTTAATGTGTTTGCTTCGTACAGTACAGGTTTCGGGTTCGAATCCCGCTATAAACATTATGGTAGGTTTTTTTTCTTTTTACAACTATTCCAAGACTATAAACAGTAATTAATCTTTTTCTTAATTTTTTGTTAAATTTTTTTAAATATTTTTTTCAATATTTTTATCATACTTAGCGGGATGGGCACTTTTGGTTTTGCCAACTATTTCTAATCATTTTGTTTAAGTTCCATGGTTATCGCTATCTGTTTTTGAGGTAATTTTGACATTTTCATATCAAATTTCTGCCGTTACAAACCATGCAAAATTAATTTTGTTTAATGATTTAGATGCAGAATTTTATGTTCTAAAACTTTTATTCGAAGATATTTTTCCTAAAATAATTAGGGAAGCAGGAATTCGCAAAAGTTTGACTTTACGGGTTAAATCCCTATTACTCGCAAAGCAATTCAGCACCCTGTATAGTATCTATACATGGATATAGAAAAATTAATGCAAACAAAACCTTTTTTCAAGGCACTTTGTTAGCGGAGAGTAAAAACAATTATGAAAATTCCTTATAATAATTATTATAGATTAGTTCAATATTTTTATATCTGTAATTGTCATACTCGATGGTCTATTTAACTATTAAGTGCCAAAGCCATAGAAATGGTCCGTCTATTAGATTATTACTCATGTTCTTAGTTATAGTCTGTCCGCAATGTGATTTAACGGTCAAATGCACGCTAATTTTAATTTGCTTGACTGCATTACAAAAATTCGATCCATGTAATTTAATACACACATACACTATGTACCATACACACACTACAATAATTCTCAATAGGCCAATGATGACGTAACGTAATTAGTATCATTCATCACTCAACTGGAACAGCCTGTATAAAATACATACACAATCTGTGAGACTGTGATCTGCCAACCGTATAGCAATGTTTTGGCCCTGTTTAGGCTCTCACTGCATTGTAAACTGTTCCCCTGGCCACAATTTAACCAGGTTAGGCGTCGAAGTGTATGTTTTTAAATTCGCGAATCCGCAATAATGTATTCAGTTTGTATACAGTGTGTTCATTT
The DNA here is from genome assembly GCA_039654895.1 of Mongoloraphidia duomilia. Classification (NCBI taxonomy): domain Eukaryota; kingdom Metazoa; phylum Arthropoda; class Insecta; order Raphidioptera; family Raphidiidae; genus Mongoloraphidia; species Mongoloraphidia duomilia. The sequence goes on from CM077519.1 coordinate 27,650,712, forward strand.
GATCAAACATAGATAACACTGATTCTTATAATTCCAATGTTGATTTTTTCTTTATAAAATCGATTCATTACTTTTTACAATAAAACTATTAAAATTAAAAAAGAATATAATGTGGTGGAAGTCCCGGTCTTCGTGGTGGGAGTACGTGTTTCTAATCGTTTTACAAGCCTTTTTATGTAATGTATTATTGACTAAAAGTAAAAAAATTGTAAAGCTGAAAAGGAAACAAATATTTAATTTAGGTTCATAGAAATATAAAAGCGTGGGTTGTAACTGTAATAAACTATCTGAGTTTACGACCACGCTTTTATAATTGTGACCCTAAATTAAATACCATTTTTTTCTCTTTTTACTACATTTTAAACAAAATTATGCATATTATTTGATATAATTATTATATATGCGTTTGTCATAATACGATAAACGTCTTTCTATGTAGCTACTCTAGAAGTGACTATATCTCACTCCAGTGCTCACTAATAGAGATTCACCAAGTCAAGTAGCTTGATATTTTAACAAATAACTTGGCTTGACTTGAAAATCAAGCATTTGACAAATTATATACTTGACTTGACTTGATTTCCAATAGGTATTACTTGACTTGATATCAAATAATTTCAAGCTACTTGATATTGCTTGATCACATCCGCGTTTCAACAAAATGCGGGGGTTCCCCGAGCTCCGAGCTGACTGGAACGACCGCGCAGTTGCGTATTTATACCGGGTGTCCAAGACTTGCGTTGTCGGCCGATATATTGATGTTGGGTGAAGATAGAAAAGAAGTTTAAATACAAAAGTTGTAGAAATTTTAATGGTGTATAACCTAAAAATATTTTCATTTATACAGCCTGTCCCATTTAAGCGTGGCAGATCAAAGTTATGTTTTTTTTTAACCCAGCACTCTGCTTTTATTTATTTTTTCAATTCTGCGCCCAAATTTGAATAGAAATTGTAAGGAAAGCCATGCTCGAAAATTCAGTAATTTTTGAGTTATTCAAGATTTTTAGAAATTTTTGACACGTGCAGATCTTTACCTAAAATTCGACATAGCCAAAACAGAAACCTTTATCAAACTGAAATTTTGAGGATCACTAGATAATAGAAGATGGGCAAATCAATGTCTGTCGTAAAAATATGAATTTATTATACAGGGTACTCCAAATAATGTACTTCTTTTACCTAACTTCAATCACGTGTAATTTTGATTGTTAAATACAACGAGGTTATTTTTTCACTGGAATTGTATTCTTAAGTAAATTTACTAACATTTTTATTAAGGGTTGTCCATACCTAAACCTAATATTTTCGTATTAAAATATTTGATTTAGGTATGGACATTGTCCATACCTAAACCAAATATTTTAATACGAAAATATTAGGTTTAGGTATGGACAACCCTTAATAAAAGTGTTAGTAAATATCCTAGAGAATACAATTCCAGCAAAAAAATAACCTCATTGTATTTAACAATCAAAAGTTACACGTGATTGAAGTTAGGTAAAAGTAGTACATTATTTTGAACACCCCGTATAATAAATTCATTTTTTTAGGACAGACATTGATTTGTCCATCTACTATCTAGTGATCCTCAAAATTTCAGTTTGATAAATGTTTCTGTTTTGGCTATGTCGAATTTTAGGTAAAGATCTGCACGTGTCAAAAATTTCTAAAAAACTTGAATAACTCAAAAATTACTGAATTTTCGAGCATGGCTTCCCTTACAATTTCTATTCAAATTTAGGTGCAGAATTGAAATAACAAATAAAAACAGGGTGCTAGGTTAAAAAAAAACATAACTTACTTTGTATTGATATCGATATACATAAAACTGATAATAAAAATCAAGTAGCTTGAAGAAAGTACTTGATTTTTCAAGTACTTGACAAATAAATACTTAACTTGACTTGATATTGGAAAACTAACTACTTGACTTGAACTTGACTTGATTTCAAGTCAAGTAGCTTGAACATCAAGTCAAGCCGTGAATCTCTACTCACTAATTTTCCTCCCGCTAAAAATTCTCGCTATCTGACCACATCCAAAAACAAGGCGACTTCACTTCGAGATACAATTCACATATAGGTACCCCCAAAAAGCATGGAGGAAACTTATACGATTAGACTCGCCCAACAATGGGATCATTGAGATTTAAATAACTTTATTACACCACCATGGCTGGACTGACAAAAAAAAGTCGTTTCTACGTGACACGTCTTCTTGCTGAAGGAAATTGCGTCAGTATGTGAACAGACAATAGCTAATTAACTCTCACACGCATTCGCTCGCTCGTGTCTTTATTTATCTTTGGTGTATAAACATTATGCCGTCTATGAAATCATCCCGCGAGCATTAGTTAGGCCATGCCTAATTCAGCATGGCATGCGTGTGTATAATCTATGGTTCTCAGGCCCAGTTCAACCATCTCCGGCGCAGTATCCTGTATACACTGGTAAGCTCTAAAGTTCAGAGAGTGTGGCGGACTGTTACGTCACGAGCTTGGAATTCCAATCGATTTTGTCTTATCTAAACGAAGAGTATCCCACACGTAGGTATAGCACTTAGTTTCAAACAAGATTGCTACGGAGCGAAGATACATACGTACTCTACACTTACAAAATTATACGATGAGATTCAAAAATATGACAGTTAATTATACGGAATGAAAGAAAAAGTAATCGCTGACCAAACTTCTAGATTCGGACTCGTGAAAACAGATGTATTATAAGAAAGAATTACATATTCTAAATTTTCATACGAATTACTAAATTGGGTTCTTTTATTGACTGTTATCAAATACTATAGAATTTATAATACGTGCAGCTCTGGCCTAAAATTGAATATAAGTAACACTAGCGTCGCGCGCGGCTTAAATTGCAAAAAAATTTTGACATATTGTCAAATATTATAGAAACAATATTATAATATAATCAGCAGATTGATTTGCCCAGATTTTTTCAATTTTCTCACGTAAATATTACAATAGAGAAAGAGGGAAATAACGTAGCCAATCGTTGCTATACACCATTGACATCCCGAGCCCATAGATATTAAATATTATTTTTTGCATTATGAAATTAAATTTGCGATAAGTTTTACATGAATTTTTGACATTTATTATAACGATAACGACAAAATGTTAATGAAATATTAGGAAAAACGTGTTGATTTTTAATGTCCATATTATATATGACGATAACCAAATTGTTGTGGGATACGGACGATGAAAAAACAAAAATTGAATTTCTAATTTAGCAACTTCTTCAGGCATTGCCTGAAGAAGTTAACATTGATTAACGAAACGTTGCTAAATTAGAAATTCAATTTTTGTTTTTTCATCGTCCGTATCCCACAACAATTTGGTTATTAGGAAAAACTATCTGGTTTTTAATTTTATGAAGTTTTCCAGCCTTATTCCTTCATTTCATCTCTCTATCAAAATAGTAAGTACATTTTAGTAATTATACTTTTATGATCAGAATAATCGTTCAAAATTACCGCCTTGTAAAATCATTAAAGATGGCGGCTTCCTGTTAATTGGCTTCACTGTGTCTATACCCACTCTAAACTGCCGTAGGAATGTATATGCAAACTGTCAAGACTTGCACGTATTTACTGGTATCTATTATATTTACTACTACTGTAAGGAAATATCCCTACCAATGATGCTGAACTTGTAAATCTGGATCCAGCATTTCGACTAATGTAGATTGCAGACGTTCTACAGCCAAGCTCATTAGCTGAGAACTTCGCAAAAGTTTATCATTAGGTACCAATATTATACAATAACAAAAGGAAACCTCCTTCAAAAAAGCCACTAAAAAGAGGACAATAATAAAATTTTAAGGTCGGCGTAATTTAATAAAATATGAAAGTATACCTAGTAGAAACTAATGTCTACTTTTTAACCGACTTCATATTTTATTATTTTCCTCTTTTAGTGGCTTTTTTAAGGTTTTTTTTGTTAAAAAGTTTTTATTTGTTACTTTTTAGTTGCTTTACAATTTAAGTAGTTTAGTCGCTTACCAGCAGACTCACTTCTACAAACATTTTACGCTGTGGTCAAAAAGTGACATTTACATAAACGGAATCACAACCGTTACTCACTTTCATTAAAATCAGCCGAACTACTGAACCGATTTAAGTAAAATTTATATGGGACCAACTTCGAGGTATACCCTATCGAATAAAAAAAAGAATCATCAAAATCAGACCACTCTGTAAAAAGTTATGCGTGGTCATACATAAAAAATAAAACCTCCTCCTTTTTTTAAAGTCAGTTAAAAATAGCAATGTTCACATTTTTATAGTGATTGACTTTCGAACATAATAAGTATCTTAACTAGTTACATAATGGTTCATTATGTAATTGTTTTTCATTATAGCACTGAAAAGCGTTGCATAATGGATCATTATGTAACTAATTACATTATGAACCATTATAGCACTAAAAAGCGTTCGTTACATAATGGTCACTAGTCAATAAACGGCTATTTAAGGTCCGCAAAACAGGTACGAAAAAACACTAAAAGCGTGCATGTGTTGAATAAAAAGCTTTACGGCGAAAATTTTCACTCTTAACTTCACTACAGTTATAAATGACCGGCTATTAAAACCCTATAGGTTTTATTGTACCTTGAAATTAAAAATAGAACCGACACATTCGGATGTTCAGTTGTTGATTAATTAATATCTACTTGGCGTATTGAAACGTCGACATGATTTCATTTACTTTGAACGTGCATAAAAACGAACTGTGCAATCGATAATTTAACACGCCCTTCCATCGCTAGCGACAAAAAAAACGACCAAGTGCGAGTCATACTCGCGCACCGAGGGTTCCGTACAATAATAAAAATGTGGAGTTGAGTAGGGGTAAAAAATAAACAGATTTATTTATTTAAGCTTGTTTTAAGAATGTTTTTTTTACTTATTATTTTATTAGTGTATTTACCATATGGCACATACACTATTGGCGTCGGTCGGATGGCGGGACCTAGGGCTCGGACCAAAATTTCTCGACGTTTCATAGCATCCTGAACAATTTGGCACCATTTTTGGAAATGTTTATATATATATGTGTGTGTGTGTGTGTGTTCGCGGCATAACTCTCGAAAGACATAATTGATTTGAACGAAATTTGATACACACGTTGGAATCCATCACCGCACGGAACCTATTTAAAATGGACCCAATCAGACTATTTTAAGGGTGGTTTTTAGGGTATAGGGGGCTAATTTTAGTCGTAGTTAGGGGGGCAATTAGCCCTTTTGTACATCTAGATATAGCGGTACAATTTTAAGTTCAATGCATTTTATGTTTTATTATTAATTCATTTAGACGATTTTAACATGTACACATTGGCGATGATATGATGACGTCAGGTTGACTGGCGATCGTCTTAAAACGAACTAAAACAGAAATTAACACGACTGGCTTGATATGGTGTAATGAGTGCAAGACGATACGTACTATTTTTATTGTGTGTGTAAGGGAGAACGCCGAAGAAAGATACAGATGATTCGTGATAGCGTTTGTACGTCGACAGACGAGATTTGGCGACCGGGTTATAAACATCGAGCTGTTAAACAATCAAAATGAAATGATTGAATATCTGGCGAATAAAATACTTTTATTTTGGGATTTTGGATTTTGATTTGTGCTTTTCGTTTTGGAGCTGTATTTTTTTAGTCTTGGATTTTGGATTCGGCGTTGTTTCCTGCTTCGATTCCTGTATTGGTCGACCTTCCTAGTTTTCCTAATTCCTGAAAATTGATTTATTTTCCGTATTTCCATTGTTGGATTATTGATTCGATTTAGTTAGCTTACCGTGCAAACAATAACCATAAGGAAGCCAAGCGCTTCTCCTAGTTTAGGGATTATAGGTTGCTGCTTTTGGATTTCCGTGTGGTTGTGTTGATTCTGGAATACGGGAATAATTTAATTTATTCCAGAAATTTTGAAGATTTTGCAATTATCCCGAAATTTTTAATATTCGCTATCATAAGTGACGACGCATAAAGTATCCCAGAATATTATCAAGTGTCTAGCCCAGTGGGATAGATATGGTACTACAAGATATCCCGAAAATATAAAAGGATCAAATCTAATATTTTATGAACATTTTACATTTCTGAATGTCGACCACTCTGCATAGTACTGGGTTAATTTAGATATTTACGTCAGAATTAAAATGATTAATTTTGCGTCGATTGTATTCCTGTAGGCTTTCTTGCACTACATTGGGAATTTTCTGGAATATTTTGAATCTTATTACGAATTAAGTTTGAATTCCACGTCGCCAGTCTCGCGATTTTAAAGTGTTTATGTCTCTAGTACTATGCTATGTATTTTCTTTTCAGGCTCAGGAATTTCTGTACAGGCCCGGATTAAGTGTGAAATAATTGTTAAAGATTAATTATGTGAATTTCGTTATCGTTCCGTATCGCTTCATTATTTATGAAGAGTTTTTGTTGAGAATTTCGCTATCGTTAGGTTATCGTTCCGCTATCGCTCGCTACGTCACGATAGCGTTTTGCGATTGATTAAGTAGGTTCTTATGAGGCTTCGAGGCCTATTGAATTAGGATTTTTGTCTCGATTGTTGGAAGTTCCGTGAGGCCTGTGATTACAGTGCCGCTTTTAATTTTTGGTATCTCGAATACTGTGTGTCCCGATATTGTGTTCGGAATCTATCGTTTTGTTAGTATTTTATGTTAAGTTATCGTGTGGTTTTGGCCATTGAAATCACCTCTGATTTTTTTTCTGTTTATCTTGCTAAAAAAGTAACAGCGTTAAGCCTGGGATTTAATATAACTGTGATTGTGATTCTGGACTCTGTTCCGGAATATTTTTCGGATCTCTTTTGGCCAACGTGGTTATCCTTTTCGAATTATCCCTAACTGTGACCACTCTCGCGTCTCAGCTTGGACGACCTGAGACTTACGCAGTGTGGCCCTATAAGTTCTGGCGCCCTTTGATCTCTCGGTCGGTATCTGGCCCACTAAGTAATCTTCCAACGAGGTCCGTCTCTAGTTGGGTGATCCTGAGGTAGAGGTGACTTTAAATTAATTTGAATTATTGTGACGCACGATTTATTGTGTGCGTTCACATTTTGTGTTGTCCTAAGTGTCGAGTGGTAGGTGGTTGGGTTTTTTTATTGCCCATTAAGGGCTTTTCCTGTAGTTAAATTTTGAGGCTGCTTCCCAAAAACAAGTGCGATCGTAACTAGATAATAATTTTTGTTCTCCGACTCATGACCCCGCGCCGTCGGTAGCTAGCCGCGCAACCGATTAAATTCGGGTCCTTTGGAGCAAAAGCCCTTGCTATAAATTAGCGTCAAAACGTGGGGCGATTCCTATAAGGGGTTGAAAAATTTTTTGGGCCCGAAAATACCGAAAAAAACTTCAGAATTGTTTCAAAATTGAAATTTAACCTTTTAGTAAAGATCAAAATGTGCTGCTAAAATTTTAATAAAATCGGCCCGACAGGACCGGACTTTTATTAAAATTTTATGAAAACACTAGTTTGCGGATAGTGATTTACTTATAGACCAGGGCTGAAGCCTTTGAAAATGGTAAATAGTGAAAAAAATAATAGTAGGATGAAACCCATTGGAAAAGGAAGAGAATATAACAAAAATGAAAGGAAAAATAATTTACGGGCGATCTGAGGTCAGGAAGTGGTAGGGGGTGAGTTTTTAAGGGTAAAAAACGGTTTATCTCAATTTCCGGCAAAACTACTTTATGATGGTGTAAAAAAATATACATTACTACGGTAAATGTTCTCAGAATATGCAAGTGTAAAAAGTGTAAATTTTAATAAATAGCTCAAAATTGTACATAATGATTAAGAAAAAAATTTCGGAATCGAGTTTTTTTCGTTTCTTTGCATTTTCTGAGAACATTTACCTTAGTAATGTATATTTTTTTTACACCATCATAAAGTAGAGATTTCAACGAACAAAAAGCCCACCGAGTTTTTTAAAAAAGCAGATATTTTGACGTGAGAATTTTCGATTGAAAATTAGGGTGCTTTTTCGATATTAAGTCAAAATAAGGTGAAAAAATAAATATTTTAAATCAAAAAAATTACAGTGTGTTTGGGATATAAAAAGGTAAGTTTTCACCAAATTTCGTGAAAAAAAATTTTTTTGTAAAAGATAAAAATAAAAAACCAAAAACTTGGTTATTTGAATTTTTCACATAAATTTTGAGATTATGTGAAAAAAGTGTGACACAAAAGTTGTAGATCTTTTTATTACCTACAATTTTGCCATTAAACTTTTTTCCATAGGACTTGTAGTTTTGCCGCAAATCGAGACAAACCGTTTTTTACCCTTAAAAACTCACCCCCTACCACTTTCCGATCTTAGATCGCCCGTAAATTATTTTTCCTTTCATTTTTGTTATATTCCCTTCCTTTTCCAATGAGTTTCATCCTACTATTATTTTTTTTGGTTTCAAAAATTATCGACCCTGGTCTATTACTGAAGAGTGTAGTATTTAATTTGGTACAGAGGTTGCATTGATAATAATATTAAAATTAACAAAAAAAATTATTTTAAGGGATGTATTAAGGGGTTAAATTTTTTATTTTGTCCAAAAACAAACCTAAATTTACATATTAAAGCCACAAGGCCTGTATTAGCAAATACACTATATTGTCGGCAGGGTTTGGCACTGCGACCCGAGTTTTTTTTTGTTCTTTTTAGTGCTTAAAAATTTTTCCGCATCAAATTTAATTAAATAAATTATTTTTAAAGTAAAAAAGTATAATATTAACAGAATATTTGATGAATAGAAAAAACAAAAATATTGCGATCCGAAACCCGGGATCGAACTAGGAACATTTAGACCTTCAGTCGAGCGCTCTACAAACTGAGCCAGTCGAACGATAATGACACACACTCTATAGTACATTATAGAAGTACAGCTGGAGTCAGAGTTTTAGTAAAATAAAAAACATTAATTTTTTTAAATTAATTGATTATGAAATTCTAATTATTATTTGCTAGGATTCATGCCACAACAACGCACAATCTGTGAAAATTTCAACTAGCTATCTCTTACCGTTTTTTGAGATAGAGCCTTGTGACAGATGAATGGACAGACATCGTAGGCTCGATAATAGGGTTCCGTTCGGAGGTCTTTTTTTTTTTAATATGAGGTAAAAATTCATTTACGGACATCCGCGTTTGCGGGTAGTGTGGGACTCGGCCGCAGCAATACCCACTAAAAAAACCCTCCTCTTCCGTCCTGCCAACCTGGGACCGCTTACGCATTACTTCGGGCTGGCAGGGGTCTCTTAATTAACGTCTTCATTCGCCTTCTGCCTGAGAATGGACGTGAGCATTAGCTCCACCGCTCTCCAGCCCTCCTCATCCTTCCTCATTCTCCGCAGTCAGCCATCCAACCTGGGCAAAGCAAACAGTACGCTCCTTCACCCAACGACTGCAATTGAACACAGTGTGCTCCGGAGTGTCCTCTTCACCGCAATATGCGCAACATGACGTATCGCTACAATGTTTTCGGTGAAGGTAAGCCCTGAATTTTCCGTGCCCAGATAGGAACTGCGTCATGAAGAAATTTACCTCTCCGTGCTGCCGCTTGAGCCACTCCGTTACATTCGGAATCAAACGTTTGGTCCAGACCCCCACTATTGCGTTCTGCCAGCGGTCCTGCTATGCCTCCATTAGTTCTCGTCTTGCACTGTTTCTCCCACTCCCTCGCAGGATTGTACATCTCTCCTTTGCAAGCAACCACATAGATGGGGTGCGGGCGATAACGAAAACCGCCTCAGCAGACACCGTTCTATATGTGCTGCAGATGCGGAGCGACATCTTCCGCTGCACTCTTTCTAAGCAGTCACACGCCTGAGCCGTCTTCAGAGCTCGCTCCCATATAGGTGTGCCATACAACAGGATGGATGTGACGACAGAGGACAATACTTCTCGTTTATAGGAACTCGATCCTCTAATGTTAGCCATCAGATGGCAAAGCGCTGCGGCTGTCATCTCCCGGACATGGGCTTGAAAAGTGCTTCTTCGGTCAAGCCAGATAATGCTTGATAATGCGCTCTGCTGGTTGTATAACAAGCCCGTTAACCGTGAAAGCGATCGGTGGTTGTTTCCTTCTCCCGGCCATGACCACCGCTTCTGTTTTCTCCGGAGCTAGCGCGAGTCCATGCTGAGTCAGCCAGTCCCCGATTTCCACAACAGCGTCATTAGCAAGAAGCACCAGTTTTTCTTCGTTCTTCGCGGTTACAATAAGAGCGAGATCATCCGCATAGCCAACCAGAGAGGTTCCTACCGGAGGGGGAATTCGCAGAATTCCATTCGGAGGTACGGAACCCTAAAAAACGTTGTTGATGTCCTCTTTACTTTCGAACGAGCATAGAAGCGAAGAAAGTTTCGTCATGGCGAAAAAAATCAAAAATTTCATGGTCCCTACCTGCCGATAAAATGAGTTTTGGATCGAAACCAAATTTTAAACTTAAAATTTTTAGAGGATTCTTCAGCGAAGTTTTTCTCATTTTCCTGCTACTGTCCTAAATAGGGATAGACAAAAATAAAAAAATGCGATTTTCTTGCAAACGACTCTAGCGATTTTGATCGAATTTTCGTAAATCGACATTTAATTAATGACCCTACAATATGCCGCCATTAATTTGGATTCTGAAAAATCCAGAAGGGATAGTTTACAGATGAAGGAAAATGAAAATTTCGATAGTCTTGAAAACGGCTCAAAAGATTTCGATCATAGTTATATCACAAATAGATATATATTATGTCATTAATGATCCTAAAATGATGCACTTAAATACCCCAATGGTATCAGCCAATACACTATTTTGTCGGCAGTGATTGGTACTGCGACCGGTAGCCATTCTTGAGTAAGTAGTGTACACACATAAAAAATATGCATCGAATTGATAACCTCCTCCTTTTTTGAATGCTATAAAAACTAAATAAAACTCAATATCTTTAAATAGGAACCCTGATATTTACTTTGCAGAAGAACCGAGAGTAAAAACAAACAAATCACAAAGAATCACTGTTTCGTGTTTCGTGAAATCGATGCTCAGTCATAAAAATGAAACGGTTCAAAGAGGGATATTAAACAATCCCATCTCACAGATGAATTCGCCGCACGCACATTACTCCAATGTTGCCATATTGACCTATATCTACGAATTTTTCGACGACTATTTATTTATGGAGCTGTGCGTGATTGAAATCTTTTATTTCCGAATTTATTGTTGACCCGAGACTTCGTTCGCGTGCATTTTTGGATATTCTTAAGCAGGTTATTGTTTAATTCTTGCGCCCTGTAGAATTTTATTGAAAATGCTTACAATATTGAAATTTTTTGATAGCGGAACTGTATAGGTGTCTTATAAAATCTTATTCAAAAAGCTACTTTACGCGTACGACCTAAGTTCGATATTCAATTAACTGTCGTAATATATCCGTTATTCGAGTTCTGCTATACTGCACCGTAGATGACTCCCTGTGGAATTTTGTCAAAAAAGCTTTTTTACTATCATTCCCCAATACCTTAAATTTAATTTGGTTACTGATGACGATTTAACACAGGAGATTTCCAGATTCCACTGTGTTTGAATGCAGCTGACTTGCATTATAGGTACACCTGCAGACTAACCGCCTCACGGAATCTAATACCTACATCCCTGGTCATCATCTTAATATCTTCGGGACAGTTTGAGATCAGATATCACGATGAAACAAAGGCTAAGTTGGCCCCAGTATTAATATCTATAACCTGTGTAGATTTCATGTCAGTAGCTTCAGTAGTTTGAGTTAAATCCGTTCGTACAGATAGACAGACCAACGGACAAAATTTTTAGCATTAGATTTGGTTTAGTAATCTAGAATGCAAACGAAAAAGTATTTAAAAGCTTAAAATTCGAAAATCACATACAGACTAGATTTTTACTTATATGGCTCGATGTGAGTTGCATAATACAGAAATTATCATTAATTAATTGCCGATATCAAATTTATATAAATGATTATTTCGACGATATTGACCATTGATATTAATATTGACATTTTATTATCAAAAAAATCTACTGAACGATCTTTTAAAAAGTACGTGCTTTAGCTCAGAAATTCAAAACTGCATTGAAATATCAAATAAATGGGGTACTGCACGCGTAAGTAGCTGGCATACACTAAATCGTCTATTTGACTGGATAAGCTTGATAAGTACTTCTAGAAAACAAAAGAATAATTAAAGATCCGTGCACAGTATCGGATCGATTCTGTGCCGAATCGATCGATGTAGTGCGCGAGCCTTTATTTATTCTTATGTTCTAAGCGCTGATTGTTCCGAATCAGGCGCGGCCGAACTGTTCTGCTTCAGTGTGCGGCCCGTCATTTAGGTAATTTAATGCACCTACATATTTTATTTTTTTATCATTCCACCTCACAATGGGAATGGGACTAATTTAGAGCAAAATTCACTTTTCAAAATTTTACAATATTTTTTTCATTTTGAGGTCCCCCGAGTTCAAAAAAAATATTTTTGGAAAGAAAAAGTTTGTGCGTCTATCTGTTAACACGATACAGGTAAAACGGCTGAACGGATCGAAACCAAATTTTGGTACTATGGTTCAAATGTAAATAGGAAGAGCCCAAGGCTGGGCAGTGGGCAGTGCTGATAACTTAGTGCTCGCAATAATGCTTTAAATAATGCTTAATGTAAAACTGATGCTCGATGCTTGATGCTTAGAGCACTTGCATAAAGACTTGCTACTTAATAAGCATTTAAGCATTAAAAACTGCTTAATAAACATTCAACAAGCTTATTAAACATTAGGAATGCGTTAACAGAGGTTTTATTTTATTTATTATAGTATTATTTTGTCAAATATATCAGTATTTTTGAAGTTGGAATGGTCCCGTCGTTCAATTGGCTGGAATTTTTTCTCTGGGTCTATTTTTCAAAGCATATTGAAACCGATCAGACTCGAATTAGTCTCAATAAATTTGCGTACTTCTTTAATGTAACAGTGAGTTAATTGGATGAATGACTTCACAGTCTTTTAATAAAATACGTTCATTTATTCATTAGAATAACATGAATGTATACGTATCGATATTACTCTTGGTTATATAAATAAATAAATAATTTATATTAAATAAATTATTTATTTACAATAATTAAATGTTAACAAGAATAGATAACAATAAAATGTAACAATTATATCTCAATTCCAACAATCAACACTGTTTGTATAATAATAACACGAACAGTAATTCTCAAACAAAGTGAAAACACTTCAATAGCACTGTATTTATTTATTTCCGTTGTTTATAACACGACACTAATTCACGACTCTCGTTGTTGTTTCTCCGGTGACTGCTCTACTTATATAGAGCTAGCAGCTTGACCCCCCCCCCACGCTCGCGCGCTTTCCAGAACATTCTGGTGTCTTCGGTATCATGCCACGCCTAACCATTGTTACTTATTCTCGATGATTCTATTGTCGCCAGCGGCGTATCATCTGGGGGGTTTTGCTACACATTGTTACTTTTGTATTGTATTTTTGTCGATACAGATATCGGCTAGAAATCGATTGTTCAAATATTGGGATTTTATTATAGTATGACATTTTTAAATTTTTTAAAATCATTTGGCAACGCCGCACCTCATCGGTATTGGCGTGACGGGTGAAACCATCAATTAACTTTACGATTCAGGAATAAAAGACTGTAGTTAGACTTGTATTATTGTATGTAGGTATAATACTGTGGTTACATGATCTTTTCTTTTTTGACACATAATTGCAACTTTAGTGTTCAATTTGTATGCTAAAATTCATCTTAAAGCGGTTAATATCTAAATTAGGTACAGAAAAATGCATATTAATTTTTAAACTATAAAAATAAACCCCAGTATTACGTAGGGGTCTATCAGATGCTGTCAATTTTTCCAAACTATGAACCGTAATATGTTTTAAACGTTATAATTCGCCAAAAGTTTTCATTGAAATTAAAGTTTTCATTTTCACATTGCAAACAGCAGATCAGATATCGACTAAGAAAATGGAAAATAAACCATAGACTATAGATAATAAAAAATCACACAGGGTTTAGTAAACTGATTAAGATAGTGTGTAATTCTAGGGTAAAAACCTAATGCTGGGTTGCAGAAAGCATTGTCAATAAATTTGATTTGACAATGACCTCAGATTGTGATCATATAATTACAGTTTTTATACATGCAGGAACACTTTAATGTCGTTGTAAAGCTCTTTGTCAAGTGGAACATTGATTGTATTCACACAAGATTGATCTACATAGAAATCGCTTTTCAAAATAAATTTTGATCAAAATACGTAGAAAAATGTTGTTTCGAAGTGTAAATTGTACAAAAAATTATGTTAAAAATCGTTTCAATCTATCAATTTTTTTCTAAAAATTCTGTCCCTGAGTGATATAGGCTATATTTTATTTTGATAAATTTATCGCAGGGGGGGGAATAATGTCTGTGGAATAGTAACAAAGCATTACTCTGAAATTCTTTTGCATTGTAGCGTATAGGCGGAATCCTATTAATATTATAAACACCACCAGCCCGACTTCGCTTATGTAATAGTATGATAGACTTCATATGTCAACTGTACGTAAAATAATGACTTTAATGTTACGTCACGATATGATGTCAATATTATGATATACATAACATGTTTTGACATCATATTTTTAGGACTTTTTGTGTCACATTAATACAGTCTACATTGTCGACCACAACATTGTTTTGTTTTGGCAGTTTCTATGAGCTACGCTTTTGAAACAAACTAATCCAAATTTAAATTTCGTTGTGATCAGACGTTATCATACTTCGTCTTGATTAAATCAATTTTCTTTGTTTTATTTATTTATTCTTAATTTTATATAAAGATCTTTTTGTGTCAACATTAATACTCTACAATATGCCAATCAAATTGTATGTCAATATTATGACACAATGATATCAAACAACATGACATCATATTGAGATCATGAAAAGAGTTAGTTTTATGTCAAATTGACGTAAACTAGTATTACATACATATGATCAACGTGTGGCGTCAATTTTAGGTCTCGTGTTCACTGAGAAGTAATTCTCGCAACCAGTCAATAAATATATTTTTTGCGATACCCGCTACAAAATATCTACTTTAGATGTAAAATGTATAGCGGCCTTTAATGAGTCATTTAACAGGCAGATGTGCTGAAAGTGTTTTACTTACCGCACTAGGGCGGTAGGTAAACGGTTGTCATAGCAACTTCTGTTTATTCGCTCTATACGCTTGCGTGCGCCTGCCATTACTCACGAACTTCACGGCATACTGTTTAAGTAAAGATGGCGACGCAAATGAACTGTCAAAAATTTTTGAAAATGAAGTGAAAAGTAATGGGTATGGCAAAAAATACCATATATATCTCGTGTGTAATAGTATAACGACTCGTGTGATTGTAAAAACTCGCTATCACCCGCTTTTACATACCGTCATTACTCGTCGTAATATGGTCCATTGCACATATAAAGATATACAATCTACTAATAGTACCTTAACTGCTCATATACAATTATTGACAAATATTTCATTTGTTACAGGTGATATGTTAAAAACAATCAGTGTGATACTCAGTTGTTTAATTTTAAACAATAATACAAACAATTCAACAGCGGAAACGATAACAAAAGAAGACAACACCAATTATACTTTCCAATCAGAACTTGAAACGAATTATACGATGGGACCGATATTAGAAAATGATCATAATAATACTTCAGCAAATAAAACTAAATTTTATGAAAATGACGATAAAGAAAATATTGCCGATTTGATTAATTTAAAATATAACAATAAAGAGAAACGTTATAAGCAAAATACCACGATTACATGCTATACATGTATGAACGTGTCGAACAATGATGTTTGCAATGACTTCGCTATTGACGCACCATGTAAACAAGGTAAGAATTATTCATATTATGGTTATATTAATTACTATTGATTGGTTTCTCTGTCCGTTTTAATTTAGATATAAATAGTTGTTGGGCACTATTGACCAAACACAGTATATTTTATTTTATTTTTAGAGCCTTGATAAAGACTACACATATTATCAGTGGCGGATTCAGAGGGGGGGGGGGTTCAACCCCCCCGAAATTTTTGGCAACGCATAGAACGATATTTTTTTTATATTTTCGCGTGTAAAAAACTGATTTGGTGAGGAAAGTATCAATATAATGTACTTGTACATAAATATTTTGAACCCCCCCCTAAATATTTTTCTGAATCCGCCCCTGATATAGTTGAAATGTTGGCAAATAAGAAATAAATTAAAATACCCTGTAGTTGGTCCATAGCGTCCAAGAATTATTTATAATAATTAATTACTAATGCTGTGAATTCGTTGTACATACTGATAAAAATATTATTAATGGTCTAGTAAAATTTCTCTTACCGCGCTAACTTAGTTATATACTACCAAGACACTCCCGAACAATTAATAATAAAAAATGATTTACGCGATCCATGCATTACGAATCTATATTTTTTTACAGTTCTACTAGACTATATTGTAGTTTACCTATAACACGTTCGGCGTAAACTCTGTTTCTTTTTCTGAACACTGAGTTTAAATTAGTTTTTTCTTTATAAAAAAATAGCCAGGAATTGTTTCTGACTAGGTAAATAAGTAAATATTAGTAAATATATATTATACAATTTTAAAACAAACTGTGGTGTAAATTTTAAACATAATACAGACCTTTTTCATTATTTATTACTGGTATATCTACATCAAATAACTTACTATATATTTTTATCAAAATTAAACCGATCATAACAACTCGACCGACAGGCGAAGCAAAAGAAGTTCCCTGTATTAACTCTAAATATTATAAAGCAACATCTGTGTGTCTTTCTGAACGCAATTTTAGGAAATATTTAACCCATTTTAATGCGGTTTTCACGAATAGGGTAGAGAAAATTTTCCTATACGCTATCATAACAGGGGGCTGTCATTTTCGAGCAACGCTGGGTAAATACGGCTCGTAATTTTTAATTTACGTTATAACAATGTTTTTGTAATTAGGAAGTTTCCCTTTTATATTTTTTACTTTAAATCATAGTTCTAAAAATTCTAAATTTATTGGCGAAATAATTTTTAAAATATGTTTAAAAACAACAGAGTTTCAAATGTACCATGGGACATTTACATGGGAAAATGGTTTTTCGCAATTTCCTGCTTTCCTATACATTTTACAGAAAAAAACATACTTGGCAAAAATGAAAGGAATTCATGTGTAGAATAAAATAGTATTTTTTCAAAAATTTTTATTTAGTTTTTTTTTGAAAATTTGTATTTCTCTACCATCGTAATTAAATTTGTCAATTTTATTAATAGATTACGTTGATAAAAACAGAATACAAATTTAAAAACAAATTTAGAAAATTGAAACACCTATTTTTTTTAAACTTTTACCTAAAATTATTATGAATACTTGTTAGAATACGCTTCTTTACTAGTGATAATAATCAGCAAGCTAGTAAGGAAGCATATTCATAATAATTTTTGGGTATTTAAAATATAAAAGTTAAAAAAAATTTAAAAAAATAGTTTTTTTTTTATTTTGTTTTCTGACTTTACCAACGTAATCTATGGATAAAATTGACAAAAAAGTTGTTATGCGTATTAGTCAGGATATTTAAGGTATTATTTACGATGGTACAGTTAAAATACAAATTAAAAAAAAAGCAAAACAAAAAAATGTTAATAAACTATTATCTTATTTTTTAAGCTATGGTCAAAAAATACACTTAAAATTGCATCAAATGTATTTTTGAATTTTTTTTTCGTGGTCTTCTCATTAGGGGGGGGGGGCTACTCTAGTCTCCAAGTTGACTCTGCAGAACACCCATTTAAAATGTTCACGCGCCGCCACTGGCATGAGCCACTAAGTACCTCTTTTCGATGCTATAATGAAATATGGTTACTATGGCAACGAAGTAAATAAATATTGTATCAAGGCAAATGTTTTTATTATGAGATGTACTGCTGTCAGTGAATCTGAGGTGTTTGACATCAATTCAGTTAAATTCTAAAACCATGCATGCGTTGAATAAAGTATAGTGTGCAATGCGTGTGATGGTATGCTAAATCTTTATGCGTCAGGCGCGTTAAGATGTGTTTTAGCACACTAGTTACACAATATACTATAAAAGTACAACTATGGTCTATTCATTTTCAAGATAGTGCGTGATCAGTCATTGTGCCTTTGTTTCTTGAGTTGTGATGAAGATGATTATAGATTTTTTTCTCCAATCAACTCGTATAAATCTTTCGCCTTTTACTAAAGATTTCCGTGGAGGGAAACAACTCAAATATTGCATTGTCATCTAGTTCTGAGCTATGTTTAAAGTTTCAAAGTCTCAAGCTCATCGGGAAGTTAGTTTAAAATCGATTGTAAAATTTGTACCGAACAGACAAACAAACAGACAGAAAGCGAGCTAATAAATTACAGTTATCCGAGTTATCGTACGAGGCATGCAGGAAATAATCAATTTTAATTTACATCGAAGATGTGCTTCGATATGGTATAATAAAGCTGCAATAGTTTGACATTTAGTTAAAGATAGTACCAGCTTTAAAAGTAATCATTTCATTAAAACATGAAACACAGCTTAAAGATATATTAGAGATAAAAAAATACGTTCGAAAACCAGCAAATAGGGTTTATTAAAAGTTTTCTCTAAAAAATACATCGTGTTCATGAAAAATTCAAAAAATCATATCACTGTAAGTATGATAAAGCTATATTGATTAAAAAAGAAATGAACATTTCCATTGTTACACAAGTTACAACGTACATTTGATTCAGTATACGCATGCGCAATATCACGTTGGTATAGCAGCATACTTTCATAAAATGAAGTTGCACCTTCAGTGTTGATTAGTTTTTTGAGAAAGAGCGAACCCTTTTCAAAGTATATGACATTATCTTTCAAACAAAACAACCGACATGTTAAAAACGATGTCGATGAAGGCTGGAATCAATTTCAGAAGGTTGATTGGGTGTATCGTTTACTTTTAAAACAGCTAATTTAATTCGCTTTGGTTAAAAGAACACTTTGTATAAAATAATGCCTGTGTATATATGCGTGTGAGTGGGTTTGGAGAGGTACCTAGTAGGTTTTGATCGCTTTTTAAAAGACCATAAAACTATATTAAACCAATGAACGTCGTACGGGCATCGCGCTTCGTTTAAAAATACGACGTTTGATTGCGTTTTAAAGTTGCGGGGTTTCAATTATCCTTACTTTGTTGATACAGTGTCTCGCTAACGTATTTAAAATGTCATGTTTATCTTTTAAAGCTGTTTTCGCACTTCGCAGTCATCTCTGTGTACCTCAAACTTATCCGACAAACTTCAGCAAAGGATGTTCTTATTTTCAATATAGCTATACAGTTAGACTTCGAATAATATCACTAAAGCCATCCTGTTTAAGTAAGTACTTATATTATGTAAACATTTTCCTAAACTTTATCATCACCGCGCCTAAAGATTTTTCAGTAGTGCGATAAGCCTACTGTTAATCCCAAATCCCTTGTTAACTAATTACTTTTTAGGGTTTGTGTACCTCCGAACGGAACCCTATTACTAAGCCTACGATGTCTGTCTGTCCGTCTGTCACAAAGCTCTATCTCACAAACGGTAAGAGGTAGCTAGTTGAATTTTTCACGGATTGTGTGTTGTGACATAAATCCTTAATAAATATCAAAAGGTTTTATCCCTAGGAGGCTCTCCATACATGGATATACAGGGTGCTGAATTGCTTTGCGGGTAATAGGGATTAAAGCCGTAAAATCAAACTTTTGCGATTTCCTGCTTCCCTAATTATTTTAGGAAAAATATCTTCGAATAAAAGTTTTAGAACATAAAATTCTGCATCTAAATCATTAAACAAAATTAATCTTGTATGCTTTGTGACGGCAGAAATTTGATATGAAAATTTCAAAATTACCTCAAAAACAGATAGCCATGGAACTTGAACAAAATGATGCCGTTTTAGCTGTCAGAATAAATTTTAATCATTTTTTTCAAGTTCTATGGATATCGCTATCTGTTTTTGAGGTAATTTTGACATTTTCATACCAAATTTCTGCCGTTACAAAGCATGCAAAATTAATTTTGTTTAATGATTAAGATGCAGAATTTCATGTTCTAAAACTTTTATTCGAAGATATTTTTCCTAAAATAATTAAGGAAACAGGAAATCGCAAAAGTTTGATTTTACGGCTTAAATCTCTATTACCCGTAAAGCAATTCAACACCCTGTATAATCGTGTACCTTGTATGTATTTCTGTTGTTTTCTCTAGAATTGAACGCTTATACTACTGAAGCATAACTTTGTTTTTGCTGTGCTACTGCAGTGTCTTGTAGCGCTATGGCTAATGTTCAAATCCGACTGACGATACGGGGTTTTTTTGTTGTTTTTTTATACCTAATGTAAATATTTTAGAATTTTTAGCATAAGATATTAAATTTAAAAATAATTTCAAAAAATAAATTTAATTTAATGAAGTGTATTTTGACTTATTTCTTTCTTAGTTGTACGGAACCCTCTGCGCGTGAGTCGAACTCGCACTTGACCGTTTTTTTATTGTATATTTGTTTATACATAGTGTATGGCACATGCAATATTGACGTTGCGTCGATCGAATGGCGAGACTTAGGGGTCAACTAAAAAAACTTTACTTTACACATCTTCACCCTGAATAGCTTCATTATTTTTGAAAAATTTTATAACGGCACTTATTGAACAGTCACTATGCTCGGCTACCATACTCAGTAGTGCTGAATGGGGGTTCGTAATTTTTAGGTTGGCTGTGTCAAATATATACCCATTTGCGGCTAAAAAATCATACAATTCGATAAATAAGGTAAAACAAGTCACGGATGCCTCACCGACTGATGAAGAAACCGGGCGCCAAGGCAGAAAACCCCGTGAAACATGCTCAAATAACCTAGAATGAGCTTCTATAGTCATCATAGTGAATTCACAATCACGGAATAATTAATAATAAATGGTACCGTCACGCCGCGCTAACTTTCTCGCGATTGATGCGTTAATATGAATGAATGAAAGCTGTGGCTCCAATTAAAATAAATTTATAATTTTTATACTATCAACAAAAATCATAGTTATTATTTTTTTCGCCTTTAAGAGAATTGTCCAGGAAAAACAATAACGGAATGTTGCTAGGGGTGTAACGTACTATTATAAATGTACTAAATTTTATCAAAATCGATTAGGTCCGTTTCCAAGAAAATTGATATTTTCGATTTGTTTTTTAATATAGAACTACCCTTATTTAGTGATGTATAGTAAAAATGGAAAAAACGTCTAAAGATTGGGTCTATAGCTTACAGCCCAGAAACGAAATTTGAAGACGATCGGTCAAATAGTTTCGGAGCTGTTTTAAGCACATTTTTTCTAAATATCTTTTTCAGTAAGTACCTATTTGGAAGTGATATACAGGGTGTCCAAGACTTGCGTTGTCGGCCGATATATTGATTTTGGGTGAAGATAGAAAAGAAGTTTGAATACAAAAGTTGTATAAATTTTAATGGTGTATAACCTAAAAATATTTTCAATTCTACAGCCTGTTCCATTTAAGCGTGACAGATTAAAGTTATGTTTTTTTTAACCTAGCACCCTGTTTTTATTTATTTTTTCAATTCTGCACCTAAATGTGAATAGAAATTGTAAGGGAAGATATGCTCGAAAATTCAGTAATTTTTGAGTTATTCAAGGTTTTTAGAAATTTTTGACACGTGCAGACCTTTACCTAAAATTCGACATAGCCAAAACAGAAACCTTTATCAAACTGAAATTTTGAGGATCACTAGATAATGGACGGACAAATCAATGTCTGTCCTAAAAAAATGAATTTATTATACAGGGTGTTCAAAATAATGTAATTCTTTTACCTAACTTCAATGACGTATAACTTTTGATTGTTAAATACAATGAGGTTATTTTTTTGGTGGAATTGTATTCTTTAGGATATTTACTAACACTTTTATTAAGTGTTGTCCAAACCTAAACCCAATATTTTCGTATTAAAATATTAGGTTTAGGTTTGGACAACCCTTAATAAAAGTTTTAGTAAATATCCTAAAGAATACAATTCCACCAAAAGAATAACTTTGTTGTATTTAACAATCAAAAGTTACACGTGATTGAAGTTAGGTAAAAGAATTACATTATTTTGAACACCCTGTATAATAAATTCATTTTTTTAGGACAGACATTGATTTGTCCGTCCATTATCTAGTGATCCTCAAAATTTCAGTTTGATAAAGGTTTCTGTTTTGGCTATGTCGAATTTTAGGTAAAGGTCTGCACGTGTCAAAAATTTCTAAAAACCTTGAATAACTCAAAAATTACTGAATTTTCGAGCATAGCTTTCCTTACAATTTCTATTCACATTTAGGTGCAGAATTGAAAAAATAAATAAAACAGGGTGCTAGGTTAAATAAAACATAGCTTTGATCTGCCACGCTTAAATGGGACAGGCTGTATAATTGAAAATATTTTTAGGTTATACACCATTAAAATTTATACAACTTTTGTATTCAAACTTCTTTTCTATCTTCACCCAAAATCAATATATCGGCCGACAACGCAAGTCTTGGACACCCTGTAGAATCAAAATCTATCAAAATTTCAAAGTCGAATTTTCTGACGATTACAATAGGTTACTCTAACTCCCAGGGTCACGAAAAAGTAAAAATATTCACATCTCTAGAAATTATTTAAAAATATTATTTTTTTTTGTTCGTCGAATAATTTTTTTATTGTCACGAAGTGAAGCAATTTGTGACGTGCTTAAACAAGGTTAAGAGAGAGGTGCAAACGTATAATAGAAAAAAGAGGCTTGGGGTGCTCTTAGAAATTAGACACCAGTCTATCGTAGAGAAACTA
The DNA here is from genome assembly GCA_039654895.1 of Mongoloraphidia duomilia. Taxonomy (NCBI): domain Eukaryota; kingdom Metazoa; phylum Arthropoda; class Insecta; order Raphidioptera; family Raphidiidae; genus Mongoloraphidia; species Mongoloraphidia duomilia. Next base: position 27,673,725 of record CM077519.1, read on the forward strand.
TTTGCAATACAGGTTAACAATTTACAACCTTTTTACAGTAGTTTTTGATGTGAAACATCTTATGTCGAGCTGTGAACAGCCGCGTGAGGGGAAATATGCAACGAAATAATACAACGAAATAATGCAACGAAATGTTCTCCTTCGCTGCTGTTCTCCCCACCACTGCGGCACTTATATTGTACTAGATAAATAATATATAAATTAATTGTCCGGGTATATTAAGTTATACATATATCAGTAACAACGGCTGTCTAGACAAGTTCATCCGTAGAGTAGTGGTACGACTTTAGCCTTCTATGCATGGGGACTTGGGTTCGTAAACTCATGGCATCGTACAATTTTTGACGTTTTTTTTCTAAATTCTATATGATATTTATTTATAAAATTTTTTATTTTTGTTATATTCTTTCTTTGACAATAATTATAATTTTTTGAAATTTCATGACACCAAAAATTAATTTTTTTGTTTTTTTTTTTAAAAACGAAAATTTGGGTAAATTAGGGTATTTAGGGTAAATTAGAGCAAATTAGGGTAATTGGGGTAACTTAAGGCAAAGGGGGCTAAATAAGAGTAAATTAGGGTATTTAGGGAAAACTAGAGTAAATTCAAGAAATTACGGTATACTAGGGTAAATTTGGGTAAACGAGGGAAAATTAGGGTAAATTGTGTTAAATTGTAAATTCTTCTCTCGAACTACTGAACCGATTCTAAAAATACATTCACTTATTATCTTCGCAGGGGGAGAATGTCTCGCGGCGTTGTAATAAATCATAAATTATTATATCTGGAACTATTGAACCGATTTAAAAAATTCTTTTATTAATAGAAAGCTACACTATCCCTAAGTGATATAGGCTAGATTTTATTTTGATAAATTTGTCAAGTTCAGTAAATAAAAGATTCAAGCTATAAAAATGTTTCACATCTGTCGAGGGTCCCGCGACCCACACCCTTTTTTTTCACTGCAGCTTTGCAAAAAGTAATATGTATGTGAATAGGCTCAGAAATTTAGAAAAGCTAAAAACTAACAAAATAAGTCACAGAAATGCTATTCCACGACACGTCCTTTAGGCTCGATTATGCAAACAATTTTCAACCATTTAAACTTTAGAAGAATGCATTGCCGAGAATGGCGGTAATTTGCGAGATACCTTATTGAGAAAATAAAAATCTCACACCCTTTTATCTTAAAAATTTATATTCATTTATTTTATGGTTTATGTTACTAAAGTTTATAAGTGGTTTAAAATGGAAAATACAATTTGCCGGACCCTGTATATGAAACGTTCCAAAACAAAACAAATTAAACTAAAGCATTAAGAAAACATACGTCACATACAAGAACAAATTGAAATAAACAACATTTCACGAAATGGCACAGCCGTTTATGTCAAATTTTCGGCAAAATAGAATAAATGACGATTTAATGATCAAATTCATTTAAATTATCCAGAAAATGTGGAACAATATTGTGTTTCACATTTAGACGGCAAGTTTAGGGATGAGTAAAATTGAACTGAACTGTGTGAACTCCGTTTGGAAAATAGTGATTCTAGTCAGTAACACATAATTCTGCATTTGGAATGCAAGTTTTTTGTATAATTAAAGATTCAGAATAATAATGTATCAGTGACTGGAGTCATTGTTTACCGTATTACATTATTATACATTGTGTACTTCGTTGTTCTAATTGTATATTAACTAACTCTACCCACTCACAAACTTGCGTTCCAGAATGAGAAATATCATTGTTTTCCGAACCGTGTTTATATTGTTGTAATTTTACATGATCATTTTGTCTATCCACAAGCTTTTATTCAAAATGTGAAATCACAATATCTTAAATTTTTAGGGTGTTGGGTCTCCAAGTCACTATATGAATATTATGAGATATTAGAAATACCTTGTATACATAATACAAGGTATTTCAAATACTTCATAATATTCACAATATCTGTTTACTTTTTTTAATCATTAAATGAACTGGATGATTAAACAAAATCATTTATCTTATTTTACGAGAAATTCGACATAAGCGGTTTTGATTTGTGGTCACAGATATCTATATAAAAGCGGAAGTGATTCGAAGTTGTGTTCCGGTTTAGTGAAAACCACAATATTATTAGCGTGAACTCTAAATGGAACACTAATGGAGAGAATGATGATTTATCGCTGTAAAATGTTTATCTGTTAGAACGGATGCGGCCGGTGATATGCCACTTCCGGTTTTCCAAAAGTGCGATTAGAGGTGCTAAAGACGATTTGAATTTTCAGACCGCCTCATTCATTACGGATGGCAGCTAATAATTAATCCGGTGTAGCGTGGTGAAAGGGTGGCTGCCATCGTATTTAAATCTCGATAGAGTAACAAAATTTGGTCAAACTTACTATTTCCTCCATTTCTCTAATTTTACATTCATTTTTTTCAGAATAATTCCAAATTTTTCAAATAAAATAAACTTTAAATGAATTAATTTTTCGAAATAAATATTCGACTTTATACAGGGTGGTGAACTGCTCAGGTGTATATAGGGATTTAACATGTAAAATCATAAATATGCAGTTTCTTGCTCTCCTGATTTTTTTTTGGGCAAAAATTCATTAAATTAAAAATGATCACTGTTAAATTATTTACATGATAGGTCACTTAGTTATAACGAAAATAATTTTTATACAGCGTTGTTACAAAAAATGCATATCTTTACCCTTTTGATTACTATTAATTTGTCAGAAAAAATTATTCTTGATAAAAGTTTGTTTATACTCTAAAACCGAGTTTAAAATTTGGTTTCGATCCGTTTAAAGGTCTGTCAGCTAGGCCTCTATATGCTTGGACCAAATCAAACTTTCAGATCCTTCTCATACACGAGAAGAGCTATGTCGATTCTAATTATTTCTTTTCGGTTTAGAGTATAAACAAACTTTTATCAAGAATATTTTTTTCTGACAAATTAACAGTAATCAAAAGGGTAAAGATATGCATTTTTTGTAACAACGCTGTACAAAAATTATTTTCGTTATAACTAAGTGACCTATCATGTAGATAATTTAACAGTGATTATTTTTAATTCAATGAATTTTTGCTCTAAAAAAATCAGGAAAGCAGGAAACTGCATATTTATGATTTTACATGTTAAATCCCAATATACACCTGAGCAGTTCACCACCCTGTATAATTTTTTAAAAATTTTGACGAGGTTTACTATGAAGGGAAAAATTAAGTCACTGAAGTCGGAACCTGAACTCGTCCAGTTAATTGTTTAATGCCAATAACATACATCTTAAAATTATAATGATATTTAGGATCAGAGAGACTATATTTATTTTATTGGCAATAATAAATATGAAAATAAATATATCGAAACGTCAGAAAAAATAAAATGTTAGTATAATCAATATTTGACTTAAAAATAGGAAAGAAAAATGCTACGGAGAGACAAACAGTAAAAACTAGTTTTCTTAACGTTTTATGGTGGCGGGAACGGGTAATGTGCGGTGGCAAAACCGGGTATTATGTGGTGGTGACTAGTGGTACGGGTCTCACATTAAAACAATAATTATTATGTAGGTAGAATTTATTACGACTGTATTTTTATACATTTGATGTGAAAGATTTAGTCATTTGTTAAGCGGTATTACAAAAGAAACATTTTTGTAAAAATTTGTCAAAAATGTTAGAATATAAAAATTTTTAACGTTTCGCTGCGTTGTAGCATCCTCAGTTTGCTTTACAAGTTTGTTATTAATATTGCTGAGTTTTCTTAAGGGGAGGGTAAGGTTAATTCGTACAAAAAAAGGCACATTTTTGTGATTTTTTTTCGACAACACAGTTAAAATCTATTTATTAAAACCAATGGGACATCAAAGTATAACATTTGAAGAATATTTTGTAAAATTTTCATGGAAAAATATTAAAAAATACGGCAATGGCAGCAATTATTTGGAAGCGTCTCAGAAAAAAGTAGAATTGCGGTGCCCCTTATAACTTGGTGCTGGATCATCTGAAATCAAAAATGGAAATTTTTGTCGTTAGATAATCGCTTTTCCCAGGTAACGCTGGAAGGGTTTTTCGAAATTTCAATTTTTCAATTTTTGGGAACACTTCGAAGTAAAAAACGCGATTTTTGCAAAAAAAAAAAAAATCGCGTTTTTCACTTCAAAGTGTTCCCAAATAAATATTCTTCAAATGTTATACTTTGATGTCCCATTGGTTTTAATAATATAATAATATATTAATAATAATATAAATAGATTTTAACTGTGTTGTCGAAAAAAATTCACAAAAATGTGCCTTTTTTTGTGCGAATTAACCTTACCCTCCCCTTAAAAGCGATATAGTATTGTGATCGTAGTAATGGTTCATGGATTTAAGAAATTCTTGAAAATTCATCTTGATAGTGTTGTTGAAGTAGTTAGTGATTATTATAGTAGAATTGGTTGTAAAATTCCGGTTAGTAGTTTATTAGTTCTTCTTTTATTTATTTGTAAATTGTAAATTTTGTAGTAAAGATGTTTCTTGATGTAGGTAGATGGTTGTAGCAAAAATTTAATTTAAATCAAAGTTCCGTGTTTGATTTATTAGTAGATGTAGGTAAAATTTATTACGACTTTACTACAAAATTTACAATTTACAAATAAATAAAAGAAGAACTAATTGGTATATGATAAAATCAATCGGTTTTTAAAACCCCGTTATATCCACACAATATTATTCACATAACAATTAGAGGTGAAAATACTAAATATCTCAGGCAGCAAGGCTGCCATGATTTGTAAACTATATCTAAGAAAAAATCAAATGACCACTGTCGGGACTTGAACCCGAAACTCCCAATTTCCGGCTAGGTGAGTTACCGATTTCTCTACAGTGACCGAGAGTGGAAACCGATCTTTTCTTATATGTAGCAATTTCAAGTTGAAAACACACTACATGCGAGAGTCGATTATTCAAATATGCTGCAAAGCATAGTACAGCTATTAAACAAAAGAAGAACTAACAAGCTACTAACCGGAATTTTACAACCAATTCTACTATAATCACTATCAAGATGAATTTTCAAGAATTTCTTAAATCCATAAGCCATTACTACGATCACAATACTATATCGCTTTTAAGAAAACTCAGCAATATTAATAACAATTACTTGTAAAGCAAACTTAGGATGCTACAACGCAGCAAAACGTCTTTTAATTAAACATTTTTATATTCTAACATTTTTGACAAAATTTTACAAAAAATTTTCTTTTGTAATACCGCTTAACAAATGACTGAATCTTCCACATCAAATAATTTTTAAGAAATTTACCACTAGAAAATACATATTTTTTCATTTAAAACGTTCAAGAACTAAATTTCTAACTGATTGGACGTTTGTAATAAATAAAATATTAAAACATAATCTTTATTTTGATATTTTGCACTAGCATTAATTTTTATATTACGTTGATAAAACACGATTTGAGACGTTTATATGCATTTATAAAACGGTATTTATACGATGATTACTTATCAGCGTTCTTTTACAACATGCCTAACATCTTTACATGCTACAATAACAACGTTATGTAGCAAAGTTATACAAAATGTTACAGACATTTCGATTAAAATCAACAAAACTTTTGTGCTTTCAACAAGTTATGTGTTGCCGGTCAGTGCGCAATAATATCAAAGAATGCGATAGAATATTGTTTTATAACATGTTACAGATACGTTAACATTACAGTTTCATGTTTGCAGCACACACCATCTTTGTTGAATATTTCATTTTTAAATAAAAATGACGAATTATCCATTCTAATTACTGTGGGCGCCAAGAAGTTATATTATAATTAGTGATGTGCCGGATATCCGTATCCGTATCCGCGCGAAAAGAAAGATCCGTATCCGTATCCGTTAGTTTTTTGGCGGATCTTTTACGGATCTTTTACCTTATAAATTTTCAATTCTAGATAAAATTTTATATATAGGTGATTAGGTAATAATGAAAAACAGTTAAATTCCATTCAGATTATTTTTTATTTTTTAATATCCTGGTCAATAACTTTTTCCCATAACAGATAGTCTCTTTCCAAAGATCAATGTGCAATATTTAGTATTTACCGTCGCGTACTCTAAGAAAGTTAAGATCCGTATCCGTATCCGTATTCGCGGATCTTGAGACCAAATATCCGTATTCAGATCCGTATCCGCGGATATACATTTTTAACGATCCGGCACATCACTAATTATAATAGTGTGTTTTAAACACTTTGCTATACTCATAACATTTTCTGTAATAGGTACGTTAATAATGTGAAGAGACAATTTATTATGTTATTGAAAAATTAATAAATGCTACATATGTGTAATCTCAGAGCTTACTGAGCACCACTTGTGAGGCATAGTTATTGCGAACATTCTATAATTATTATTTTCATTAGCTAATTATTAGACAAAAAAATATATATTATTTCTAATATACTACTAAAACAATATGGCTGAGAGTAAACGCCATTTTGTAATGGATGTGGGACGTATTATCTCTAAGGGTTTTCGAGATATTTAAATCTTTTTTTAGTGAAAAAAAACAACTATTCACAAACTAAAATACATGAAATGTAACACAAAAGCACAAAACAAGCTTCCATTATGAAAAATAGTCGGGTAAAAAATATATAATTATTTTTAGTGTCATTTCACAGCTATTAGTAGGTAAACTAAAATTTTAATACGTTTTTACCCGACTACTTTTCATACTGAAAGCTTGTTTTGTACTTTTGTTACCTATAATCCGGCCGCCAAATGAAAAACCCCAAAATATCGTATTAAGTTTTTTCTCGACGTAATTTGTTTCAACAAGTAGGTAGTCTTTTTTACATATTATAATATTATCTGACTAATGACAAACTGTCATCTCTGAGCAACTGAAGATATACGCTATTTAGTGGGGTGAAACTACCCCCAAAAGAGTATTTTTGCAAAAATCTAAAAAACTATCTATTTTATGACAAAATAGGTCATTATTAATCTTAAAGCTGATAAAATTTTGAACAGAATGCCGTATTTCAAAAAAAAATCTTCAATAGTTATCGTCCACAATAACACCTTTTTAAAAATGATTACCACATACTTGAAACTTCGTGAGTGGTTTCATTTTGACGAATCTACCTCAGTTTTCCGTTGCGAAAATTCTGAAATCCCTGCGTTTTCCAACGAGCAATTCCGAAACATATCACTCTGACGATATTACATATTGCAATGACCACATACTTACTTTGCAGTGAAATTAAAAGATCATTTCATAAAAAAGATGAAACCACATCAATTGACCGACAAAAATAATCCGGCGCTCGATGAGTCCATCGTCTGCTACATGTCGCTACCACGAGGTTACATTTTGTGGTTACCACAATGCTGATTTTTGCAGGATTGTTTAATAATAATTTTTGTAATTAATCAATCATATTGTCCACAAATTTCATCCGCCGTTTTTTCAGTCCGACGACCTGAGCATGTCAATTTGAAGATGTTTGGTGATTATCACATATCGGCCAAAAATCACAGGTAATAATGAGTGTATATTATGCAATAATATTGGAGTGTCCGACATAAATATATGTTTTTTAATAAACTGTTTCACCTTATTGAAAATTATGGTTCCTCTATTACAAGTCCCCAGTTCCCGAGTTCTATCCCGAGAGCTGGTAAAAGTGTCAATTGGATTTTCAATTTATTATAAAAAAAAAAAAAATAATGAATTGAAAATATGAATTGGTGCTAGGCCCAAATAACCTTAGCTGTTGGTGGTCTTTAAAATACAATACAATTCACCTTATTGAAGCAAAATGATGAGCGCTTCGATGCTTTGCCAATATGCAAACATATCCATATTAGGTTAGAAATGTTGATAGTACTATACTATACAGAACATTACATGTTCTAACGACAATATATACAAATAAAGCTCGATTTATATAATCCGGTCAGACACGGCGCGGGAACGTAGCGTTTCCGACAAGACAAACATTTTTACATGCATTTCAAATACAAGTATTGATACGTGTCTAAACGGACGGGATCTGCTAAGTATAAATATTCGTACCTATTTGAAACGCATGTAAAAATGTTTGTCTTGCCGGAAACGCTACGTTCCCGCCCCTTGTCTGACCGAATAATATAAATCGACCTTTAAACAATACACGTACCTATGTATTTGAAATGCTAATTATAGGTACGTAATTTGACAATGTGTAAGCTAACTTTGAGTATGTATATGTCCATTTATTCCTTGCGCCAAACACCAAGAAAATACAAATTCTAGATGTTTCATGAAAATAATATGAAACAAGAAACTCATTTCTACGGTAATGCAAATTGAGGAAGAAAACAAATTGCGAGATGATATGCTAGTTATATAACCTTGATTTTCGCTGTTATACAAACTGGCAAAGTTAAAAATCATCAAAACTGTGGGTTCGCGTGAAAATACCGTACTGAAAATGCGGTACAACTCGAATGAAACTACACCGTACAGAGCGACCGTGGCGAAAAACCGCATAGCTCAAAGGAATCGTAATAGTATTACGTATACTTTATGCATTATGTAAAACACGAATATAGTTCGTGAACGCGAAATGTGTCAAGGGAACATAAAATAGACATAACGATATCGTTTAGGTCTCAAAATTCAATCGAAGTGGATTACAATATTATATTAGACGGAGAGCTGGCGACGGGTTTTCTCAATTGTCTATGTAAGGTAAAATAATATTAAAAATACCTGTATACGTGTTCCCTATTTGAGAATCTGTAAGTCTGGCAGTTTTTTTCCATTGCGTTTTAGGTAGCAGGTAGAAATTAGACAGGTAAAATATGTACCTAAAATAATGTACCTAACACGTTTTTTTTATTCTATATTAATGAATAATAATTTATGATAAATAATAGTTTTATACGGCTGAAATGCAATTGAAAAATGTTTTCGTTGGAGAGCAGCCAATTATATAATTGTTTCGAAACATATTGGAAAAAATAATTTTACCAACCAGTGGTCACAGTCAGGATTCTAACCTGAACTTTTTCAATAAATGTTCAGGTTAGAATCCTGACTGTGACCACTGGTTGGTAAAATGATTTTTTCCAATATGTTTCGAAACAATCATATAATTGGCTGCTCTCCAACGAAAAAATTTTTATAATAATTTATAATTCATAACATAACATTGCCTGTTCGATGGTCATTCTTTTATCATGTCAACAGACTTATTTATAATTAAAAAAATGTATGTATTTATCTACGTAAGGCCTGGCATATTTTGTTCTATATAAAGGGTGACATATATGTACTATATTGTAATAATTATTCTAAAATGCCAAATCAAAATTTTGTTGCGAACACTTCGAAAAAATTATTAAAATCCACTATTTCTATAATAACAAAACATGTAACAAACGAAATTTAATTGGGAACCGCGATGAAATTATTTAAAGATTACAACAATGACTCAATAATACAATTTAATAATTAAAAAATAGTGTTACATTATGACATGAAAAATTTCTACCTACAACCTAAGACGCAAAGGAGAAAGGCTACCAGACTTACAGATTCTTATACAGAGATTGTTGAGATTATTTTGCCTTACGTAGACACTTAAGAAAATACGTCGCTGTCTCTTAGACTATATATGTCGCAACCAAATTGTAAATTTAGCCGCCTTACAAATGCGGCTAGCTGTTTAATAAAAATACGCTGTTTTGTAAAATAGCTAACTAGCGTCATCACATCAAATTTTACAATGCAGCTGGTCACGTTTCGCCATATTGTACAGCTTATAGTTTTAACAGTAACATGAGTCATAATAATATTACGCAGAGATATATACGATATTTTTTGCTATACCAAATGGTGTTTGTGAATACCAAATCGGACCATTAGATAGTTTATCAGTGTGATCTACCTGTTAAATTAGTTATCGACTCTTTATGAATACGGCTCCAACTATATTAAATAGCTACTATTCACTTCATTTTCAATATTTTCAAAAATTTTAACAATTCATTTGCGTCGCCAACTTCCCCCTTTAAAGGTACGTGCAGTACGTAGCTGGGATTCTAGATGGTAGCATGTATGGTAGATGGTGGCTGAAATTATAAGAGCTTATAGGTTTGCACAACGAAGCTTTGATACATTGATACAAACTTAAGTCGCGTTTGAAATGTTAGATAGCGAAGACGAATATTTGTGTTCTTCTGCTGCAAAGTGGTATATTTTAAATACAAATTTAAGTAGGAGCTATCATGTTCACCCTATTAATAGAAAACGATCTTAACATGGCGAATTTCATCATTTATACCAAGAATTAAAATTTTACCCAAACCGGTTTTTTGAATATTTACGTATGGAACCTAACACTTTTAAATACGTCTTAGAAAAAACTCAAAACAAATTAAATAAAAACTGGCAAAATTTCACTTATTAAACTACTCACATCTATTGCGAAACTTGTAACGGCCATTTGACAGTTGTCACACGTTGATTGTAGTAGTCAGCGCGCTGAAAGAATGGTAAGATGCATTCTTGAATCTACCAGCTCTTGTAACAGCGCTTATACCTGCTACATCCACCGCTTCGTTGTGTACGCTCGCATATATAACAATGCATTAATTTAAGCAAGCCCTGCTATGACATACACTACCATCTAGAATCCCAGCTGCGTACTGCACGTACCTTAAAGCAGGCTGTGAGTAGTTAATAGCGGGCGGTACAGAGTGAATAAACTGACCCATTCCATGCATACATACACGCATGTAAAGTAGATATTTCATAGTGGGAATGGCAAAAACGTCTTTTTTTAAGTCTCCTGTAAAATCTAGTTTTTGCGTCTTTTTTTGCTAAAAAATGGCTTTTCCGATTTTGATAAAATTTCTTTCAGATCATATTGACGTTAATATGCTTCGATTGGCAGCCTATAACGAAGTCGATATCATTTTTTATTCGCGAAATTTCATGCAAAATTAGCCTTTTGGCAGTCTTTTTGTTAAAAAAAGACCTACGGCTGGACCGATTTAAAAAAAATTCTTTTAGATCATATTTACGTTGATACGCTTCGATTGGAACCCTAACGAAGATTTCGTCTTAGAAAAAAATGACTGCGCACGTACACACTACATACACTCACATACTTCTTTTCACAATAGTAGTCTAAAAATACTGTATTGACCTTGAAACATAAAAATATATTAAAAATTTTGATTTCTACTTTCGGACCCATTAAAATAATATTTTTTTTATTAAAGAAATATTTTTTATAAAAAATTATAATAATAATAATAATAATAATAATAATAATGCGTTTAACGTCCGTTTCTCGACATTATGTCATAACAGACGCCATTCGCACCATTACTATTTTCCATTTTACCACTTCCCGTTGTTTTCTACATTTTTAAACTTCAACTTTTTTTTTTTTTTAATAAAAAATTATAATGGAGTCATTAAATGCTTATTATTTTGTAATAATTTGTACACGACGAAGTCATGAAAAAATCTAAGAAAATTAAATATTAAATCAAAAAATCATTGAAAAGCGATAAAAAAATCATTTTATTTCATTACCTCAGAATTTTGCTGTAAAATGTAGACGTAGCCAGAGCAATCCATAGTAGAGCCCATTGGGCCATTATACGTATACTAAGTATATTGTTTATTTTTATTATTTAGAATGATCAGTTATTTTGAAATCCTGAGATAAAAATAAAATAATTTTTTATTAATTCTGATTCATCATTAATTAGAATCGAAACCAAATTCGACAATCCATGCCGCTTTGTAAAGCGGCTAAACTTTGGACCAGTTGTATTATAGAACGTGAATTGTTCACTTAATCCGGATTTTATTGATTCAGTCTCTTTGTAATGCGGCTGAACGTTAGTAAATTTTTTTTCAAAACAGCGCCTTTTTATTAAACGGGTAGCCGCTTTGTAAAGCGGCTAAATTTACAATTTGGCTGCGATATATATACACTCATAAACAAGTCGCTGCTTCTTCTTTAAGGTAACAAAGCTCTGCGCTAAAGCTATGAAAGTTACGTACTTACGTATTTTCGTCTTAACAACGCAATAATATAACTATTAGAATTTGCCAAACAATATAACAACAGATAATAATACCACTGGATTCAATCGGTGAAAGGCGTGTAAAACACATGACTTTCTTGCGGAAATTCATTTGTAATTATATTTCACGTATTGCAAATTACAGAACAGCGTTTCGTCTAGTGCCGCAAGGCCCATTAAAATCGGTTCATTCCTTCGAAAAATACCCATCGTTGTCAAAACATTTTCAAAAAAGTGTTTTTTGGAATAACTTTCTTGGAAAAAATAACAATTATTGTGAAACATTTTAAAAAGAGAGTATATTAATCTGCAGTTGGTCATTATTTATAGATAATACCAAATTTTCAGGGATGGCTTGCAGGGTCAACCGTTTTCCAAATTTTTTTTTGCACTGGCGGAGTTTCTACCAATGGCGTATTAAATTGACTGTTGCCCCGGCTACTTTAAATTGATTGCTCTTCACTAGTATATACATTCAACTTTTCCTCGAAGTCATCATCAGATTGTGAATAGTCGATAAAAGATTGAAACAGTTTACTTTAGGATGCGTTCCCAATAGCATAAACTCCAAACAGAAATCATGATTCAAACGAGAAAAAATGTTCTCGTATGACGCGTGGCATTATACCGCTACTTATTTATTTATTATTGTCTTCAATCAATATCTATATTCAATAGTATTTGTCAAATTCGGGTTGATGAAAGTCGTGTTTGAATTATGTCGACTCCACAATTCTGCCGCCCTGGGATATAGCTCAGTCAGACTCTACGTAAATACATGTCTGGCTGCCACTTCCACCATCACAAAAATGTACGATGGAATGTCAAAGAGGAGCAGTGAATAAGATGGAAACATTTTAAAGTCAGTTACATTTTTATAAAAAATTCAACATCTCTAATGTAGAAAATTCGTTAAACGAACTCTAGGAAAAATGAAAGAATTTAACGCCATAATCTAGAAAGTCATGCTAATGCTCGTAGTGCCTGAAGCATCGTTAGCATACAGTGAACACAAAGTCATCATTTTTAATGATAAAATCTTTGTGTAATAACAAAAATATATTGCTGTAACATAATGGTAAATAAAAACTAATTTAAAATTGATAGACGACTTAAGTTCAGATATGTGGGCGCTACCTACTCGTATGTGTTAGAATTCATATTTATTTCATTTTTTTTTCATTGCTTTTAGGAACTATGTAATTTAGCTTTGTCTGATTATATTACTCTTAATAGTTGGCTAAACCAAAAGTGCACATCCCGCTAAGTTTTCCACTGTATGATAAAAAAATAATAGTGCACATCCGCTAGATGTAGTGTAGCGGCATGTACAATTAGGTAAATAAAACATTAATAAATTTAAAAAAAACATTAATAAATTAAAAAAGTGGGTGCGTGTACTTATGTACGCGCGTTAGAAGTTATACTTTAAAATTGATGTGGCCTGCGGCGCCAGAAATGCAACCCTACGGGCCGCCGTTTTACCATTATTTTATATGCAAAACTTTTTGAACATATTACAATGGTTTTCAAAAATTGATGTGTGGTAAGTAAAATTCAATTTTAATTTAATGTAATTAAATTAAATAGTAATTTAATGTTACTTAATTTATTATATTTAATAAAAGTACATATGGCCACCATTTTGAAATCTGACGTCATTTTATTTTTTTGTCCTATAAAACTCTCAAATATCAATTTTCAAAAGGATCGGATAATTTTTACAACAAAGTAGATACATATGGCCGCCATTTTGAAATCTGACGTCATTTTATTTTTTTGTGTCTTACAAAACTCTCTTATATCAATTTTCAAAAGGATCGGATAATTTTTACAACAAAGTAGGTCCATATGGTCGCCATTTTGAAATCTGGCGTCATTTTATTTTTTTGTGTCCTACAAAACTCTCAAATATCAATTTTCAAAAGGATTGGATATTTTTTTCAAAAAAATACCTAGTTACATATAAAAATATTAAAAATAAAAAATGTGGAAAACGGTTAATCTGTGGATCAACCCTAAAACTTCCCGCATGTGTTAAGTACGTTACAATAAATTGATACTATTGTGTTGAGGCGTTAATTGTAAATTAGGAAGAACGCCGAATTCGTATATCGAAGTGAAAATAAAAAAATTTGTTTTTACACAAAATAAAAAATTTAACCCCTTTATCCACCCCCTAAAATAATATTTTTTTTCTTAATTTCAGTATTATTATCAATCCAACATCTGCATTTAAATACACCCTTCAGTAAGTAAATCCTTATTCGCAAATTAGTCAAAAAAATGTAAGTCCGGTCCTGTCGGGCCGATTTTTTTTAAATTTTAGCAGCACATTTTAATCGTTACTAAAGGGTTAAATTTCAATTTTGAAATGATTATGAAATTTTTTAGGTATCTTTGGGCCCAAAAATATATTTCAACTCCTAAAAACCAGCCTTAACATGGTCCAATTGACTACAAAATCTAATAAGATCTAAGTCTCAATAAACTCTTTCGTATGCCGTAAACCCGATCTCAATCGGTTGATTTATTCTAAAGATAGGTACCGTGCGACAAAAATTTGGTTACACACTCGCACGCACGCACGCACACACACACACACACACACACACACACACACACACACAAACACATATATATATGTACACATATATACGGATCCGCTAAAATCAACCGTTTTCGAAAAATTTCTAAAAAAGTGCAAACATTTTGGGGGTTTTCGCCCTGCCCCAAAATTTCACCTGGTTTTTTTGTTGGATAAATTGGCAGCTAAATCATTAAACAAAATTAATTTTGCATGCTTTGTAACAGCAGAAATTTGATATGAAAATGACAAAATTACCTCAAAAACAGATAGCGACAGTCATAGAACTTGAACAAAATGATTAGAAATTATTCTGACAGCTAAACCGTCATCATTTTATTCAAGTTCCATGGCTATCGCCATCTATTTTTGAAGTAATGTTGACATTTTCATATCAAATTTCTGCCGTTACAAAGCATGCAAAATTAATTTTGTTTAAAGATTTAGATGCAGAATTTTATGTTCTAAAACTTTTATTTGAAGATATTTTTCCTAAAATAAATAGGGAAGCAGAAAATCGAGAAAGTTTGATTTTACGGGTTGAATCCCTATGTGCAGAAGTCACGGTCACCACCCTGTATATAGAAGATAATATTCAAATGATTATATACAATACCTATGGTTCACTTCAATTTCAAGATTTCTACCGGTAACAAGCTTTTGTTAATTGACGAGTCACCTATGCATATCTAACGCATAATATATCTTAGGCAAAAGTGTGAAAACGGAACCTGTCACCAAGATTCTGAGTACGTCACTGAGTTTGTCTTGAGAAACGAACCCATAAGGATACAATTACTTTTCCTGTATCTATAATATACTGAGATACCCTATAAAAGTAACTAAAATGTCCATCCTGTATATCATTGCCCATACAAAACAGCAAAAAAGTTTGTGTTGTAACTTCTAGTTCTAACCCTATTAGTTCAAACTTATAACTCACAACTTCCAATCTCTAATCTCGTTCATTTTGTTAAACTTTCAAAGGAATGTTTACTTTCATAATAGGTATATCAAAAGAAATAATAATATTAAATCAAACAAATAAACAATGCTTTCACAAATTATAACTGTAGGTTTTAAGAAAATATTTAAGGTTGTATACGCAATTCAAAATTCCAGTAGGGTTGATAGAAATATTTTTATGAATAAATTTATGATATAAAATATTGGCATAAAATACAATATATAATTCAGTGAAAAGTTAAATGAATTATCTTTCACTTTTGAAGATTCATAATTTAACATAAATATATGCATACTACAGAAATTCCCTTAAAGACGGAATTTTTAACTTTTTAGAGAAAATGTTCACATTATTTTTAATTGGAAAGAAAAATAAAAAATAATAGCCGTTTAAAAAATATAAAAATTATTCGCATTTTATTTTGTACAGGGTAGATTTGAAATTTAATTATTAAAAATCACAATACTACATATTTTTTAATCAAAAATTATTATAGAAAAAATCGTTGGCAAACGTGCACACTTCGCTAGGTTTACCGCTGTATGATAAAAAAAGTAGAAAAAATACAAAAAAATATAAAATACAAATAAATATCAAGTTAATGGAATAATAATATTGTAAAAAAACAAAAAGAAATTAATGATATCATAGACCGGAATCGAACCGGCGACCTTTTGCGTGTTTTTACAGTATGAACTATAACTAGTCTATTAACCTACAGTAAACTATTGGTTAATTTATTACTATGGTAACTATTAGTGAGTATGTAAATGTTAAAGATCGAAACTTTTATAACTCTGTGATAAAATAATAAAACTGTTTATAACAATTAACCTACTGAACGCATTTCATTGAATTTCAATAGAGTTCTATTTATAATCCTTACAGTCGAAAAGCGAATAAAAAATAATCCAAGTCGATCCGTCAAGAACTGCGGCCTGTAGAACTCGGACGTGCGTACGTACAGACCAACCGACAACTGTAACTGTTCTACGACAACTTGAATCAATCTAAAAATGGTTCCATTTTTTAGAATAAAGTCTTCCCTTTTCGAAAAGTTACATTATTTGAGCCAATTTCTTGCGAAATTAATCTAGATATAACTATCTCTATGAGTGAAACTCAGCTCTGACGCGCAAAGTGATAACAGAGCATATTAATGCCGTTGGCGGTGTGCAATTAAAATTAAAGAACATAACTTTGAACGCAGAATTAATCTCAGTATATGTGGCGAAAGTAAAGATATTTGTTAATTTTCTCCGCTATTTTGTTTTAATACCTTTTTTAACATTTCAAGAAAAGTTTAGACGATCAATGACTTGTATTTAAATATTGACTATAAATACTAACTTTTTCTCGAAATGAAATTTATAGAAATTTTGTTGAATAATGTATGATATTTAAATATGAAGAACAAAAATAAAAAAAAAATAATTTTAGAATATTAAATAATGGGCTGCAGAAAGCATTGTCAGAAAATTTGATTTGACAATGACCTTAGATTATGACCAAGCATACTTTGTCCATAAGAAGAGCCATTATAATTTCAAATCGATCTTGCTAAAAAAATAATTGATCAATTGAAACGATATATTTTTAAAATTGTGTATACATCTATTTAACATAACTTCGAAACAACATTTTTCTACGCATTTTAATCAAATTTTACCCTGAAAATCGATCTTTTTCAATGTAGATCAATCATTTGTTTTTGTGTGAGTACAATCTAACGTCATGTTCTGGATAACAGAGAGTTTGACAACGACATTAGACCGCCTGAACGTATAAAAACTCTAAATATGATCACAATCTAAGGTAATTATCAAATCAGATTTGCGTTCTTCCGCACAGCACAAGTTTTTAACACTTACTGACCAATTATTGGCAATTTTTATATTTTTCATGCAATATATAACCAAATATAAAGCATAATAATATAATTACCTATACTCCAGTAATTTTAGACATTAGAACGACCCATCTGCAGAATAATTCCCAGTTAGCTGATTTTTTTTATATACCTTCGTTATGGTGTTTTAAAAAACGTGTAAAAAGTCCCCATCGATATCGTGCCGGCGTTGCCAGATATTCGAGGTTCAAGTTCACGATAGACGGTTTTTTGCGAATTTCTCGGTTTCGTTCCATTTTTTGTAAAAAATGGTAATTACCAATTTTGTAGAGGATGAAATTATCTACAACTTTTTGTATAAACATTTTTCGTCTACGATTTATAGTTTTTCTTATTTAAGTACCCGCGGTTTCCTCCCCCTCGATTTTACATAACGGGATTATGTTGCTTCCCGAGGGCCTAACAAAATGATTTGTAGTTTTATTTTAAGTTGAACTTTAAGCTAACGATTAACTATAATTTTTATCGAAATTAATTCAGTAGTTCTCTAGTTATAAGCAACCAAACATACAAATCGACAGCACTCAATCAGACAAACAGACTGACAATTTTTTTTCGAAAATACCATATTTATACTTGACATCAATTATAAAGACCATTCGTAAAGTAATTTTGTAAAAAAAAAATTACAAGGGTTGAGAGAGTGCGGATTAAGTACGAGTATGCATTTGCATACCGTATAACGCACTCTAGTAATAGTAGCCACATTTTTAATTTTTTTTACAAAATTCCTTTACGAATAGTCTTTATCACAAATATAATGACTATTCGTAAAGGAATTTTGAAAAAAAAAAATTAAAAGTATAGCTACTCCGGGCTATTCTTAGTAGAGTGCGTTATGAGAAATGCGAATGCATACTCATACTTAAATCGCATTCTCTCAATCCTTGCAAATTTTTTTTACAAAATACTTTACGAATGGCCTTTATAATTGATGTCAAGTATAAATATCGTATTTTCCAAAAAAATTGTCTGTCCGTCTGTCTGTTTCACTGCTGTCGATTTGTATGTTTGGTTACTTATAAATAGAGAGCTACTGCATTAATTTCGATAAAATTATAATTAATCGTTAGCTTTAAGTTCAACTTAAAATAAAGGTACAAATCATTATGTTAGGCCCTCGGGAAGCAGCATAATACCATTATAAAAAAATCGAGGGGGAGGAAGCCACGGGTACTTAAATAAGTAAAACTATGAATCGTAGACAAAAAAAGTTTATACGAAAGTTGTAGAGAATTTTGTCGTCTACAAGATTGATAATTACCACTTTTACCAGAGATGGAACGGAACCGAGAAATTCGCAAAAAACCGTATATCGTGAACTTTGACCTCGAATATCTGGCAACGCCGGCACGATATCGATGGGGACTTTTTACACGTTT
Organism: Mongoloraphidia duomilia; assembly: GCA_039654895.1. Lineage (NCBI taxonomy): Eukaryota > Metazoa > Arthropoda > Insecta > Raphidioptera > Raphidiidae > Mongoloraphidia > Mongoloraphidia duomilia. The sequence continues at coordinate 27,692,668 of CM077519.1, forward strand.
TTTAAAATACCATAACAAAGGTATATAAAAAAAAATCAGCTAACTGGGAATTATTCTGCAGTGGAAATCTAAAATTACTGGACTACTATTAAAAGTTCCAAATGCAGAGTTAGTCTAGGCGAAATAGGAAATTAAGAGGAAAAATGTATATATAAAGGGAATTTTGCGGAAAAAGTCGAGGGTGGTCCCCTTACTAGCATACTAAAAATCCTACCCTTTACTCCCTCTGCTTAATTTTTTATGAGGGTGAAACTACCCCCAAAAGTGTATTTTTGCAAAAATCTCGAGAACTATCTATTTTAGAACAAAAAAGGTCATTATCGATCTCAAACCTGATAAAATTTCTAACAGAATGACGGTTACTGAGCGCGAGCATACGAAAAAATCACCTCTCGGCGCCGCCACTCTCGACAACATACCAAAAATCCCACCCTTCACTCCTTCTTCTAGCTTTTTTATAGGAGTAAAAAAACTGCTAAATCTCTCTTTTAAGTGAAAGGTACTTGAACTATTAAATTCTTATAACTTAAAATTTTTTCGATCTATCGATATCGGACAAAAAACATCGTTTGGACTTTAGAGCATTAAATTTTCTATAGATTCCTAAGCGAATTTTTTTTTTATTCGATGTAGAAGGTAGTCGTAACCAGTGTCAAAAAACCGTTAAATATGCATTAAAAATCTATGATTATTTGAACTTTGATTGCTTATAACTTCCGAATTTTTAAAGATATCGATACGGAATAACAAGCACGATTTAGAGCGTTGTTTGTTTATAAAAATGTGTGTTTTCAATTTAAAATTCAATAAAGAACATAATAAATTCAGCGGTTGAAAAAGACATTACGTTTTAAGCATGGTGCGAGGTGATATTTTCGTGTGCTTGCGCTCAGTAACCATTAAAGATATTTTCTTTTTAAAAACGTCATTCTGTTCGAAATTTTATCAGCTTTGAGATCGATAAAGAACTTTTTTGTCCTAAAATCAATAATTCTCAAGATTTTTGCAAAAATACACTTTTGGGAGTAGTTTCACCCCCATAAAAAATTAAACAGAAGGAGTGAACGGTGGTATTATTAGTATGTTAGTAAAGGGACCACCCTCGACAATTTTCCGCAAAATCCCCTTTGTAAATACATTTTTCCTCTAAATAGCATTTTTTCGCCTAGGCTAAGTTTCTTTCTCATATTGACTTCTCAGATAGGTATTATGATAAATCAAAAGGATGTATGGAAGATTTACATAAAGTAGTAAATGGTTTATGTGAAATACGAAATAATATTTTTTTGAATTAATCTATTTAAGTGGTTTGGAAAATAAAAGTCAATTTTAGCTGAATGATGCAATCTCATAAGTTTCATTTTAAACTTTATTGTGCTATTCGTCTGCACAGAAGCGACACTGAACAAAAGCGACACAACAATTATCCAGGATCAGGTCGACACTGGTACCCAACTCTGTCGAGATCTAATTAATTAATGCAGTGGGACATAAGCGACACTACGTCAATAATTGACTTACCTTGCCAGAAAAATATTATTAAACTGAAATTACTGCTTTTTTAGAAGAGCTAGAAAATTTACACATAAAAGAAAAAAAATACCATAGTAAATTATAAATATTAGGATGAGGTTTCGATAGTATTGAATTGAGATGGTTTATTAAAACCTATAACTCCATTTTTGGTTCGGTTACGATGACCATAAATATTCCAAACGGCTTTAATGTATATTGAATTGTTTCACCATTCATTTACGAAGTAATCGTAAAATTCTTGAACTTTAGGGTGTGCAGGCACATCTTCCATGATACAAAACCATCTTTCATCAACATCAGCATAGTTAGCGTAGTCTCTAACCAAACCAATGTCTTACACCTTTCGTCACAAACACTCATTATTAAAGTGAAAATTGCAGCCACTAATCTCCGATCTTGGAACCAATTCTCTAAGAGCCCATCGCAGACTTTTCAAAGTTAATTTTTGTTGTTTTTGCAATTATTTCGAAAACCTATTTTTTCTTTATTTTTCTCCAAAGTGTACACAGCACGTTAAAAAAAGTTGTCGAAACATGTATTGAACTTTCCTTAAGACTCGTCTTCAAGTAAAATCCCTAACTAACCGTAGAACGGAGTCAGCAAGGCTTCTGCATATATAAAGGACGAATGAACATCTAAAACTTGTCTTTTCGGTACCTATATGTAAGGACCATGAAACGTCTAAATCCGTTGAAATATCGAATTTGAATTTGTTCGACTTTCTTTAACCCTATATGGTTGCTCGAAAATAAAAAAAAGTCTCAATACGACCAACAAGACAAATTGAGCAGTATAACATACAAACGTTACAGTGACAAAACGATAAAAATCCAGTGCAGTCAAGCGATTGACTGTTGTACAAAGTTCAAAGTTATTTATCGCCCTAAAATAACCAGTTAACAAAACTGTTTTTGAATTTGGCGGAATAAAATTATTTATTTCAATAATCAAAATATTATGTAAACGACAATATACAATAATTTAATAACAATGAATAATTATAAACTCAAAAAAAAGTACACAAAACGAAAATGTCAATTCTTAACAATGACACACTTAACGATACGCAGAATATTTATTTTAACACAGGTATATGTTTATTTATCTGTTATTTATTTCCCGCACTTCGTATGGCGCACCGATTACTCACTAAATGACAGGCTGATTGTAGACTCCCCTCATTGTCGATTCGTCTCCGCTTATATACCTAAAGAACGATGTCTCTCGATTTTTCTAATACATTCTTTATTTTTCGCGCGATTACCAACAAACAAACACATTTCTCGGAATTCATTTGTTTCCAGTAAGTTCCGCCCAAGGCAGTGGCGTATCATCTGGATTTTTGTTACAGTATTATTCTAGATTATAATTATAATTAATCAGTAATTAGTATAGTGTATTTTTTATTTAAAAGTACAAACCACGTGTGCATAATCCCTCGACGTAGCAATATCCTGGATATGATCGATTTTTTAAAATTCATAAGGTATATAGAACTTAAAAGTGTCAGGCTTTACTGCAAGACATATTCAAATTACTAATTACCATCATCCCCTCCCCAATTGTAATTCATAACTATAAGTTAAGCGAAACAGTTCTAAAGTATAATACATAATAATATTTATATACCTACCGTATACGTATATAAGATAATAAAAAAATGATATAAATTTGAAACGTACTCACTTCTTTATCTTCTTCTTATCGATTAAACTTTTTCTGCTTAAGATAAACGGCACTACTCCTGGAGCGTCTGAAACAACTTAATTTTTAGGGTTCCGTACCTCAGAATTAAAAAACGGAACCCTTATAGGATCACTCTCGCGTCTGTCTGTCTGTCTGTCCGATTTTAGGCTCAGTAATTTCGGAGATAAGGGGGGGAGCCTTATCTCCGAAATTACTGAGCCTAAAATTTTGAAAAACAATAGGGAATATAGGGCTTCACTCATAGTTTACAGGAAAACCTAAACGAAAATCCGAAGTCCTTAAATTCCCACGGGAAATGGAAAATTAGACATAGAGCTGTACCAATTATATCAAATATAGTATATATTATTTCTTGTGCCGTGGTACACGTGGAGTAGCGGTAACTCGCTCGCATGCTACCACGAATAGCTGGGTTCAAATCCAATTGACGAAACGTGATTGTTTTTTTTGTCTTTTTTTATAATGTACACACTTTGGAATATTTCACTTTAAAAATTTTGAAAAACTTAAAAGAACAAAATAAAATATAAGTAAAAAAACTTTTTTTGCAGTACGGAACCCTCGATGCGCGAGTCTGACTCGCACTTGGCCGGTTTTTTTTAAAATAAATTTAACATGACCGTTAATGAAAATGGAGAAACAAATGAGAGACGCAGATTATAGATTACTGATGAATGCATAAGTAAATACCGTCGTCGTAAGGTTTATACCGATTTTTGGCTAATTTTTTTATATTCTCCAGATTTGCTTAGCTCTGTCCTGTGTAATGTTCTGTAAAAACGTTTGATCTCTGCACAAATTCTAAAATTTAAACTGCATTTATAAGACGTTTAAATTGTGTGTGAATTGTGTTTTAAAGACCACCAACAGCTAAGGTTATTTGGGCCTGGCACCAATTCATATTTTCAATTCATTATCTTTTTTTTTTTAATAATAAATTGAAAATCCAATTGACACTTTTACCAGCTCTCGGGCTAGAACCCGGGACCTGGGGACTTGTAATAGAGGAACCGCATAGCAACGCCATGTAAACAACAGCATTGCTAAACGCTCGGCTATTCTCAAGCCCTATAAGACGTTTACATTGGACACATGAATCATCTAATTCTAATAGGCTATTTTTCGCTACAATGAAAAAAGACAACATTCTTGAGTGTTGATCTTTTAGCGTGACATACCAACTGCCTTATCTGTACATCTTTAAAGCATAATAGGTACCTACATATAAATTATAAATAAAATTGGATTGTTGTCTGTCTCATGTCTGTTATTTCAAATTTCAACAAATCGAACTTTTTGGATTGTTTACGAAATACAAATGACATTTTAGCAATTTTAAACTATCAATATTGATACCCAAACTTAAACTATAGCGTACTGTTTAAGCTAGGCTTTCCGTCAAAACCGACATTTATGTGAACAAATCTTCGAGCAAAATTGACGTTCACGGGAGCAAAACTGCGGGCAAAAGCTAGTAACCTATTAAAGTAAACAAAAAAAATCACTTTCAATTTATTTTGGAGTCATCGACTTTGGTTAAGTTTTACTAACATCGTTATGTGTTTCACAGAAAAAATAGAGCTTCAAACCGATTTTAAATATTTAAAAAAATATTATTTAACTTCCACTCTAAACATAAACTTTAATGTAGATACATGTAAACAATATACTTCAATGCACCAATAACTCAGGAATCAAAATCTGCGCAAGTATAATATATTAAAAAAAATTTTTTAACAAAAAAACCTCCTTCAAAAAAGCCACTAAAAGGAGGAAAATAATAAAATGTTGAGGTCTGCGCAAATTTAATAAAATATGAAGTTCGGTTAAAAAGTGTAGTAATATCTACTTTTTAACCGACTTCATATTTTATTAAATTGGCGCAGACCTCAACATTTTATTATTTTCCTCTTTTTAGTGACTTTTTTTATTAAAGTTTTTTATTTTTTACTTTTTAGTGGCTTTACAATACGTAGTTTGCACGTTATTAATCGACTTCTGTCTTGATATTTGACATTTACCTTAACGGTGTCACATCCCGTTACTCATTTTTTTATAAATCAGTCGAACTACTGAACCGATTTAAGTAAAATTTATATGGAACCAATCCGAAGGTATGCCCTGTTATTAAATAAAACACGTATCATCAAAATCGGTTCACAAATGCAGGAAAAATCGCATAACATATACACAAAACAAAATACAGTCGTACTGAGAGGCTCCTTTTTTAAGTCGGTTAAAAATATAGGTATTCTAATAAATGTCTCTTTCGGATTGAAAAACATCCTAGCCTTGTCTGTTTTATGGAGATTCATATTCAATGTAATAATAAATATCAGACATGTTTTAGTGCGTCTGTTAAAAAGCGGGAAAAATGGGGACACAATGTAAAATAAAAGCTTATAAAACCGTAGTTTCTTTGATGAAACTGAAATGACAATGTGAAATGGACGTGAAATAATGTAATTTTGTATCATCAAGTAGGCTTGATGCAAACAAAAACAACAGAACCGGTTTCACTACAATAGACATTTTCGAATGATTCAGGTAATATACGTAATCTAGACTATACTATTATATAACATTCTTTGTATGTTTGTAAGAATGTATGTACGTTGGAAATGATTTAACTTAAAATCTGTTTGACGCATTTTGATGATTTTTTAACTGTTCCTTATGATTCCAAAAGTGCTATAGGCTATGTTTTCAACTTTTTAAAATTTTTATTGGCTCTCGACGTCGCTTCGCAGGGGAGGGGAAGATTCTCGAGAGGAGGGAATAAATCATGAATTCTTATCTGTGGAACTACTGAACCGATTCTAAAAATTCTACATTGCCTACAGAAAGCTACACTCCCTGAGTGATATAGGCTATATTTTATTTTGATAAATTTCTCGCGGGGGCTATAATTCTTGTGGGATAGTAATTACAAAACGTAACTCTGAAATTCTTTTGCATTTTAGCGTATAGGCGGAATCCTACTAATATTATAAACACCGCCAGCCCGACTTTGCTTCGCAGGGGGAGAATTTCTCACGGGGGAGAGGGATAATAAATCATAAATCAAAATAAACGTGGGCGAAGCCACGGGTAACGGCTAGTTAGGTAATATACGTAATTAAAAGAGGTCGGGGTGTGATTTTGTTTACATAATGACTTGAAACTCAAAAACTTCGAATTACTGATTACTTTCTTATACTTATTCTGTTATGTCTTTGATAGGTATATAAAATTGTAACGGAATTTTCTTGCGTTTCTTCGGGGTATTTTATACAGGGTGGACCAGGTTATAGTAGCAATAATTCACCATTCGATGGTCCATCGAAAAATAAGTTGACATGCATAATTTTATTTTTTTCCAAAACGCTTCCTAAGGGAGATACACCCCTTCAAAGTTCAGTTTTAAAATTCTTTTTTTTGTCCTAACTCTCAGGTCATCAATGCGTTTTTGATTAAATTTGGTACAAGTATTTATGCAATAGATACTCATTACTTGATGTAAGTAACTTTTGTCAAAATTGTCAAATGGCGTAGATACAGGGGGGTTGTTTCACTTTTCCCACCCTAGTTTTGCGCCACTGGATATTTTTAAAGAATAACATTTTTTTCGAATTCCCTGTTCAATTTAGAAAAAAAGAGTCACTCTCGCAAAATTTCGATTTGAGGCTTCGTTTACGAGATAACTAGAGTTGAAAGTTTAGAACACTTCTAAAATAGCCACCTATGAAAATAATAGGTCTGGAATCTTGTACAACAATTGTAAACTTTTTACTGTTTGACGAATTTAAATAAATAATTCATTAATTAAATTAAAAACAACAAATAAATAACTTATGAAAATAACCAACAAAGTAGGCGATACTTGGTTTTGAGATAATTTTAGGAGACTTGTCAGTACTGATTTTTAAAACTGGACTTTGAAGGGCTGTATCTCCCTTAGGAAGCGTTTTGGAAAAAAATAAAATTATGCATGTCTACTTATTTTTCGATGGACCATCGAATGGTGAATTATTGCTACTATAACTTGGTCCACCCTGTATAATACTTATCCGGAATGTTTCCAGAATTTTTCTCTGCCTGTCTATTAGTACAGGCACCATTCTAAAAAATATGGACCGATTTTGATATAAGGCTTGATAATATACTCATCTTGGCAATCAAGAGTGATGAGGGGTAAGCGCTTTTCTTCGCTGAACACATCCAATGACAAAAGAAACTGCTATGTTTTGTTTTGTTTATTTTTTTGTAACGCCTTTTAGTTCCTTTTAATGTTATTACCAGCCGGAAGTAACTATTCATTTCCTATTTGCTTATTACTGTAGCCATCCTTACCCTTAGAAATCTAGTTCGTTAAAGAGGCTTGAAAATAGCCGAGCCTGTAGCAATGCCGTTGTTTGTTTTTTTTAAGTATATCCAATTGTAGGTATATTATAGGTGCGTTTGGTATCAAGGTGTAGTGTAGTGTAGTGTAGATAATTTTTCACTGAAAAGTGTAAAAAGTTCACCAAAAGTGTAAACTAAATGTACACTTGTAACAAACGGGCTAGTGTACATTCTGAGTAGATTGTACATGCGCATTACAAAATAAAATAATGACAGATTGGCTGAGTTCATTATTTCTAGTTTTTACAGTTTTTTTTGGTCGTAAAAATGTTAAACTCACTGCCATATTTATCTTGTACCATTACATTTTGAAGCTCATTCATTTTTAAGAGACAAAAAATGTAAAAAATTGAGTACGAAAAAAGTATCAAATCTGTCAAAGCGATTGTCAATTCAGACATATATCACGTGACCTACACTACACTACGTGCACCTGCTCAAAAGTCAGGACTAATAGTTGTTACACTTTTAGTCCCACACTGAAATAACAAACAGATCAGTTATTTTACACTTTTGTATAACAAACGTAATAGTGTCAAAAGTGCTTACACTTTTTACACTACACCTTGATACCAAACGCACCTATAGTCTACATATACAAGGTGTTTCTATTGTAGTTAATCAAAGTTTAAGAGCATATAAAACAAGAAAAATAAACACGAATATCGTCAATACATTTTTTTGAAAAAGTGTATACTAAGAGAGATACAGCCCCTTAACTGTCAGCTACTAAAGATGATTTTAATAAAATATCTCGGAAACCATAAATGATAAAATTCGGTATAGATAATATCTTTGTCATATTTTATCAGATGAAATTTAAATAATTCAAAAAACTTATCCAGAGGTGTATCTAGCGAGCAGTGCAAAGAGTTAATTTACCTCTAACTTTTTTGTCTGTAATTTTAAATGTTTTTATTGAAAATTATGATAAATCAAGGTATTTTAAGAAAAAAAGGTACCTATTCTTAATAAACTTGAATAAAATGCACCGTTTTAGAGTAAATTCAATTTTAATCTAATAATCAGTAAAATCATCTTTAGAGACTGACAGTTAAGGGATATCTCCCTTAGTATACACTTTTTCAAAAAAAATTATTGATGATTTTCGTCTTTATTTTTCTTGTTTTATATGCTCTCAAACGTTGATTAACTATTATAGAAACACCTTGTATAGAGCATAATAATATAATGCAGTACAATAGGATATCATTTGAGGGGGGGGGTGGCCTCAACATGTAATTTAGCCAGTATCATGAAATATTACAACTGGGTCAAATCACAAAATATCCATTGAATCACCTCAAGCCATTGTTTATACTTTATAGGCGTGGAATTCCGACGGCTCCTATATTGCAAGCCCCCAGTTCCCAACGTTGTAGTCTGAGAACTGGTAAAGTATCAATTGGATTTTCAATTTATTATTAAAATAAATAAATTAAAAGTATGAATTGGTGCTAGAACCAAATAACCCCGGCTGTTGGCGATCTTAAAAACAAATTACTTAGTTGGTTACAGTGACCAGTACCATTTGAAATCAGTCTAATTAAAATTAATAAGTCAACTCAGCAGCAAAGTTTATTCACGTTAATAGTATACATATTGTGATGCACAACTAGACGCTAATGACCTCAGTTGTCGAGCGTCTATAATTTACAATTCATTCATTCATTCGTGATGCACAATTAGGTTATAATATCTAGCTAAAAAAATCATAATATAAACCTGTGTCCTATCCTCACAACTGAGATACAACTGTTTGAAACTGACGCATACAAAGCCATTATGATCTTGTATGTATTTTGAATATTTGAACCACAGATTTGTGGTTTGAACGACACACAGTAATTGCTCGAAATCCCAAAGCCAACCTCAATGCACTTTGCAAATCTTGTGGAACCTATTAATATTTTTCTTCTAAGGTCGTATTGGCGTTCTATTCATAATGCGAGCGGCCAATACGTCTCTTTTATTTACCCTTTCTTTGAATACCTCCTTCACTTTTTATGTATCCTCACAAACCATGAAAATCTAAAGGAGTGAAGCCTGTTTTCATTGATAATTGAACACAGATTTATACTTTACTCAGAATATTACAACCTCTCAAAACATTTACTATTCCTCCTAATTCCTGAATAACTTTATAATTTCATTATCCATAGTTAGACTTTGTCGGCACGAATTTGCGTAAATTCATTAACAGTTTTATTTTATGTCATTTGAAATAGTTTTTTTAATACTGAATTTAACTGTTTCGTAGGAAGCAGGACAAAGTTGTTAAATGAATTATATTAAATAAGTTTTTTTTTTAAGTTAAACGTTTCGTCGTTTATTCTGACTTCTTCAGTAACTAAATAAATATACATAGATTAAATAAATATATGTACCTGCAAATTATAAAATTACTTAAATAAAATTCAGGTTAAATTATAGAGATACCTTATTTTTAACTTCCCGCTAAGAAAACTGAAAATTTTGATTTTACCCCGATTTTCAAAAATCGAGTTTTCATCAGATCTCAACATTTTCTGATCCTAGGAAGTAGGGTTTGACGGTTTTTCAAACCCGGTTTTAAAATAAATTAGTCCCATTTGAAAACCGGTTCAAAAGAATTCAAATTATTATGTAAAAATTAATTTTTAACTTATTTGATTTTCTATTCATTCTATGCAACGGGCAGCAGATACATTTTTTCAACGTTGCGAGTTGCGTTGGCCAGTGCTTGTGCAAAAACTTAGATTTGTTATTTGATGCCCTGAAAACTATAAAACCAAGCACAGTAGCTAGTGAACGAGTATTTTCAATTTCAGGCAATATTGTGTCCAAAATAAGAACAAGACTTAGCCCACCGTTCAGTGGATATTTTATGTTTTTTAAAATCCTATTTTCTTAGGAGAAATTAAAATTAGTGAAATAAATATAAAATAAAATTTGAAATTTTTGTTTGAGTTTTCGTTATTTTGTGTAAATAATGTGTAATCCTTAATTTCTTTTTACATTTTGACTTTGATGTAGATTTCGTTTTTTGTTACTTTATAATTTATATAAATTAAATAAAATATTTTTCCCTATTCTACTTTTTTTTTTGACAAAAATTCGAAAACCGGCTAAAACCGGTTTTTTGGAAATCTGGAATTCTAAAACCGGTTTTTCAAAAAGTAGGTTTTTGTATAAACCCTACTATTCTGACTATTTTTACGATGATGTCAGTATGTCTGTCTGTGTGTGTAAACCTCTCATAAATTTTGAACGGCTTGATCGATCGAATCGCGATTTGCGGCATTCTAAAGGGTTCCACTGAACTTAAATTTCCTGAAAATTTGAACCGATTCGGCCCAATAAATTTTGAAAAATTCCAAAAAAATCGAAAAAAAAGTTGTTAAAACGATGTTTTTTCAAAATAACTTCTAGAATATTGTCCCGAACGATTTCATAATCTTATCAGCTCTTCTCCTCAGAAAACTGCGTCGAATGCCGCCAAGCGGATCAAAATCGGTTAATAGGAATCTGCCTGGCACCAATTTCAAAAGATAGCGCTACCATATGTCATTTTTCCCAATTTTTTACTCAAAGAATCAGCTTTTATATAAACAATACAGTCAATTTGTGAGATCTGTAAGATTCTATAGATGATATTCTTTGTATTAAACATATTTGGGGTCATGTATTGAAATTAATAAAAGTAGGAATTCAGATTGAACTTGAAATATTTTTTTCAATGAAAAAGGATTTTTAGACATTTAAAACATACTTTGAAGGACAAAAAATGGATATGCTAAATTTCAATACGAAACTGTTAATAATAACAGCAAAACGTTTAGTAAAAAGTCACTAATGACAGATAATGCAACCGCGGTGTTATCAATAACTAAAAAAGTGTAGCTATTGTCTAAGAAATGACGCTACGTACGTTTTGTATAAGGTTGTGTGCACGAAGCCTACTAGCGCCGCTAGCGGGCAATAGTGTACGATTGAACTATTTTTTATTGTTGTCTTATATCGGGAAATTATTTAATAAACGAATACCATTTTATCTAGCTGTGTGCAAATAGTATAAATAGCATAGCATAAAAGGTACGTGAAAATAATTTATTTTAAGTTTTTTTCTTCTTCAATTTTGACGTATAATAGAAAAATAATCGTGTATGTTTCATACTGACAGCTGCATAACCTCAAACTATGGCGCCGGTGATCTTGCGGACTGGGCTTGAAAGTATTAAGCACGCGATCTCTTTTATTGAGGCTGCATTGAAGAAAGGCGAGAAATTAGCTTTCTGTCATATTAAACATATTGAAGAATTTCGTGATGACACCATTAAGAATAGAATTATTGCAAAGTGCATCCGGCAAACTTCTGTCACCGAGACACCGTTTTTGAAAAAAAAAAAGACTGTTACGGGTGGTCTGCCTCACCTATATATTATAATGTTGATCATTTATATAAATTATATGAAAGTTGGTGCAAATTGAATAGTTTAATAATTGTATGAAAATACGTTTATTGTGATTTTGTCATTGAAAAAAATAATTATTTATTTACATTTAATTATTAAGAAATAAAATTATATCTACATTACATTATTGCAAAAATAAAAGTAAAAAAACTAAAACCCGACTACGTAAAAAGAAGAAAACAAGCAAATCAAAACGTAAGAGTATTTTTTTGTTATCAATAGTCGGGATTCGAATACCGAAATTCTTTCTTCAACTCCCAAATAGGTTCCCGATTATTGATAACAAAAAAAAACTGTCTTACGCTTTGATTAGTTTGTTTTCTTCTTTTTACTATTCGAATAGATGAATATTGAATTATTCGAATAAAATTTTGAACGAATATTCGAATATCTACTTTAATTTGAAAGATTCGGAGCATTACTATACTATCTTTTTACATATAATTCCATTTTCTTGTATTAGTAAGCTTAGTGTTTTCCACTTCGAAACCGTTTGAGTTTTGACTCCTCCGCATTGCTCTCGCAAACCTATGATAGAAAAATAAGTAGGTATAAAACGTGTTTTTTTTTCATGTAAAATAAATGTCATTTCATGCCTGTAGTAGTTAGTCATATGGAGTATAATAACTATTTAATTTATAAATTATGTAGCTCTTTAGTCATTACGATTTACGAATGAATTGTAAAGAATATTATTTTATGTTAAACATTATTAATAAACCGAATGTCGTATAGTAAAGTACTATTTAATTCCAAGTTATCACAATGCCTATTTTGTGCTTTTAATTGCATCAGCATCAGCACTAAAGAAAGACGAAAAATTTCTTTTACAGATTTACATTAATAATTTCCAAATAAGTTGTAAGTAATATCATGGTTTTACTTACTTAACTTTTATTAACGTTTAGATCCACTATGGTCGTTTTTCGAGGTTATAACTCCGCGCGGAGAATCTATAAAATTTTATTTTACTTGAATCGCTATTAACACAACAGCCTGGAACACAACAAGTATTTCCAGAACACGTAGTTTTTCCCATGTTTTGTTTGTAATAATAATCTCTTCTCTATGTTTGTAATCGAAAAACTTTATGACATTTGTAAATAACAATGCTGAATGTTCACTGGCATATAGTTCAAAGCTTACAATAGATCACACTACAAGCGCTCGCATCGATATTTTTATAACTCCGCCCCCCTGCACACAGTCTATAAATGTCAGTTTTCGATTTCTTGTTCAGTTCGTGTTTTTCAAAGATTTTGAGATTGATTTTGTTTTCTAAATAGATTTTTTCTTCAAGGCAACGGGTTGCTATGAATATGAATAATCAATTTTCAATTAACATGAAAACATAAAAAGTATCGAATTCAAAGATGTTCTAAATATGACAACTTAAATTATCAAATTTTCCTCTTGAGAAATTTATTTGATTGTGTAAAGTTGGTACCACGTACACAATTTTCAAATTGAGATTAGATTTTTTATATTTTCCAGGTTTTTCTGAAAAAAAATAGTTCAGTAACCAGGGAAATGGGAAGAAATAATCGAAATCCAAAACGACGTAAATTTTTAAAAATATTAGTATCATTTTATAGACTGTTATGCATGAATTTTCTTCGATTTGTTATTTATTTTATTCATTTTACAAGTAAGAATAGTGAAATGAACTAATTAACTAATGAAACTTTTCATATCGCTTATTACAAAAATGACACCACAGAAATTTTATGTAAAATAAAAAAGCACAAAGTAAATTTATATAGGTAATAAAAAGTGACATTACATTCACATTATTATAAAAAATTATAAATTCACTTGGCACTTTTAAATCTTTATTACACTTCAATTATTCTTCTTTTGGGCTTTTCAGACGTATTGCCTAATTCCAAGATCTGTCATAGAGTTATTTTTTTCTAATAGGAGAAATTTCATAAATGCTTTCTTCTTGACTCAGATTTTATTTCTTTTTGATTGATTCAAGCGTTTTAATAGATTTTATTTATACATTTTTTCGCACATGTTCTATAAGATTTCATAAATGTCCTTATTTATTAATTTTCTGCTCTGAAATTATAATTTTTCAACTTTCAACTCAACATTATTAACTATTTATGACACGACTTGTGTCCACTTGTGTCAACATTTCTCAAATATTTAAATTTTTTATTCACATTGTTTCCATGGCAATTTCAGAAATATTATATCATTACTAACTTTGCTGTCATCATAGATCAATTATAAAAATTATTGTTATATTAGTGTCCTCTATACGCTAGTAGACGAAATACTCACAATATTTTGAAAAATATTACAATTACAGCGACGACAGCGCCTCTAACGGTTTATTATCGGCAACTTTTTGTGCAGTGCCCTTTTAATCCGTTCGAGAGATATCGTAGTCAACAGATTTCGAAAAAAGTGTTTTTTCAAAATAACTTCGAGATTTCTCAACCAATCGATTTGGTACCTCTTACAATATTTTTAGAACTTAAAAAGCTGCGTCGAACAACGCGTTCAAAAGTTATAGCCGTTTTAAACTTCCAAAAAAAATGTTTTTTGAAGATAACTGCAACATTTTTTAACTGCGCAATTTTTTTTATTTATCAGTTTTTGTGTTAAAAAAGCCGCCTTGAATAACGTTTGAAAAATCAAAATCAAACGACGCGTTCAAAAGTCACAGGTTTTCAAAAATTAAAATAGTGTTGTTATCAGCAATTTTCCAAAAGTAGATTTTTGAGCTCTTCGAGCTCAAAAATCTACTTTTGGGTATATTATCAAGTGCTTCGAACTCAATGCGCTTTAAAATACGGGAAGTTCCAGGGATGGCCTGCAGGGTCAACTGATTTCCAGATTTTTTCAACATTATATGACTTATTTTTTATTTCACAAAAACTCTTTTATCTTTTTCAACGCACAAGATTGTTTTTGCAATAGTTTTTGTGCTCTGCTAAACTTCTTTTTGGTTTCTGTCTGGTTTGACCGACATAGTATTTTTTAAATTCACAAGGAATTTTGTAAATGATATTGGATCGGTCCATTGCATCAATTTTATCTTTCATATTCGTATATATGGATTGTATTTTTAAACTGTTTTATTTAGCTTGACCCCGATATGTGTTTGTTTGTTTGTTACTATCTTTGTTTCAAATCTTGCGACCGATTTTTCACCCAATTCTCGTTATCCGATTGAGTTGAAATTTTGCACACATGTGTAGCTCAGGTGACAATACAATATTATGGTAACTAGCTAACAAGCCCGGCTTTCGTCCGGGTGTAAATCGTACTTTTGAATTTTCACCCACTTCCCGTGATCCGATTAAGTTGAAATTTTGCACACATGTGTAGCTCCGGTGACAATACAATATTATGGTAACTAGCTGACTGGCCCGGCTCCCGTCCGGGTGCAAATCGCATTTTTAAATTTTTACAGGCAAAAGGTCTTGCTCCGGTAACGTTTCAGTGGCTCGGATAAATGTAATAAAATCAGACTAAGCAAATAAAGCACACTAAAAAATTAAAAATAAAAAAAGGTAAAAAAACTTTTTAAGTTAAACGGTTTTATCGAACACGCGATGATGTACTAAAAGCTAGAAGATAATTATGGGTCACCAACCTGGGACTTTGATCAGACTAAAATAAAATCGTGGTCCGGTTTTTCTTAAACATCTGTTTAATTGTAATGACAATTTTTTTCTTTCTTTGCGGAGACCCTTGTAAAGTTTTATGTCATTTCTGAAAAAATGAATTACAATCTAATGATTATTTTACATAATATAATGATTGATAATTAAAAAAACTTTTTAACAAAAAAACGACCTCCTTCAAAAAGGCACTAAAAAGAGAAAAATAATGAAATTTTGAGGTCTGTGCCAATTAAAATATGAAGTTGGTTAAAAAAAAGAAGATATTAATCACTATACTATACTTTTTAACCGACTTCTTATTTTAATTGACACAGACCTCAAAATTTCATTATTTTTTTTCTTTTTAGTGCCTTTTTGAAGGAGGTTTTTTTTTGTTAAAATGTTTTTTATTTTTTACCTTTTAGTGTCAAAAAAAGTAACATTTACTTTAAAGAATCACACGCCGTTACATACTTTTATTAAAATCAGCCGAAATACTGAACAGATTTTGATGAAATGTCTATGGGACCAATCTTAAAGTATATCCTTTCAAATAAAAAAATATTTTTCAAAATCGGTTCATAAACGACGAAGTTATCCGCGAACACACATAAAACATAAAACATAAAAAATATATACGGTCGAATTGAGAAACCTCCTTTTTGTGAAGTCGGTTAAAAAAAATAACTTATCGTACGTCTATAAAAACAATAAAATTCTCTAATAATACACAACAATTATACAACATAGCATAAATTATTTAATAAACAGTAATAATTAGACTGATTAGAGGTGAAATAAACTAATCGACATTTTTTTTTAATCACCACAACTAGAAATATCAAAGAACAAAAAAATAATCTACGACATGAAAATTGACAAAAAACGACAAAATAGGTTTAAATAACTGCGACAGAACTTAAATATGCAAAAATCTTTAAATGGTCATTTTGTGAGTTGGATCATTTTATCTCCTGCACACGGCCCAAGTGCCGTTCCTGGACACGGCAGACTACACATAAAGATAACTAGAAATATGGATACTATATGGATACTTGGACATGGGGTATTATATTATGTAACGTGAACGTGCAATGTAAACACAGTGTGAATAATAAATCAGACTGCTCTCTAGTCTCTCTCCCAATCTCATATAGCGCATATAGCTCAACGGTCGAATGGAACTGAGAAACGCCAGATGGCATGCACTCTACTAGTTTCGGTCCGAGTACTATAGCTCGATCAGAGACGAGTTGTCGTTACAGGAGGCAGATGGGCTCCGCTGAACATTCACATCTTAAATTAT
The DNA here is from genome assembly GCA_039654895.1 of Mongoloraphidia duomilia. Lineage (NCBI taxonomy): Eukaryota > Metazoa > Arthropoda > Insecta > Raphidioptera > Raphidiidae > Mongoloraphidia > Mongoloraphidia duomilia. Next base: position 27,709,677 of record CM077519.1, read on the forward strand.
CCCCTCATTTCGACGAGTACCGATGTACCAGCTGACTTCAAGATTGAAATTCCTGTTTGAACAATCTGTCTGTTTCCGTTCAGGTATTATAATATTTTTATTTTTTTTAAAACTATGGAAAATAAACTGTAAATCTTCGATCCATTTTTATTATTTTAAACGAAAATTAAAATAGACGCAAACCGCAGTGATTAACGATGATCAGATTAAATGTTTTAAATGAAAATTTTTTTAAATTTGTTTCCATTTTATGTAGACTTTCCTTTTTAGTTGATTTTAAAATGTAAATCATAGCAATAAAATACGAATATTTTCTTCTTTTATAATAATTTCAAATCAAGTGTATCCCTTAATAACTTAGGAACCTATTAATATAGCGGAGAGATCACAACACAGGGGGTTTAATCCGAATAAGTGCAGAAGTTTTGAAGCTTTGGAAATTTGTAGATTTCGATGCCCAGAATAAAATTAGAAAAAATGCAAAATGTAATCGCAGCCGTCGCCCCTACCATATCGGAAAAATGGCGCAAAAAACACTTTCTTTGACATATTTCGCTTCGGGTGCCACATAAGGCAAAAATTTATGAAAATAAAATAGCATTAAATTTTCTACAAGATATTATGTCTTACACATTTTTTCTCTAAACTGAATAGTTTCGATGCAGTAGCTGAGCGCAATCTAGCATTACTCACAAATTTATAATTTTTTGCATTTTCCCAATTTAGTGCGACTTTTATGGAGTTTGATTCTGTGATAATTGTTGGTGAAGATGTAGACATTTTAATTCTCCTTACAGCTTTGTATACTAGTTGTCGAAACGTTTATTTTTTTAAGCCAGAGAAAGATAAAATCTTGTAGCAGTTGTATTCTTCCCATAGTTTGTCGAGCGGTAAAACAGTCACTGACAATATACTAATTCTTCGCGCTTTTAGCACATGTCACACTAATCAAGACAATCCTACAAAAGCATCGGGATTTGCAGGATATTATTCAAGTTTTTCAAAATAGTAATACTGAACCGGACGCTATTGTTGATGCTGGAGAACACTTTCTTCTGGCACTGTATGGAGTCAAACATGGAGACAATGTTTTGTTAGATCGCTCACTAAAAGAAAGTTTAACATTGCGTCTCTACTCTCTACCTGCAGCGGCACGGCAGCATTAATTTAGGACCTAATATCAGGATCTATTATAAAATCAGAACGAGCCACGACTACATTAATTATTGATTTATTTAGGGCTTTACCTATAGATAAACAACGTTTTGAGTTCTTGTGGACAGTAATTAATTGGTATATGATAAAGTCAATCGATTTTTAAAAACCCCTTATATTCACACAATATTATTCACATAACAATTAGAGGTGAAAATACTAAATATCTCAGGCAGCAAGGCTGCCATGATTTGTAAGCTATATCTCTATAGCTCTAATTTTATAAGTTTTATCAACTTAATAGACGTGGGTCGTTACGTCATTTTCAAGAAACGTAACGAAACCAGTGACTTGGTCGGCGTCACCTGTTTCAAAACTAGTGATTTTTGTAACTAGTTATTTTTATTCAGCTACTGTGATTGCTTGCATAAATACCTCCACCAGTTACCAACTATACAGTTACACACGAAACGAGACGAAACTAAAATACATTAAATCACTATCTAAATGTTTGTAGCTATAGTATAGCTACAAATATAATATAGTCTTTTCTTACATATGAAAATTAAACGGTATTAAACGTAATACGTATATCGTATACTAATACTGTTACGCTGTTTTGTTTTTTCTTTTTGTTGCATGCCACGGCATGTGCGTGTTCGGGTTACTTCGGATTTATTCGTGTCACTGTCACCCGCTCTCGCTTAGTAACGCATTTGCAAAAATCACTACTTGTAATGTAACTCGAAACTAGTGATTCGGTTACATACCGCGTAGCTAGTTATTGTAACTAGTGACGTGAAATAACGACCACGTCTACAACTTAATAAACTCGTTAGGCTGGGAACTCAAAACGTTGTTTATCTATAGGTAAAACCTAAGGCATCCCAGCCTAACGAGTTTATTAAGTTGATAAAACTTATAAAATGTTAACTCTCACATGTATAGTGATTCGACTGTTTAATAGCTGTACTATGCTTTGCAGCTTATTTGAATAGTCGACTCTCGCATGTAGTGTGTTTTCAACTTGAAATTGCTATATATAAGAAAAGATCGGTTTCCACTCTCGGGCATTGTGGAGAAATCGGTAACTCACCTAGCCGGAAACTGGGAGTTTCGGGTTCAAGTCCCGACAGTGGTCATTTGATTTTTTCTTAGATATAGCTTACAAATCATGGCAGCCTTGCTGCCTGAGATATTTAGTATTTTCACCTCTAATTGTTATGTGAATAATATTGTGTGGATATAAGGGGGTTTTTAAAAATCGATTGATTTTATCATATACCAATTATTTAGGGCTGTTATGGTAATTCGCATCACTCAATTCTTGTCACCCATTTTCGTTTCATCGAGCCAGGAATTACCCTTCAAATCGTTGAGGCAGTGCCGCCTAAGAGCTTTAGATTTTAGAAGAAGGTACATCATTATTATAATATTATAGACGTTTATTCTACATTATTGATATAATTTATTATTTTAAATATGGAAATTGTTTATATTTTTGAAGTGAAACTTCTTAGGTGGCAGTACATCCAACCTCGACGATTTGACGAATGAGATGTTAGGATTGCGTTAGGTTTTTTTGCCTCTAATTTCTACGACACTTGGGACATTGGCATTCTGAAAGCATATTTTGAACCGCCGATGTTTTCTACACAAAAAAGATACTCCTGGCCAAAAGCTGTAACGTGAACCGTTTTAGAGCAAAGCGGCATTTTATGATGAAAAACATGATACAAAACTTTTATTCTAAAAAAATAAGTAAATAACATAAAAAACAACAAAAATCACAACAATTGTTGAAAATGGTCTCCTCCTACGGTAATGCAGGCTTCCAGCCTGTCTTAGTGACTGAAGTACTCGTTCGAAAAAACATTTTTTTGACACTCTGTATTTCGAAAACGGTGCGTTTGCGGACCCATGTTAAAAGGAACTTTTTTCCAAGAAATCACACCCTTTATTTTTCGACACATGTTTTGAAACACCCTGTATAAAACAAATCATCTCTAATTTGCTAGCCTTCCTATCGGCAAAACTGCTAAGCCCGCTAGAAACCTTTGTAAATAATTTATTAAATTACTTACAAAAATTGGAAATCGTTTGAAATATCATATTTTTTATGAAAAAGATGAACAGAGGGTCATCACCTCATATCAACCCAATCCATAAAGACACACGGAACAACAAATTCAATATATGTATGGCCGTGAGGCAACGCGCTTTCTCAAACCTTGTAACAACTCTTAATGAAGCTGTAAAAAGCTTTATGTGTTTCCCTGTTTCATTCCATTGTTGAAAACAGTTTTCACGATCTTTTAAAACTTTTGCGGTGACATAATGTAAAGCACCAAGGTTGATATATACCGCGGTTGCATCACTCACTTTAAATTAAATTAAAATAAGTGCGGATTTAAACTCCAGCAGTAAAACCAGGTTTTATGTATTTGAAGAACGTATATTAGCATACGTTTTGATTTCTTTAAAAATAATATTATGCAGATAAGGTAATTTCGGGAGAAATGCCCCACCGGTAAATATGCCCCAATTCGTGTTTTTTTCTAGAATTAATCGATGTTATTGACAGTCCCTTTATGTTTGTTATAAGTAATTTGAATGAGTCACTGCGGCGAAATATTAATTGTGACCAACATTTTTTTAGTGTTGCATGAGTTAAAAGGTAGTTATACCATTTTTAATGATTTGATGTAATATAGGCGTAAGTTGCGGTGCTGTTATTTTGTATTTTTACCACGATAAATACTGTTTGAGATTAGTCAGAGGCAGTGGCGTAACTAGACATTTGGGGACCCTATAGTTGGCACATTTTTATGGTGAACCCTCTGGCATATTGAACATTAAATTGAGCTCTCCGACAAAAATGAACGTTTTTCACCATCTCCTATCTTCATAATTGACAGAAGGAAAAATTGGAAAAAAATCCAAGATATTTATGTAGGTATAAGAACATGAGGAACCATGATAATAATATGAAAGGAACGAAAACCTAGTACGCTTTGCAGACTTTTGTCGAGTGATGTGCTGCATATCCACTTATTGTTAGTTGTCGCGGGGCCCCTTGCAGCCGGGACCCCTGGCTTTTTGCCTGTCCTGCCACCCTGTAGTTACGCCACTTCAGAATGAATTGTAAATTATAGACGCCCGACATCGCCACTTCAGAGGGATATATTAGTGAGTATAGGGCTTCCACATCGGAATTCCGAGATTTTGCAATTCCAGAATTTTTAAACATGTCAATTCCGGAACTGAAGAAATAAATATCGAAATTCCGGAATTAATGAAAAAATTAAAAATTTTGGAGCATACAAGTACATAATTACATAGGCGCGAAATTCATAACAGGGTGTTCCTTAATGACGTGTTAATATTTCAGAGTGTGATTCCTCAGGCCATTTTATGAAGAAAATTAAATTTTTTGCTACAGGGTATTGATTTTTTAACTTCCCAGTCCATTGGGAAGTTATTGTAATGGGTCCGAAAATCGAAATCAAAATTTTTAACAAATTTTTATGTTTCAAGGTCACTACACTATTTTTACACTATTTTTGAAAAGATGTCTGTGTGTGTGTACGTACGTACATACGTATGCTATCATTTCTTTCTAAGACGAAACCGTTTTTTTTTGTTTAAAGAAAAAAACTGCAAAAAGTGGATTTTACACGAAATCTCGCGAATAAAAAATGATATCGACTTTGTTAGGGTGCAAATAGAAGCATATTGACATCGATAAGAAATAACGCTTTAAAAAAAACAAAATTCAACACCCTGTAGCAAAAAATTTAAGCCGTTGTTCATATACTAAACGTTTCTTCATAAAATGACCTGAGGAATCACACCCTGAAATACTAGCACGTCATTAAGGAACAGCCTGTATAATATTATACAATTTGATGTTGGATAAAATCGAAATTTTGACGAATATTTGGCACACATTTATCTGTCTTTTTATCGCAAAAACCGATTTTCACAAAAAAACGGATATTTTAAAATAAAAAAAATAATGTTATTCGGTTCAGTAGTACAGAGTCGCAAAAGAAGTTATTCAATTCTAAAAAAGTCATGAGTTGTCGTAGGACACCCGACAGAAGCTATGCTTCGTTCGCATTGCATATAAAATCAAATTTATCAAAGCCATAAAAAATATAAGTACAGTCGTTTTTCACTGAATAAATAACACCAAAAAATTGTCACTAGCTCTCGATCTATATGTAATGTTTTGAAGAGGATTACATTTTCTACAATGTTTGTCCCCACAAATTTTCTGTAGTACTAATGGAAAGCGCGCGACAGCTTCATGAAAATCACGCGTTTTTTGTCACCTTGCAGGTAACTATTGGCTAAAACGTAATTTCTTTTTCAACAGCTTTATTTATTGTGTTCTTCTTCGAATTTTAAAGTGAAAATACACATGTTTATAAAGCAAAGAACGCCCTAATTCATGATTTTTGTCCCATATCGATATCTTTAAAAATTGAGAAGTTACAGGCAGTCAAATTTGAAATCATCAGAGTTTTACGTATTTTTTATCACGAGTTACGAGTACCGTCCACACCGAATAAAAAAAAATCCGTCTAGATATCCATAGGAAATTTAATGCTCTAAACGATGTTTTTTTCCTTATCTCGATAGCTTAAAAAATGTTCGAGTTATAAGCATTTAAAAATTAGTTTTTTTCTTCTATTTGGCAATTTTTCATTCAATTCGCTTGGACATAAATGCTTATAATTTAAGAATGTTTGAAGTTATCGGGATAGGACAAAAAACATAATTTAGGGTATTAAATTTCCTCTGGGTTCCTAGACGGATTTTTTTTTATTCGGTATTGAAGGGACTCGTAACTCGTGTTAAAAAAAACACGTAAAACTCTATGATGATTTCAACTTTGACTGCACATAACTTGTCAATTTTTAAAGATATCGATAAGGGACAAAAATCGCGCTTTAGGGCGTTCTTTGCTTTATGAACATGTGTATTTTCAATTTAAAATTCGATGAAAAACACAATAAATAAAGCTATTGAAAATGACGTTACGTTTTAACAATTGGTTTCCAAGGCTACAAAAAGTGCGTGTTTTTCAAGAAGCTGTAGCGCGCTTACTATTCGTACCACAGAAAATTTGTAGGAATGAAAATTGTAGGAAATGTAATCCTATTTAAAACATTACATAATGAAAGAATCGCTTAAGTCGACCGTTTCTGAGATATTTCGAAACAGGCTCAGCAAAAAGTGACTTGCAAATATTTAATAGGGGGCGGCGGGGGAAGCACAGGGAGGATAACCGGGGACTTTAGTAAAAATATATGTCTAAAGGTGTTCTACCATCTGTGAAAAATCCAGCTCTATGGGAATTAGTTGCGACATAAAACCTTTATTAACCGGGCTACTATGTCTCTGCTATATTTGTATGTAGTCATATTATATGTATTATAATTTATAACTGTGTGTTGGTGACAACCTGTACCAAGGTAAAAGTTTTAGCTAAAAAATCCAGTATGGTGGTATCTTTTAGCATAGTTACAACTTACAAGATACATATTTCTGCCAGTGAGTATACGTGCCATACATCATTACATCCTTAAATAAAATATTTCATTTTGTGAAAGTTGAATTTATTTTAAGGATTTTTTTGCATATTATATTGCCTAGTGATGTGAAATAGTGTCGTAAACGATAGGCACGGTAGGGACGCTTATGCAATGCATCTGATTCTTCAAACCTCTAAACTCTACACTGTGTGTAACCTCGGTGTAACCGTTCAAGTTGGCGGCATTGAGGTTGGGCGACCAATTTATATGTTGAGTACCCTTATTACCAATTCCAATCGTACTTTCTATCGGAATTTCAATAGACTTCTCTATTAAACCCCTTTAGAACACTGAACGATGAGTTGTTTTGATCGTTTTTACCTACACAGATTACGTCGCGAACCTATCTACATTCCGCTGTTATTAAAAGATTCTCCGCTTCGACTGTTTGATATTTGACTTCAAATAGATCCACAACACAACCCAAACTATAAATAGTTGGCAAAACCAAAAGTGCACATCCCGCTAAGTATGATAAAAATATTGAAAAAAATATTTAATTTAAAAAAATTTTAAAAAAATTTTTAAATATAAATAAAAAAATTTTAAAAAAATATAAATAAATGAAAAAAAAAATATCAAGTGAAATAATAATATGGAATAGGATGCAAAAAAAAGTTATGACGTCGGTCGGAATCGAATCGGCGTACTTGTCCGCACGAAGCAACAGCCTTATCCATTACTCCACGAGCTCGACGGATGATCAGCTGCTTTTATCGTATAGCAGTGTAGTAGCACTTAGTTTTTCTATAATAATTTATACTGTACATTGTACAATAATATATTATTATTAGCTGTCAAAAATAATAAAAAATTGTTTATAAAAATTGAACTAGTGAACGCATTTCAGTAAATTTAAATAGGGTTCTAGTCTGATAGTAAACAAAGCGAATAAAACATAAACCAAAGCGATTCGTCAAGAATTGCGAGCTGTAGAGCTCGGACGTACGTACGTTCGTACGTACAGACCAACCGGCAACTGCCGTTCGCAATTTTCAGTAACAATTTTAGGAGTAATTATGAACTCGAATCAAATTAAAAATGATTTAATTTTATAGGACAGAATCTCCCCTTTTCAAAAAGCTACAATTTGAATGGAGATCATGCGAAATTAACTTAGATATAACTTCTTGTATGAACGAAGCTCAGCTCTGACGCGCAAAGCGATAATAGAGCACATCCGCTAGTAGTCTAACGGTATGTGCAATAGGAAATTATTGAAAAATTATGAATTTAAGAAAAATCATTTTTAGACGAATTACATTCGCGTTACGTTGCCCTTCTATATCTGTTTTTCCGAATTATTACTTACACAAAACTTGTTAACTTATTGATTGTACGCAACCACAAAAACATTTTATAGTTATAATATCTATTGTATAATTATTGATCTACCCGAGGAAATGAAATATACAGGGTAGTTCAGTTTTAACATTGAATATTTTGAGGAAATATTCTTCTCATCGTTTCGATTCTTAAAAATATAACAGAAATCCTCTCACTCGTTTCCTTTATAATTAAAAAAAAATATTTATTTTTATAAGCTTTGACACCTGTATCTTATTAATTATTAAAAAGATACAAGTGTCAAAGCTTATAAAAATAAATCATGTTTTCATCATATCTTCCGTGCAAATCGGGCAAAAATTTTCATCCATATCGTCTATATGATTGGCTATTTTCTGCAGATATTTTCATCTAAATGTGACACACCAGTGGCGTGTAATGGGGTTCCGACTGAATTAATTTATGAAACAAGCCGTGAGGTGGGTCGTTTATTAGGACTAAAGTGCGACCCTTGAGGTCCACACGACGAACTTCCCAGTTTGATAAATATTTAATAATAATAATTAAATTAGGTATTACACAGAAAAGTAATCATTTTAATCATTAAAACATAATTATTATTTATTTTTAACAATAATTAAAAAAAAAAAAAAAAAAAAACGGCTGAACCGATTTTTATAAAATTTATGTCGGATTAAAATGACGTTAACACGCCTCGATTGACACCCTTACGAAATCGATATAATTTTTTATTCGCGAGATATTGTATAAAATCTACTTTTTTGGAGGTTATTTGGTTAAGAAAAAAGAACGGCTAAACCGATTTTGAAAAAATTTCTTTCAAGTCATATTTACATTAATACGCGTCGATTGGCACCCCTACGTAGTCGATATCATTTTTCATTCTCAAGATTTCGTCTTAGAAAGAAATGGACACATACATACGTACGTACGTACGTACGTACATACGTACACACACACACACACAACACACACACAGACATCTTTCTAAAAGTAGTGTAAAAATAGTGTAGTGACCTTGAAACATAAAAATTTTTTTTCCTTTTTGATTTCGATTTTCGGACCCATTACAATAACTTCCAATGGGAATTTTAAAAATTCACGCCACTGTCGACTCTTGATTTTTTGCCGATTTTTCAAAACTTTCATTAATTTTGAATAAGACAGGTCTCTTAGAATTTTTTGCTAAAAAGCTGGTTTGCATTCTTCTGGAAATATTATTTTCTGATTTTTACTGACTGCGTTTCATATACCTATAGGTACAAGTAATAATTGACAAACGTTACTAATAACCGTTCTGTTGCTCTGAAATCTAGCAAATTTATTTATGCAACTTTTTGAAGTTATATGTCTTAAGCAAAGATAGTAAATTGGAATTACCTCGAGTCAAAAATTACCGACACAAAAAAGTAATGAAACGGTGTAATTGAACTATTTGAATGAAATTTACTGAAAAGAGGTTTTGGGACGCAAGCAATCGATCTAGCTAGGGTCTCGTCCCAGGAAAAATTCGTTTTTTATAGATTTTATATTTTTAAAAATAAATTTTTTGACTTTCAAAATAGTGTAATATTGTAAGCAGGATTTGAATATACTTATGTATAGATGTTATGACATATTAAGGGATTTTATTAGTAATAACTATTTATTAATTTTAAAAATGCTGAGAGGAGAAAATCAAAAATGTAAATGTGTAAAGTATAACTTCGACCGTGCGCTTATGAGGGTGAGGTACGTACCCTTTTTTAATACAAATATGACGGTTTAAATAGCTCGGCCTTCCCTTTGTGACGACATAGACTAAATGCAAAGCTGACCCCATCAATTTTCTCCAGATTAAAATGTCTTGCACCAAAAAATTCACAACTAACAGTCATTTGTACGATGGTGAAAGGTACTTTAAGAGCATATTTGAGCCCATCAATTTATTTATGAATAGGTAGTATTTTTAGTAAAAATAATATGGTTTCTGCCCAATGTGTATACAGAAGTAGGTACATAAAAGCATCATTTAGGTCATTTTATTTGCTATCAATTTTTTTAATTCGGTATTTATATTCTCAAATAAAAACGTATGTTCTGGCATCACTCAAAAGCAACAAGACTGAGTTTCAAGCAAAAACGTATGTTCAGACATCACGCAAAAGCAAGTAGGTGTAGATGCTTTGTTTTTTTGAAGCTATGCCTTAACGCACGTTTTAGATGGGGACCTAAATCATAAAAAGTGATATGTCATGACACGTCACGAAAATGTGTAACGTCACTTTTGTAAAAATTATCCGATCCTTTTGAAAATTAATATTTGTGAGTTTTATAGGACATAGAAAATAAAATGGCGTCAGATTTCAAAATGGCGGCCTTATGTACTTTTTTTTAAAATTATCCGATCCTTTTGAAAATTGATATTTGCGAGTTTTATAGGACACAAAAAAATAAAATGACGCCGTATTTCAAATTGGCGCCATATGTACTTTTGTAAATATTATGCGATCTTTTTTAAATTGATACTTTAGAGTTTTATAGGACATAAAAAAATAAAATTGCATCAGATTTGAAAATGGCGGTAAAATAATAACTTTTCAATTGTTTATATTAGAAATCGTGTCCATCGTGATTATAATAAAATTAAGCAAAATCGCAGGATAGTGGACAAAATAATTTGATTTATTAAATTAAATGTACGACGTTTCGTCTATTAGACTTTTTCAAGTACAATCATAAAAATAACAATATTTATGAAAATTAATATTAATTACTAACCATAGCAATTAACATAAGATAGGGTACATAAGACAAAAACATGATAACATGGTAACAAATTATTTTTTTTTTTTTTTTTTTTTTATTAACAAAAACAATGTGTGCATCGACCTAACAAATTATGTTGACTATAAATTTATAGTCAACATAATTTGTTACCATGTTACCATGTTTTTGTCTTATGTACCCTATCTTATGTTAATTGCTATGGTTAGTAATTAATATTAATTTTCATAAATATTGTTATTTTTATGATTGTACTTGAAAAAGTCTAAATCTATAGACGAAACGTCGTACATTTAATTTAATAAATCAAATTATTTTGTCCACTATCCTGCGATTTTGCTTAATTTTACTTTTCAATTGTATTGTTTATAGCTTTGCTAAATTCGGTTTTATATACAATGCATAAGAAGCATAGCTTCTGTCGGGTGTCCCATGACACCTCATGACTTTTTTTATTTAGCAGGTTCCGAGTTACTCTTAATAGTCAACCGTTTCTATAGAAAATTGTTTAAAAAATTCACTGTACTATTCTTTCTATGTATAGTCCAGTAATTTAGATTTCCACTGCAGAAAAATTCCCAGTTAGCTGATTTTTTTTTATTTACCTTCGTTATGGTGTTTTAAAAAACGTGAAAAAAGTCCCCATCGATATCGTGCCGGCGTTTCCAGATATTCGAGGTCAAATTCACGATAGACGGTTTTTTGCGAATTTCTCGGTTCCGTTCCATTTTTGGTAAAACATGGTTATTACCGATTTTGTAGAGGACAAAATTCTCTACAACTTTTGTGAAAACATTTTTTGTCTGCGATTCATAGTTTTACTTATTTAAGTACCCGTGGCTTCCTCCCCCATGATTTTTCATAACGGTATTATTCTGCTTCCCGAGGGCTTAACATAATGATTTGTACCATTATTTTAAGTTGAACTTAAAGCTAACGATTAATTATAATTTTATCTAAATTAATGCAGTAGCTCTCTAGTTATAAGCAACCAAACATACAATCGACAGCAGTGAAACAGACAGACAGACAATTTTTTTTGGAAAATACGATATTTATACTTGACATCAATTATAAAGGTGATTCGTAAAGTAATTTTGTAAAAAAAAATTACAAGGATTGAGAGAGTGTGGTTTAAGTATGGATATGCATTCTCATACCTTATAACGCACTCTACTAAGAATAGCCCGGAGTAGCCACACTTTTAATTTTTTTTTTCAAAATTCCTTTACGAATACTCATTATAATTGTTATAAAGACTATTCGTAAAGGAATTTTGTAAAAAAATTTAAAATGTGGCTACTATTACTAGAGTGCGTTATACGGTATGCAAATGCATACTCGTACTTAATCCGCACTCTCTCAACCCTTGTATTTTTTTTTACAAAATTACTTTACGAATGGTCTTTATAATTATTGATGTCAAGTATAAATATCGTTTTTTCGAAAAAAAATTGTCTCTCTGTCTGTCTGTTTGAGCGCTGTCAATTTGTATGTTTGGTTGCTTATAAGTAGAGAACTACTGCATTAATTTCGTTAAAAATTATAGTTAATCGTTAGCTTAAAGTTCAACTTAAAATAAATCTACAAATCATTTTGTTAGGCCCTCGGGAAGCAACATAATCCCGTTATGTAAAATCGAGGGGGAGGAAGCCGCGGGTACTTTAATAAGAAAAACTATAAATCGTATACAAAAAATGTTATACCAAAGTTGTAGATAATTTCGTCCTCTACAAGATTGATGATAACCATTTTTTTACAACAAATGGAACGGAACCGAGACATTCGCAAAAAACCGTCTATCGTGAACTTGAACCTTGAATATCTGGCAACGCCGGCACGATATCGATGGGGACTTTTTACACTTTTTTTAAAGCACCATAACGAAGATAAATTAAAAAAATCAGCTAACTGGGAATTATTCTGCAGGTGGATTGTTTTAATGTCTAAAATTACTGGAGTATGTAATCTAATACATATTTATATTAGGTCTTATGGCTCATAGCTTACTACAAAATTGTAATTCTTCTCAATGTTATTTTCTCTACGTTCGGTAAAACCGTCACACAGTACCTATATGAATGTCGCGCCTTGTAATTCTTGAATTACTTGTATGCTCCAATATTTTTATATTATAAAATACAGTGTGTTTTACTTTACATGAGACCACTTAAATAACTTTTTATTTTGAAAGCAATCAATAGAAAAATTTTACCAGCTATGTAGGCCTTTAAGATTTAAGATGCATCTTTTTGTAGGAATAGACTTTTTATAAAGTCAAAATCTAGCCAACTATGATTAAAACAAAAAGTAGCGTTTCAAGTAAAGACATAATATGTGCGATCAAGATAGCGCCAAAATTTATTAAGGAAAGTTGTTCAGAATCACAAAAAACTCCCAAGTATGAAAATTAATTACAAACTGCATAAAAATTTTGAGAAATTTAAGAAATGAAATTTTTTGTTGAAATTTCATATGATTTTACATGAAACGCTACTTTTTGTTTTAATCATAGTTGGCTAGATTTTGACAATAAAAATTAATGCAATAGGAGTCTTGCACGTAAATAATAACAACTTTTGGCGCCACAGGCCTATATCAAAACATCGATTACATGGATTTTTGAAAACTATTGTAAAGATACGTTCAAAAAGTTTTGCATATTATGTAAATAATGGTAAAATGGCGTCCCTAGGGCCGTACGTCTGGCGCCACAGGCCTGCATCAACCCATCGATTTTTGAAAAAAGTTTTGCATATGTAAATAATCATAAAACGGCGGCCAGTTAAGCCTTCTGTTTATGCGCTAAGGATCATTCCGGTTCAATGGATTAATAAAGTTTGTTATGCTGAAGAGTGGATTTGTTGTAGGTAATCTGAATTTCAATAACTGGAATTTCATTATAAAGTATATGGCCTCTCTGATTGTATAAGCCAGCTGTGGATTTACGTACAATGACATCTTAATATTTGATTTTTTTCTTCCGCTTACGTGAGCTTGCTAACAGCCCGCAAGAATCGGAAGGGGTGGGAAATACGACGTCGGTAGCGTCGTATTAACTCTAATGCATTGGAACAACTGCGCAGTGACTTCAAGTATCAAGGGGCCTCTGTTTCTCAAATAAAACATTTATAGCTTGATTTAGGCCCACGGCTCATGAAAAGTATATTTCGTTGTATTTTATTGTCTATTCGTATTAATGTAATGATGAAATACACCGTGCAAACATAAGAAAATTACTCTCAGCGATTTATTGAAATCACCGAGTATAGTATTACGGGGGAAAAACTATTCGAATGGAATAAGGTTAGCTGTCAAAAGTAATAATAAACTGCTCTTAGCCCAAATTTTCGGTATACACATTTTGATGGTTTCTATATGTAAAAACGGTGCTGAAACCGAAAATGACGGGTATACCATTCATACCTTTGAGCGTTTTTTGATATGACGTCATCAATAAGGCGGTGCAGATTGGGGGTGACGCGCAACTATTATTGGAATGTCGAACGATTTCCACACTAATTATGTACATGCTAGTTATAAGATGAAAAGCTCTTGATACCATTATTTAATAAAATGCTTTAAAGTGCCATAACTTTTACACAGTGACGTCACGTCATGTTGTTTAAATAGCGCAGCAACTTTAATTAGTAATTGCGCTTTAATGAATCATTCATGGTTTCTCTAATTTTAAAATTTTGTTAAAATTGACATATATTTTCGTTCTGAATAAAAAAAGTTCATTAAAGGAGGGGAGAGTTGGGAAAGACGTGGTACTTAAGCGCTTCTGAGATTATTATGACTCCGGTAAATTTATACACCCTTCCTTGCAACAAATGGGATATTTATGAGTTTTTGCTATGTTGTATATGACGGAGGCCTAATGAAAAATACAAGTTTTCGGCCTCGAATCTGGTTGCGGCTACCCTACAGACACAATTTTTCCAATATAGTGCTTTTTAACTTAAAAGAATACTAGACGCGAAGTGCTCTAGCAAAAAGTGTTTTCAAGAAATATGAGATTCCCATAAAGGGGCTATAGACCAATTCATGGGCTATCTAAATGTGTTGAAAAATGCGGAAATCTGCAAGAGGTGACCCTACAGAAGCATTTTTTTCAAAATAGTACTTTTTGACTTAAAATTTGATTGCTTGACGCGAAGTGCTCTAGCAAAAAGTGTATTCAAAAAATATGAGTTTCCCATATGGAGACTATATAGACCGATTCATAAGCTATCTAACTGTGTCGAAGAATCTTAGAAATTCTGCAAGGGGCCACCCTACAGAAGCAATTTTTTTGAGATAGAATTGTTGAGGTAAAAAAGTAATATCTTGGAAAAATCATTTCTGTAGAATGGCCCCTTATAAATTTTCCTAATTTTTTGACACAGTTAGATGGCCCATGAATTGGTCTATATATCCCATATATGGGAATCTCATATTTCTTAAACATATTCTTTGTTAGAGCATTTTGAGTGAAGTATTCAAATTTTAAGTCAAAAAGTTCTATATTGAAAAAATTGCTTCTGTAGGGCCGCCCCTTGCAGATTTTCTGAATTTTACGACACAGTTAGATAGTCCATAAAATGGTCTATAACCCCCCTGTGGAAATTTCATATTTATTGAAACCACTTTTTGCTAGGGCACATCTCGTCTAGTATTCAAATTTTAAGTCAAAAAGCACTATATTAGAAAAATTGTGTCTGTAGGGTGGCCGCTACCAGATTCGAGATCAAAAACTTGGATTTTTCATTAGGCCTCCGTCAGATACAACGTAGCAAAAAATCATAACTATCCCATTTGGTACAAGGTAAATTTACCGGACTCAGTAATAATCTCAGAAGCGTTTAAGTACCACGTCTTGCCCACTCTCCCCTCCTTGAATGAAGTTTTTTTTTATTCAAAACGAAAATATACGTCAATTTGAACAAAATTTTAAAATCAGAGAAACCTTAAACGATTCATGAAAGTGCAATAACTTATTAAAATTAATGCGCTATTTAAACGACATGTGGCGTCTCTGTGTACAAGTTATAGCACTATAAAGCATTTTAAATTAGTTTTCATAAAATAATGGTATCAAGAGCTTTCCTTTTATACCTTACATGCACATAATTAGTGTGGAATCCGTTCGACATTCCATTAATTGTTGCGAGTCACCCCCAATCTGCACTGCCTTATTGATGACGTCATATCAAAAAACGCTCACGGGTATGAACGGTATACCCGTCATTTTCGGTTTCAGCACCTTTTTTACATATAGAAACCATCAAAATGTATTGTATATACCGAAAATTTGGGTTCAGATCGAAAAGCACGTTTTTTCCCCAGACTATAATAATAGTAAATTATAATAGCATCAGAGCTAAAATAATCATAACTTAAAAAAAATTTTGAACATTTATCTGAATTTACCAAAACACATTGTAAAGTTAGGTTATACATTTCTTACTTTTTCTCATAACTGCATTTATTTCTTTTTTCTAATTTCCAACTAGCAGTTGGAAATGTGTAAAATTTGCAGTTACTATTTCTGCCTGTATTCTTACAAATAACTACACAATAACTATTATGCACCATTTTTTTAATAACTTTTCATTTATTATTAACAACGTGAGAATCATTTAACTCTTATTTTGTCCACAGCGTACACTGCAGCACTTCGGTTATTCCCACCATATACTCTGCATCCTACCAATAATATACATGTCGAATAATTTTATAACCTCTGTTTTGCTTTTTTTTTTGATATATGATTAACCATGGGTGTCCTCTCAAGGGAGATTTCACTATAATATTCATAAATATCAACTTCACGGTTAGTCGTCTTCTTACCATTAATTTCTGTCGTTAAAATATTTAAACAGTTATTGCTGCTACTTTTCTGTACTGACGCTTCCTAGTCTCAGAAACGTTTCATAAATTATACTGCTGCAAAAATAACAAGTTCAATTCAGTCATCTCTGTCTAGAATAAAAATTTGCAAAAATGATTATATAATTTACTGCGTCAAAAAACATTTCCACTTAATCTTTGAACTTAAAATTCCCGTGTTTGAATTTTACTCCACAAGTTATGAATAAAATATTTCGGTGGAAAAAAAGTTTATCTACAAGAAGCCACGGAATAACAAAAGTTATATTTAACTACTATGGGCATTTGAGTCAGTCGTATATAATTTATTCGATACTTTCTTCTGTTTACGACCTTAGCGGTAGCCCACAGCCAGTATCAAGTAATGTCAATCGTGATAAAAAGATAAAATACAGTTGATTCTTTAATAATAAACAAATCGTATTTAACAAAAATCTGTTTAAATATTGAAAGTCTATAAGGCGAATTAGCAAAGGCGATTTAGCGGAAAATTGTCGAGAGTGATCCCCCTAGATACATACTAAAAATCATATCCTTCACGCACTCTGCTTAATTTTTTATGGGGGCGAAACTACCCCTAAAAGTATTTTTCCAAAAATCTAGAGAATTATCTATTTTAGGACAAAAAAGGTCATTATCAATCTCAAAGTTGATTAAATTTCGAACGGAATGACGTATTTAAAAAAAATATCTTTAATTGTTACTATGTCTGGGCGCGCGAAAAAATCACATCGCGGCGTCGCCTTGAAAATACATGGCTAATACGTAATATCTTTTATTCAACACATGATCGCTTTAAGTGTTTTTGGTGCCTATAAAGCGGATCTTAAGGAGCCGTTTATCGACTGAAGTCTGGGGAAAACTGCCCTTAACTCAAAATTTTGATATATAAAATACATTTTGATGGATTGTATATGAAAAAGGGAGCTCAAACCAAAACTGACGAGTATACTGCTCAAAACCTTGAGCGTTTTGTGATAGACCGAGAGCTAGTGACAATTTTTAGGTGTTATTTATTCAAGGCCTAATTTTTGTGAAGATGTTGAGGGAGGCATATTAAAGTGTCCAGACATAGTAACAATTAAAGATATTTTTTTTAAATACGTCATTCCGTTCGAAATTTAATCAACTTTGAGATTGATAATGACCTTTTTTGTCCTAAAATAGATAATTCTCTAGATTTTTGCAAAAATACTTGTTGCAAGATCAACAATGATTTTTATTTAGTATTGGATTGCATTTATTTGTGTTTATTTTCCTTAATTATTTTTATAAATCTGCCTTTATGTTCGCATTTTATTACAACTATTATGTAATTATTACAAGTTATCGTCTTAAAATCAATGTAAAATTATTCATTCAACATTCAAGTTTGTAGTCAAAAACACATTTTTGTTAAACCTAATTTGTATTTTTATTTAATTTTTTGTAAATTAAAAGTTTTGAAACTTGACTACGTACAATTATATAACATTTGGTGCCGAAACCAGGGAGAACTCGGTTTTATGGCTATTGGATCAACCATTGGATCATTCATAATCTACCGCTGTTCTACAGTTCCGTATCAGGCATAAAATTCTGCATTTTGGTGAGTCATCAAAAATCCTTTATCGTTCATTCAAATACATTAGCACGCTTCAGTTTATTATTTAAATCTATTCAAATTAGACAAAATTTTGATATTTCGTAATTCATTACTAATTACATAATACTTTTATCATTGTACGGAACTTTTGCGTTTAAAATGGCTATGTCAAACGATCTCGCTGCACTGATATTCAAGAGAGGCCAAATTAAAGGCCAACTAACGCGTATGAAAAATTATTTTCAATTTTTCACCGGTGAAGATATATTGCCATTGAAGCTTCGTTTATCGAAATTTGAGTCGATGTGGTCTGATTTCGAAAATATTCAATCCCAAATTGAATATCAAGATCAAAGTGATGCTCAATTACAAGAACGTGAATTATTTGAGAAAAATTACTTTGATATTATGGCGTCAATTCAAAATTTTATCGATTCAAAAACACCTGCAATAGATCTTAACACATCTTCTCAAATTATAAGTCAGTCGCCTAGGGTTAAATTGCCTACAATTTTATTGCCAACATTCGACGGCTCGTACGATAACTGGCTACCATTCCATGATAAGTTTTTATCGTTAATCGACGCTGACGACACCTTATCAGACGTTCAAAAACTTCATTATTTAATGTCATCTGTTAAGGGTTCTGCCGCTGATGTAATTCAATCGTTACAAATTTCATCTGCAAATTATAAAATAGCGTGGAAGCTGCTTACAGAGCGATTCCAGAATAAAAAAGTTATAATTCAAACTCACTTAAATTCTTTATTTGAAATGAGCAATGTTGTGAAAGATTCAGCTGCATCATTTAGAAATTTATCAGATAATTTGTCGCGTAATATAAGGTCATTAACTGCATTAGGCTTACCAGTCGACAAATGGGATGCCTTGATTATTTATTTGGTTACTTCCAAACTTGATATTGCTACTAAACAGGATTGGGAAGTATATTTGCGATCTAAAGATGCAGATGAATTTGGAACTGTTGACGATTTGATTAAATGCATTAATCAAAGATGTCGAGTATTAGAGGCAACCACCGATTGTTCTCAGAATAATAATTGCAACAATAAGGGAAACTCCAGATCCTTTAACAGAGCTAATAATTCACAAAGGGATGGGTCTGTAACTCATTTAGCATCACACCCAACCTGTTATTTTTGTAAACAATCTCATGCCTTGTATCATTGCAAGGAATTTCTTTCTCTAAATGTTTCCCAAAGAATCGCTAATGTAAAAAGGTTAAAATTGTGTCTCAATTGTTTAAGACCAACGCATAAAGCCAGTGAATGCAAATCTGGCTCTTGTAAAATTTGTAACGGTACGCACAATTCAATTCTTCATTTAGACGCCAAACCAAAATCTAATCCGGGTAATTTAACATCGCCAGCCACAGAAGGCTTACAACAAACTACTACTAGTGACACTCATTCTATAAACAATCATTCAAACAGTTCATCACATATAATTTTAGCCACAGCTATAGTTAACATTTTAGATGCTCGCGGTAATGTGCGTATTTGTAGAGTATTATTAGACTGTGGCTCACAATCTTCATTCATAAGTGAGAGTCTATGTCAATCTTTAGGTCTCAACAAATCTAAGGTAAACATTCCATTGTTTGGAATAAATCAATCATGTTCACAAGTCAATCATTCTGCACAAGTAACTATAATCTCTCGTTACAGTGATTATAAGATCAATTTGAATTGTTATGTTCTAAATAAAATCACTCAAGATCTTCCTAATTGCAATATAAATGTCAATTCTGTTATAATTCCGCCTCACATTCAACTCGCTGACCCAGCATTTCACATCTCAAGAAAAATTGATATACTGTTGGGTGCAGACGTATTCTGGGATTTATTAGCAAATGGCACGCTAAGGTTATGCAATAATTCGCAATTATTGCTTCGAGAAACTAAACTTGGATGGATAGTGTCAGGTCAAACATCTTTCAATCAGTCAGCATGTCTTCAAATAAATAACAATGTCGCAATGTGTTCACCGCAGGAAAATTTAGATTTTCAATTAACTAAGTTCTGGCAATTAGAAGATTGCCATTTTCAATCATCTGCAATGACCACCGACGAGCAATACTGTGAAGAACATTTCATCAAGAATACAAAACGCGATGCTACTGGTTCTTTCATCGTTAAGCTTCCATTCCGTACAACTGTCACTTTAGGAAAATCTTTGCCAACAGCAATAAGACGATTCGATCATCTTGAAAAACGTTTTAAGACTGATTCAAAATTGAAAGAGCAATACACACAATTCATGAAGGAATATCTTTCACTTGGTCATATGGAACTTGTATCAACTCTAGATAATTTTACTGAACAACAGGGGCAATTTTATCTTCCACACCATGCCATAATGAAAGAGTCTGATTCTGCAAGTAAGTTTAGAGTAGTTTTTGACGGATCATGCAAGACTTCGTCTGGTTTTTCTCTAAACGATGCACTTTTAGTTGGGCCTACAATACAGCAAGATTTATTTTCGATCATGGTAAGGTTTCGAACACATCGATTCGCTTTGAATGCAGACATTGCAAAAATGTATCGCCAAATTCAAATTAAATTTCCGGATAATGATTTTCAACGGATTCTCTGGAGAGAAGATACTCATCGCCCAATACAAATATATCGGCTTACGACTGTGACGTATGGAACTTCTTCTGCGCCATTTACGGCTATTCGTTGCTTACACCAACTAGCTCATGAAGAGCAAATAGATTTTCCCGAAGGATCACAAATCATTTCACGCGATTTTTACGTCGATGATCTTTTGACCGGCAGTGACACACTTGAAGGCGCCCAAATCATCAAGGATCAACTTATATCAATTTTCAACAAGGCTGGTTTTCATTTGCGTAAATGGTCCAGTAACAATCAACAATTATTGAAAGATTTGCCACAAGAAATGTTAGAAGGCAAGTCTTCCGTCAGTCTAGATGCCGATCACACCGTAAAAACTTTGGGTCTATGGTGGAATCCATCTCAAGACGCATTCCAGTACAAGGTATTTATGTTCAATAATCAAATTGCCAAAGAAATTACAAAACGTACAGTTATTTCCGACATTGCAAAAATTTTCGACCCTCTTGGTCTCATTGCTCCAGCAATTGTTACATTGAAAATCTTTCTTCAGCAGCTGTGGAAACATAATTTAGACTGGGACAAACCTCTTCCTGTAGAGTTGCAAGATACATGGACTTCGTACAGGAACCAGCTACCGTTCTTGTCAAATGTTTGTATTCCCCGTTTTATATTTGATTCATTTAAAAATTCCGTTCTACAGATTCATGCATTTTGTGATGCGTCTGAAGTCGCTTACGGCGCTTGCATTTATGTTCGTATACGAAATTCCAAAAACATCAACACACAACTCATATGTTCGAAGTCACGTGTGGCTCCTATAAAGAAAACCACATTGCCTCGCCTCGAACTTTGTGGAGCCTTACTTTTAACACGATTGTTAAAAAAAACGATTCAAGCACTACAAATTTCCGCAGATAATATATACTGTTGGACAGATTCAAAAATCGTGCTTTCCTGGATCAGCAATTCTCCAGGTCAGTGGAAACCTTTCATAGCAACCCGTGTGACTGAAATTCAAGCAGCATCAGCTCAATGGATTTGGAAACACGTCCGGTCAAAGGAGAATCCTGCAGATATTCTGTCTCGCGGTTTATCTCCTAACCGTTTGCTATCCGCAGATCTTTGGTGGTCAGGACCTCCTTGGTTACAACAATTAGAAGTTCCTCTCTTAGATACTGATTTGCCTACACTTGATGATGTTCCTGAGCGCAGAAAGATGATAATGTCAGCTTCTGTTGTCGAAAACTTCGATATTTTCAGTCGATACTCTACATTTAGAAAGCTTCAGCATGTGATAGCTTACGTACTTCGATTTAGCAACAATGCACGCCAATCGATTCAATTTCGAAGCCGGGACACTATGCTATCTATAGAAGAACTCAATAGAGCAACGTTAATTCTTGTGAAAGTCGCTCAGCAACAAGAATTTTCTCAAGAATTTGAAGATCTGCAAAGGATTGGCAAGGTGAACCACAAAAGTAAATTATTCAGTCTGACTCCATTCATTGATCACACAGGTATTTTAAGATTAGGCGGTCGTTTAAAACACTCGAATTTGTCTTTTGATCAAAAACACCAAATAATACTTCCATCAAAACACAGATTAACTGAGTTAATTTTTAAACATGAACACATTCAACACTTACATGTCGGTCCGCAAGGACTCTTAGCGAATGTTAGATTGCGTTACTGGCCGATAAACGGTCGTCAAATGGCAAAAAATACTGTCAAAAATTGTTTAATATGCTTTAAAGCCAAAGCAACGTTCAATCAACCTCTCATGGGTGATCTGCCGTTGCATCGTGTACAACCGGCAAAACCATTTTTAAATTGTGGCGTTGATTACTGCGGCCCGTTTCAAATTTTACAATCCAACACACGTCGTAAGATTCCGATTAAGGCATATGCAGCAATTTTTGTTTGTTTTTCAACCAAAGCAGTACACGTTGAATTAGTAAGTGATTTAACGTCTGATGCTTTTATTAACGCTCTTAAGCGTTTCATATCTCGCCGTGGCAAATGTCAGCACATCTATTCAGATAACGGCACAAATTTTGTAGGTGCAAATCGAGAATTGATGGCAATACAAAATTCAATAACAACTAATTCACAACAAACTAAAATCAAAAATTATTTACTAGACGAATCTATTGTTTGGCATTTCTCTCCTCCACGTGCTCCAAATTTTGGAGGCCTATGGGAGGCGTCAGTAAAATCTCTAAAATTTCATTTAAAACGCATCAGTTCAGGTACGTTATTAACTTTTGAAGAAATGTATACCTTATTAGTACAAATTGAAGCATGCTTAAATTCCCGACCCATCACGCCTTTATCCTCAGATCCTGATGACCTGTCAGCCTTAACCCCAGGTCACTTCCTATTAGGAGACTCACCAGCAGCCATTTGGGAGCCTGACTTAGGCGACATCAGCGCCAACCGCTTATCACGATGGCAGCGAATGCAACAATTGCTTCAACAGTTTTGGCAACGGTGGGCAACCGAGTATCTACATACGCTGCAACAACGTGTCAAATGGCGTGATTCAAGTCTGCAGAATTTGGAAATTGGCACGATGGTACTCCTGTGCGACGAGACCATCGGACCCACGAAATGGAGTCTAGGACGCATTGTGAAAATTCACCCAGGCTCCGACGGTGTCGTACGAGTGGCAACGGTCAAGACGTGTCATGGAAACGTTAAAAGGCCAGCGTCAAAACTGTACCCACTACCTATTTTGAAAGCCGACTGACCAACTTTCAAGGCGGGCGGCATGTTGCAAGATCAACAATGATTTTTATTTAGTATTGGATTGCATTTATTTGTGTTTATTTTCCTTAATTATTTTTGTAAATCTGCCTTTATGTTCGCATTTTATTACAACTATTATGTAATTATTACAAGTTATCGTCTTAAAATCAATGTAAAATTATTCATTCAACATTCAAGTTTGTAGTCAAAAACACATTTTTGTTAAACCTAATTTGTATTTTTATTTAATTTTTTGTAAATTAAAAGTTTTGAAACTTGACTACGTACAATTATTTAACAATACTTTTAGGGGTAGTTTCGCCCCCATAAAAAATTAAGCAGAGTGCGTGAAGGATATGATTTTTAGTATGTATCTAGGGGGATCACTCTCGACAATTTTCCGCTAAATCGCCTTTGCTAATTCGCCTTATAGACTTTCAATATTTAAACAGATTTTGCTAGATAGCGGTATGGTAGGGATGCAGACCGCCCCCCAATATGTAACAAAAAAATTGTCACAATTATTATTGCTTCCAAGTTTAAACTGTTTGTATGGCTTATCGCTGAACCTAATAATGCCATTATAATATTTGCAGATCGATTGGTTTAAACGTGTCATGTACCTTAAACGTGTCATGTACACGACTCAATTTTTATTATTAGTTCAAGGTTCAAACTTTCGAAGAAACTCGAGCCATAGACAGCACGTTGAGTTATTACCCACGGATATACAAAGAGGCCATAGAAATACAAAAACACACGCAGAATTTCAACCGAAAAGATGAAGGTCTTAATCTCAGTAAAACCTGGACACAAGCACTCCGACATACAAAACCAATGACCAATCGTACAAGGACGGAATACGACCGAGCAGAGAACTCACCCCCACCACTACACACTGCGCAGTTGACCAATTACAGAGAGACGGACTACGACCGAACAGAGAACACACTGGTACTAGGCATAAAAGAAGGGAGGACACACTGACACACTGACCTGTGAGCCGCCAAGGAGGACACTTCGACCGCTGCCACATCGCCTTTGAGAATGTCTACCGCAATTGTAGACGAAACGTCAGGTAGAAATACCACCGGACCACGGCAAACAAGCCCGGAAACCATGAAGACTTGGAACAATGCCGGCCGTGAAAGCTTGCACACCTGGACAAACATTTTTTGTTTGAAACATTTTTTATTAGCATAATGATAATTTTCGAGATATTTGCGAAAAACTGGGAAAACATGCGGTTCTGACACTCTCCCCTCTCCGAAAGGCGAAAACCGACAGTCTCTCTCCCAAACCCGACAGTTTGGCTGCAGAAACTGTTTACCACATTTAGAGCAAAGAGTAATAATAGCAAAGATAAATGTGAATTTAAAACATCAGTATTGCTGTTTCTTGATCCTTAAGGCAAAAAAGGAAGATTTTCTTCGAAGATTCATTTCAAAATAAGCCAGATTATATTATTATATCGCTACAAGAAAAGAGGGATGAGCCGTGAGCAAAAATGTAAAGGAAGTCGGGGATCCCGAACGTGATTCTTGTTTTAACTTGACCGAACGAGCGAAGCAGTTGAGTTGTTTTAACTAGACCAAACGAGCGAAGCGAGTGGTGTCTCGTTTCAAATTAATTGAATGAGCGAAGCCAGTGAGACCCCACTTTAACTAGGCCAAAAAAGTGAAGCGACTGAGTCTCGTTTTAAATCGACCGAGCGAAGCCAACAGGAGTGAGGATACTATTATGCACGCCCATTGAAGGGTTGAACATGGCCTGCTTGCAGAACGCAGGTACAAACTAGCAGTCTGACGACTGAAGTAGTAAAGAATGCAAAAAAAACGTACTTTTAACAATACACATGTGGAAAAAATTTGATTAAAACAGTGAAAAATGCCGAAGTTTCAGATTTCACCTCATTTACTAGAGCTTTTTGTTATACACTAGAGATCAGCGCGTATCGACGTGGTGTTCTCCTGCCGCACGTACGACGGGACGCGTCTGGATGCTTTGGGACATTTCAACAGGGGACACAACAGTAGCGTCGCACGTCAATGTTTGAGAGGGAATTCTGACGGTCTTTAAATATTTATAAATTTATAATGCAGATCTGCCTTCGATTTAGACAAACGGCAGCTGTGAGAATTATAACAAATCCCTTTTCCATGCATATTCGAATAAAAAAAAAGAAATACAAAACTGACTATGTGACTATTATTATTATTATTATCTTCACGGAGAACAAATTAATTTAGAAAACAAAAATAAAGAATTTTTTTAATAATCTATAAATATTATAAAGCTGAAATGTTTTTGTGTGTTTGTACGCGCTAATCTCAGGAACTACCAGTCCGATTTGAAAAATGTTTTTTGTTAGAAATCCCGTTTATTGAGGAGGTTATAGGCTATTCGAGTTTTTCTAAATTCAACCCCCAAAGGGGGTAAAACGGGGTGTAGGATTTTTTGACTATCTACTTATACTAATATACTATATTAATATTATAAACTGTAGGCAAGTACGCGAAGCGAGAACAACGACAGGCGACTTCGCTTCGCAAGGAGAGAATTTCTCGCGGGAGGAGTAATAAATCATAAATTTTTATCTCTTTCTAACTACTGAACCAATTCTAAAAATTCTTTCACTAATAGAAAGCTACACTATCCCTGAATGATATAGGCTATAATATTTTATTTTCATAAATTTCTTGCGAGGGAGATAATTCCTGTGGGATAATAACAAAACGTAACTCATGAAGTTCTTTTGCATTTTAGCGTAGGTATAGGCGGATTCCTACTAATATTATAAACACCACCAGCCGGACTTTGCTTCGCAGGGTGAGAATTTATCGCGGGGGGGGATAATAAATAATAAATTCTTAGCACCCGGGCGAAGCCGGACAGAGACCGCTATAGTATTATTATATCTAATCAAAACTTTTAGATGATCTTTGTTTAAATATAGGTAGCCGGTAGGTATACTTTTACGTACTATTATAAAGCGCACATTAAAAAGAATTTTCCCGAAATCAACTGTTATATTAATAGAAAAAGTAAATATAAGTAAAAAAAACACGAAACAAAAAGACAACGCAATATCGATATAAAATAGATAATTTATGCTTTTTTTGGAAATCTACTCAACTGATACTTTTGTCAGTTCTCAGCTTAGAACCTGGGAACCGGAGATTGGTAACAGACGAGCCATAAAGATCGATGCCATACAAATAAAGGCATCTCTATGATCTCGGATTCCTTAATTTCAATGAGGCTGTAAAAAGTAAAAAATATAATTATGTACCTACTTATGACTGTTTCCTATTAGAAATCTACGAAAGCGTTGTAGAGCCACATTATCACATAAGATTTTTTTTGTCTGGCTATTAGCCAGATTTCATTACCGTTATTCAATAGTGAATAACCATTTGACATTTAAGTTCTAAACATTTTAAATTTTCCATGAGTAAAAAAACTCTTCGCTACTAAACACAAGATATGCAAACGTGTACTACAGAGTTCCCAAATGCCCCATTTGCACTACGTTACTGGAGATATACTTTCTCTCCATAATACACAATATATCAACGGACAAAAAACAGAAAAAGTGAATATCAGACAACCCCGTTGGCGTTCTTAAATTGATTTCCAAAACCACAAAGGTTAAACCTTGGAGAATAGAATTGGTTAAACTTATGCTGGGTTTCTGATACGTCTTTCAGCTTCAAATGTAGATTTAAGAATCTCATTTGTTTTTAGCTAAATGGAGATCCCCAATTAGTTGAAAACAAATGACATTCTTCAATCTAGATTTAAAGATGGAAAGTCGTATTAATAACCCAGCATAAATGTCGTTAAAAGAGGAATTTATATAAAAATCGAAACAAAAATTTAAACTTACAAAATCCATTTTGAACGTAACTTGTCGTTTTGACCCAGCATTGCAATTAGTATATGTAATATAACATACATATATGAAATTTCCTCAAATTCCTCGTTAGTTTGGTCTAATTGAAACGGAAACTCTCTCGCTTCGTTCGTTCAGTCAAATTAAAACTTAATAACAACAGTTTACGGAAAAACGACCACACCTACTCCACACCCTTTGGTTTAAGAATTTACGGATTTTTGATTTTTCCCGTTTGTTTAGGGGTACTATCTACAAATATGCCGCATTTCAACACTCCTGTTTATCTTGATAGATATACTTTCTACTTTATATACAGGGTATCCCATAACTTATGGGCCATAGAGCAGGTGGTTATAGACTATAGTACATGTAAAAATAAGCCATTTGGCACAAACTTGCTCTAATAAAATGTTGCTCGTTTGGGAAATACAGGAAATACAAGATAAAATAAGCCATAATATTATCAAAACCATTTGACATACATATTTAATATTTATATTATATTATTAACCACTGTTTTTATTATTTCAACGGTAGATGTGGCGTGTGAATCAGAGAGAGACAGCAGTAGTTTAAGCCTTAAGGTATAAGTGACAAAATATGAGCGAGCGCGCATAATAAATAATAAAAAACAGTTCTTAATAATGAAAATGTTCTTATTTTCGCTAACGGATTTTATTAACAATTATTATTAGTATAGGAGATATTTATGCAACAAGGGGCTTTAGTGACGAATTATATGACAGTTGCGATTTTGCGATACGAGCCTAAGGTTATGTTGCATTTATACCTGAACGAGTGTGAGTTTGCCGCGCGAGCCGAAATTAATGCAGTCGCTCTCCAGTTACAAGCAACCAAACATACAAATCGACAGCAGTGAAACAGACAGAAAGACAATTTTTTTGGAAAATACGGTATTTATAAAGGCCATTCGTAAAGTAATTTTGTAAAAAAAATTTACAAGGCTTGAGAGAGCTACTGCATTAATTTCGATAAAATTATGATTAATCGTTAGCTTCAGTTCAACCTAAAATAAAGGTACAAATCATTACGTTAGGCCCTCGGGAAGAAGCATAGTCCCGTTATGTAAAATCGAGGGGGAAGAAACCGCTTGTACTTAAATAAGTACAAAAAACCGTCTATTGTGAACTTGAACCTCGAATATCTGGCAGCGCCAGCACGATATCGAAGGGGACTTTTTATTCGTTTTTAAAAACACAATAACGAAGGTGTATACAAAAATTCAGCTAACCGGGAATTATTCCTCAGTACATACCTAAAATTACTGGACTAATAATGGGTTTTTCAAATGTTTTTCAATATATCATCGAAAAGCGTTTCATAATGGATCATGACGTCACCAGTCAATAAACGCATATTTAAGATCCGCATTTCAGACACGATAAATCACTAAAAGCGTGCATGTGCTGAATAAATTTTTTTTTATATCGCATTGAATTATTGTACTCATTTTTATTGGCTCAAAATTAATCAAAATCGTGATTTTTCGAATTTTAAAAAAATCATATTTCTAAAAATAGGTATAAAATTTATCGCAAAAAATCATGACATTTTATTTTCGTATTTGGGCAAATAATACGAAAAAATATCTCAGAAACCATTGAACCGATTTGGTTCAAAATCTACTCAGATCTAAGTTAAGTGCTGACAAATACCACAAAACAAACCGCATGACCACATGTCGTTCCGTTTTTGAGATATCGAAGGAAAAGAATGTCACCACACACATACACGCACGCGCACGCACACACACACACAGAGAGAGAGAGAAAGAGAGAGAGAGAGAGAGAGCGGAAAATAGTCTCAAACGATTCTTAGGATGTCAAAACGTGCGAAGTTCTATTAAAATCCATAGTAAAGGTGGAAAGTAAAAATTATTAGACTTAACAACTTTTAACAAATTTAAATATAAATTATAATAAACTTCACTACAATTTCTTTGTAGAGTTGTGATGCGGAAATCTTCAATTAGATGATGGTTGAAGACGAAGTCTTCGCGTGGCGTAAAGATCAAAATAAAACGCAATACTGATGTTAAGTTTTGCTATTAATTATCTAACGTTTTAAATTTAAATACAAACTTTCAGACCCATCCTAACTAGTGTATCATTATTTCAAATTTTTATATTATAAGAAATGTAAGTGTAGAGCCGATTTTGCAACTAACTAGGTATTCCATCTTAGGCCAGGATGGTTAGTTGAAAACAATTAATGACATTCTATATTCTAGATTTAATGCTTAAAGTAGTATCAGAAACCTTAAGTAATAAGCATAATTTTACGAACCAGAATGAAAAAAGTAAAAATCTGCAATCACACATTTAAACTTCTTAAAACAAAAGCATGTCAACAGCATTTTGAATCACCCGATATAAAATATCTCCCAAAAAGATTTAAAGACGTTAAATATTTATTGGAAACCAATAACTAATTCAGCAGGTATAATTATTTTATAAAAATAATTTTTAAACAGGTTTCAAACGATTAATCAAATGACTAAACTTAAAGTTAATTGAATTTAACTAGCGAATGAATTTAATTTAATGGCGACCCTTTTCTCGGGTCTAGCCTTTTAAAGGTTTTGAATTTATAAACCGTTGCCGGCATGTTTTAAAAATTAAAAGGAAATGCAAAATACTTCACTATATTATATACTTTAGAGTGTTACAGCTTGCCTGGCGTTGTCTTTTCGATTAATGCTAGGCTTTTCGACTGCGCGAAATAAATAACTGAAATTGGGTCATGGTTAAACGTCTAATTCAAAAGCAATAACATATATCATGGCTACATACACAGTGTGTTCATTGAAAAAGATACTACTCGCGATATTTAGGGCATAGCCCCCACAAGAGTGGGCTGACCGGGCTCCAGTCTTGGGGCCCGGAGCGACGAGGTGAATCAGCCAAAAAAAGATTAGATATGTATAAAAAGAGAGTTATATTACTGCTGTTAGAGTGTTTAACGACTTATCGAATTAACTTAAGACACTAAACACAAAAAACCCGCATTGAAAAAAAATCTCAAAAAATGAATTAATATGCGTTACTTGTCAGCGAGAGACTAGGTCAAATTTGTAAACAAGACACAAAATGTGTGCATCTACTACTGAGGTATTATACTTTTTGAGATTTAATTATTAGTCCAGTCGGCAACACTTTTTACCTAGCATCGAGTTCGAACTTAATGAAATATTGGTATGTTGTATGTGGGTGGTATGTAGTAAAGAATCCAAGTTTTCGACCTCGAGAACCCTGTGGAAACTTGGGGGGACCCGAAAAACCGCAAAATTTTGGCACTTTGCTCTATACTGTTATAAAACTATTTTCTGAGTTGGCGGAATAAATATTTATTTACAATAATTAAAAACACATCAATAATAAATACAACATCGAAAAGTCAGTTCTAACAATCAACAATAACCAAACAGTAAATAACACTTAACTATATACAATAACTGTATATCAGGACTATTAAATTATTTCTAGTTTAAATTTATATTCAAATATTTATATCAGATTGTTTCGCACTATATTCGCTGTTCAACACTGTCACAGTATAATCTACACTGACTGACTTCACTCGTACTCGCTACTTATATAGGCCGCGCGGCGTAAGTCCAGTGCCTCCTCGATTTCTTTAGAACCTTCGTGCCGGTACTAGTTGTTACAGCAAGCAGACACCGCTTCTCAGAGCTCCCGATTGCCGTTTATATACAGGGTGATCCGTAACATTTCCCCCCTCTTAGACCTGTTCTATCCCAGGATAGGTTCTTAGCCCGGAAGGAAGGGTCATGCCGATTGAGGCAACCTTCGCCCCGGCGGCACGTTCCGTTGCGGTAGAAGTAGCAGTCCACGCTCTTTTCTGTATGCGTTTGACGTTCTAGTCCTAGACTGCACACCAGGATGTCCACTCCAGTGCCGTTGAAAATGACCTCCAACATGTTCCGCACGACCCTCCAATCCAATCGGTCGAGTCCACAGCCAAACTTCGGAATCGCTAGTCTCTTGACGCCGTCGACGAGTAGGTGGGCCTTTAGCTCCACTAGAGCGCTCCACAGACTCGCGTAGGTGGGCTTCTGATGGCACAGTTGCTTCGTCATCAGGTGGTAGATAAAACGGTGATGATCCGGCAGTCTCAGGACTTTCCCGACCACGTGGTCTTGCTTCCGGAGCTCTTCTCGGTGGCCGAATCGTCGTCTGAACTCGGCCGCAATACCTCTGGACATACGGAGGTCCCCAGAGATGCAGTGGGCGAGCGAGTAGTCGTCCGTAACGCCAAAAACATCTCGTCGCTCCTTCGTAGTCACGCCGTAGCGGACTTTCCTGGTTCCAGATAATTCGGCCATGAAGCTTTCGAAATTCGGCTGGTCAAGAGTTTATTTTTTTTTTGTTTGAACGCGCTAATCTCAGGAACTACCAGTCCGATTTGAAAAAAAAAATTTTTGTTAGATAGACCGTTTATTAAGGAAGATTATAGGCTATTCGATTTTTTTTAAAATTTAATCCTAAAGGGTGTAAAACGTGGATGTAGGATTTTTTGTCATTACAATAAATCCTACACTCCCGTTTTCACCCTTTGGGATTGAATTTTTAAAAAACTCGTTTAGGGTCTCATTGATTACTACTTTGCTTCTTTTACAGACAGGTAGTTTCTGAGATTAGCGCCTTCAAACAAAAAAAGAGTTTATTTTTTATTTTGTTTTTCTAAGTTCTGTAGAGTCAGTAAAAATCGGAAAAAAAACATATTTGACTAGTGCGTTTTGAAGTAAATTTTATGCCCTTTAATTTTGGATAGGACCATTTTTTCGATAGAACCAGCCGTTTTTATGTTATAAGCAAAAAACCGAAAAAAGTGCAAAAAAATCGTGGTTTTGAGCCCACCAAAACTCCCCCGCCCTGTTTTAGAGGTCGCAAACTTGGATTTGACATCTCCTAAATATGCTTGAGGACACAAAAAAATAAAATCATTTGCTGCACAAAACGCAAGGTGGACCCCCTGTTTTAATCTCTCGTGACTGAACTATATATCAATACGAAATATTTTCAATGCAAAATTACATGCCAAACGTAAAAATAATTTTTTAACCGTATTTAAACGTAATTTGCTGTGAATAACTTTGAAATAAGATTTTATTATTAAACCATATTTAACGGTGCCGAAATGCTTCAAAGTTGATTTTTTTTGTGTAATTCGATTGGAACACGCAAAATAAAGCCGATTTGATTAAAAAACAAATATTTGGCAACTCAAAATTTTTTAAATTTTTAAAATGTTTTAAAATTTTTAAATTTTTAAATCATTAAAATTTTTAAAATCTATAAAATGTTAAAATTTCTAACATGATTTTTTAAACTTTTTAGGATGTTTTAAATCTTTAAAATTTTTAAAAAAATTTTTAAAATTTTTAAATTTTTAAAATTTTAAAATTTTTATAAAATTTTTAAAATGTTTAAAATTTTTAACATGATTTTTTAAACTTTTTGGATGTTCATAATCTTTAAAATTTTTAAAATTATTTTTTAAAAATTTTTCTAATTTTTCAAAATTTATATATCGTTACGAAATTTTTGCAATGCAAAATTACATGTCAAACGTAAAAATCATTTTTTTACCGTATTTAAACATAATTTGCTGTGAATAACTTTGAAATAAGATTTTATTATTTAACGGTGCCAAAATGCTTCAAAGTTGATTTTTTTAGTGTAATTCGACTGGAAAACGCAAAATAAAGCCGATTTGATTAAAAAACAAATATTTTGCAAGTCAAAATTTTTTAAATTTTTAAAATGATTTTTTAAATTTTTAAATCATTAAAATTTTTAAAATCTATAAAATTTTTAAAAATTTTTCTAAGTTTTAAAAATTTATATATCAATACGAAATGCGAAATCTATAAAATTTTTAAAATTTTTAACATGATTTTTTAAATTTTTAGGATGTTTAAAACCTTCAAAAATTTTAAAATTTTTTAAACTTTTAAAATGATTTTTTAAAATTTTAAAATTTTTAAAATCTTAAAAATTTTTAACATGATTTTATAAACTTTTTAGGACGTTTAAAATCTTTAAAATTTGTAAAATTATTTTTAAAAATTTTTTAATTTTTTAATCTTTAAAATTTTTAAAAATTTTAAAATTATTTTTTAAAATTTTTAATTTTTAAAATTTTTTCGTACCGAAAAGAAACCCAAAGACGGAGAGAGTAACAAAAGACGAAAAAGATTTATTAAAGGGGGGCGCCCATTAATGCAAACGGGGGTCAAAAAAAATTTTTTTTGTGCCTATTCGTGTGGGGCTATCGTTGAAAAGAGGCTTTTGAGTAGATTATAAATATGTATTTATTTTTATTTATATTATCAAAATTTTAAGTTTTAGTGACCCTCAAAGTTGCAATTTTTAGACCTATTTTATTACCAGGTTTATCTTAACAACGCCATTACCTACAAAGCTGTAATTCACTTCAAGTATCACTCATGTCTTCTAGTTTATTTTATTGTAAATTATAGACGAGTCGACAACTTAGGTCATTAGCGTCTATCTTCTAGTTATTCAACAAATACTAAGAACAGAAAGCGCCAATGCATGCAAACGAGGGGCAAAAACATTTTTTTTTGTACCTATTCTTGTGGGATATCGTTGAAAAGGGCCTTTTGAGTAGATTATGAATGTGTTTTTATTTTATTTATTTTAACAAAATTGTAGCTTTTAGCAAACGGGGGGCAAAAAAAATAAAAAAATATTTATTGTACCTATGCTCGTGGGGTATCGTTTAAAACGGCCTTTTGAGTAGATTATGAATGTGTTTTTATTTTATTTATTTTATCAAAATTGTAGATTTAATAATTTAATAATAACTTACATAGTACGCCACGCTATGGCTCGACACGCACTTGGCCGTTTCTTTCTGTTATAAAACTTTTTATTTAAAGCGTTAATT
The DNA here is from genome assembly GCA_039654895.1 of Mongoloraphidia duomilia. NCBI lineage: Eukaryota > Metazoa > Arthropoda > Insecta > Raphidioptera > Raphidiidae > Mongoloraphidia > Mongoloraphidia duomilia. Next base: position 27,744,174 of record CM077519.1, read on the forward strand.
CATTTATTTTTTGGAACATGAAAAAAAATAATAATTGTTCTCAATCGTGTTTCAAACAAAATAGTCAGACATGAGACAATATAATGTACCAGATTTTTATCTGTCGTCCATCAGTTTTAGAAATGCCCAACTGTAATTTATAGACGAATGAAACATTGACTCTACAAAGTACAAAATTTCGCATTGTCTCTGTGGCTACACTCTAAACATCATCTCTCTTATAATAAAAACAAAACTTTATTCTTGGTTTAAGAGCACACCGCTTCAATCAAATCCCTGCGGGCTGAACGTCTCATAAAAATATCTGATAGGCGTTTTATAACACTTCCACCAGTGGTGGGTTTTTTCTAGTTCAGTTGGGGATCACGACCTTTCAAAAAACGGCATACAGTTGGGAATCAGTAGAACATTGAATTTTTATATGCTTACTCACTTTACGATCGACGTCCAATCGAAATCCATTCGAAGCAAATGTCAAAAGTTCACAAATTTAACATTTTTCAATCATTGTTTTAAATAAATTTCTTGGACTATCATAGAGATGATAAAAAATTCTTGCAAAACCAGATTGTATTTATTATCTTCTTTTCTTTTTTTTTTCTTTATTCATTAGATGCCAAAAATTGGTAAAAGTACAATATATAAAAATTAAATTATGCTAATATCGAAATAGTCTTCAGTTGAATAGGGACATTTAATTAATAAAATATGTTTCAGTTCAATTCTCAATTTTTAAACAACATACACTTTTCAGTCGGTGCGATAAATGGTTATAAAAATTAACTCTTTGTAATTTTATTACACCATTTTTTGATATTATATGTTAATTTTGTTCTTGGTGAACGCAAATGATAAACAGACTGGCCTCTTGTGTTGAAATCATGATCCATTTCGTATTTATGGAAAAAGTTATAATTTTCATTAACAAACATAACTAACTCCAAAATATAAATGCTGGGCAATGTTACTGTGAAAATTTTATTGCTAATGAAATAATAATTATATCAAAGGATTTTTTGTTTTTCCCTTTTAAGTCCACATCTTATTTCACATAACAATTAAGTAGTGAAAATATATATCAGACAGCAAAGCTGCCGGCTGTCAGCATGTCCTGAATGGTTGGTTATATCTAAGAAATATCAAATAGTGGATTTGATTTTTCTTAGATATAACCAACCATTCGAGACACGAAACCGAAACTCCCAGTCTCCGGCTGGATGAGTTACCACGGCCGTCTCTCGGCCGGTTTCGACTTTTGATGTCGAGCGCACTCTTTTTGATTTAGCGACGGACGAAATCTGTCCGGATTTCGTAATCCGTTTTTGTTCTAAGACAGGGCATATGCTATCTTCCAATTTCCATATCACACTGTGCAACAGACAAGGACAACCGAAACAAGTTCGCGATTTATTAAGTAAAATCGAATTTATATAATATGTAGTTGGATTTGCATAGAAATCTGTATAAAGAAACTGTTTTGACACATTGTGTTATACAAAATCTATGTAAAATGTTCTCCTTCGTTTAAGACAGATTTCGAGTCGATCTGACATGAATTGAGCGAATTATAAACCGGGCGACGTTAGGATCAAATAGACCCCGAGAGAAATCGAACAAAAAAAAGTTTTTTAAAATCGGTTCATCCTTTGGGCTGTACGCGTGACCATACGCGTGACACAAAAAAGCATGGCATACAGATTCACAGACAAAGCGAGTGTATATAGACGATTCTAGCTTCGCTTAGATCGTGCCTAAAAACCATGGGCCTGCTGAGTTAGAAAGACTTGTAAATGTAACCGTTGAGTCACTGATGTAACCCATTGATGTCGGTCGGATGTCGGGACCTAAGGATCAGACCAAAATTTCACGACGTTTCATATCATCTTGATCAGTTTTGCTCTCTCTGAGATGGGGTCCTAAATCATAAAAAGTGAAACGTCACATCACGAAAAAGTATAACGTCACTTTTGTTGGACACGAAAAAATAAAATGGCGGCAGTTTTCAAAATGGCGGCTATATGTACTTTTGTAAAAATTAACTGATCTTTTTGAAATCAATGATTGTGTTCGAAAAATTAAGTTTACTAAACAGGGTGTTCAAAATATTGTACTTATAACTAGAGAACTACTGCTCTAATTTCGATGAAATTATTATTAATCGTTAACTTTAAGTTCAACTTAAAATTAAAGTACAAATCATTATGTTAAGCCATCCGGAAGCAGCATAATCCCGTTATGTAAAATCAAGGGGGAGGAAGCCGCGGGTACTTAAATAAGTAAAACTCTGAATCGTAGACAAAAAATGTTTATACAAAAGTTGTAGAGAATTGTGTCTTCTACAAGATTGATAATAGCCATTTTTTACTAAAAATGAAACGGAATTGAGAAATTTGCAAAAACCGTCTATCGTGAACTTGAACCTCGAATATCTGGCAACGCCGGCACGATATCGATGGGAACTTTTTACACGTTTTTTAAACACCATAAAAAGTTCAGTTAACTGGGAATTATTCCGCAGATTGGTGGCTTTTATGTCTAAAATTACTGGAGTACTGCGGATGTTTGATTATTATGTTTAAAAACCATGGTCTGCTGAGGTAGTAGACTTGTAACATATTATTATATAGCCCACTCAACGTCGCAAATAATTCCCATAGAGCTGGATTTTTCACAGATGGTAGAACACATTTAGACATGTATTTTTACAAAAATCCCTTGTTATCCCCCCTGTGCTTCCCCCGCCACCCCCTCTTGAATATAATTTTGCAAGCCTCTCGGAAGCCTGTTTCAAAATATCTCAGAAACGGCCGACTTAAGCGATTCTTTCATTATGTAATGTTTTAAATAGGATTACATTTCCTACAGTTTTCATTCCTACAAATTTTCTGTGGTACGAATAATAAGCGCGCTACAGCTTCTTGAAAATCACGCGCTTTTCATAGCCTTGGAAGCCAATTGTTAAAGCGTAATGTCCTTTTCAATAGCTTTATTTATTGTGTTCGTCATCGAATCCTAAATTGAAAATACACATGTTCAGAAAGCAAAGAATGTCCTAAATCGTGATCTTTGTTCCATATCGATATCTCTAAAAATTTAGAAGCTATATAGCCTGTCAAAGTAGAAATCATCACAGAGCTTTACATTTTTTTTGACACGCATTACGAGTACTTTCTATACCGAATAAAAAAATGTCCGTCTAGGACAGGGCCGTAGCTAGGGGGGGGGGCATTAAGGGGCATTGCCCTACCTTAAGCACAGGGGGGATAACCGAGGACTTTTGTAAAGATACATGCCTAAAGGTGTTCTACCATCTGTGAAAAATCCAGCTCTATGAGAATTATTTGCGACATTGGGTGATTTTTGCTTTCATTTACTTGGCATTGACGTCGGTCGGATGGCGAGACGGAGACCTAGGGATCGAATCTAAATTTCTTGACGTTTCATACCCTCCTGAACAATTTGGCTTCCTGTCTGTCTGACCGTTTATACGCTTATAACTAGAGAACCACTGATCCGATTTACAGGAATTTTTTTGAAGTGAATAACTTCTTTTGCGACTCTGCACGTCTTAAAATATTTTTAGTTATTTTTTAAACTCGTTCCGGTTTGTTTCAAACTAATTTTTTCGTGTTAGGGATGGACAAAATATTAAATTTTAAAATATTTTTAGTTATTTTTTAAATTCGTTCCGCTTTGTTTCAAAAAAAATTTTTCGTATCAAGGCTGAGCAAAATTTGGCATATTAAAATAATTTTAGTTAATTTTTAAAATCGTTTCGGTTTCTTTCAAAACTATTGTTTTCGTGTTAGGGATGAACATTTGGCATTTTAAAATGTTTTTAGTTATTTTTAGGGTTCCGTACCTCAAAATGAAAAAACGGAACCCTTATAGGATCACTCTCGTGTCCGTCTGTCTGTCCGTCTGCCTGTCTGTCTGTCTGTCTGTCTGATCTCCCCCCCCCCCTTTATCTCTGAAACTACTGAGCCTAAAATTTTGAAAAAAATAGGGAATATAGGGCCTCACGCATAGTTTGCCGGGAAACCTAAGCGAAAATCCTAAGTCTATTTTGGGGGTTAATTTCGGAGACCAAAGTAGAAAATTTAAAAAAAAAATTTTTTCAAATGCATCATGTAACTATATCAGATGAAAGGGCTCGTTATGAGAAATACAAATATATTTTTTTGTAATTTTAAATTGCATAGTTTAAAAGATAAAAAAAATATACGAATATCGAGCATTCCTCCGCCCCTTATCAACGAAACTACTGAGCCGAAAATTAAAAAAAAAAATAGGGAATATAGGACCTCACTCATAGTTCACAAGAAAACCTAAACGAAAGTCCTAAGTCCTAATAGTACGGAACCCTCTCCACGCAAGTCCGACTCGCACTTGAAGTTCCGGTTTCTTCCACAATTTTTTTTAATTGCAGAGATCAGTGAAATTTTATATTATAAAATATTTTTTTAAATCGTTTCCGTTTAAACCCTATGTTAAAATCCTATATATCAGATACGGTGGGACACACTGTATATGAATTTCGCGCCTTGTAATTCTTGAATTACTTGTATAATCCAAATTTTTTTTTATCTGTTTCAGGTGAAAACTACTGCCATACGTTACATATCATAGACTCCAGAGGCTTTAGTTCCCTCGTCAATAAAAAATGCACCACTGAATTTGACTGTCAAACTTCTAAGGTTGGCTGTTTTAAAGTAGACTATCAAAAAGTAAGTACAATAATTAATACAGTATCAAGGTCAAAATAAGAAACAATCACATAAGTTTTCTACTTACGATTTTTTAACGACATTGTACTTAATCAAATAGGATTATTTTTAGGATAATTCATTTTTATTTCACCGGGGTACAGTTCGCCTTTTTTTTATTAAACTAGACCCAAACGAAAAATTGTTGTATTTTGAGACATCGAGTTTAAAAATGCAAGAAATATTTTAACATAGCCATAACGTATTATATTAGGCAATATTCTTGAAGCGCCACGAATTTCTCACATTTTGGATGCTTAGGCTCTCTAGTTTAACGAAAAAGTTTGTAAAAATCGGAGACCTCCCAGCTGTAAGTCATAATGTAAGTTGGAAACATTTTTAAGTTATATAAATCTTGTTTTTTCAGATTTGTTTTTCCTGTTGCGACTACAATTACTGCAATGTCGAAGTACCAACCAACGCTTCCAATGCTATTTTAGACGACCGATTAACGAAAAAAAAGATCCTAGCCGAAAATGTAATCAAAAAACATCACGAGTTAATTAAAAAGAAATTGTTTAACGATAAAAATTATTCATCTAAACATATAACTAATCATTTCTATTGTTACATTTCAATTGTTATTGTTATTATTATATTTTGTTTTTGATTGATATTTAAAAGTTGACAAAAAATGATCGTTTCTTAATAAAAATTTTACGCCTTAAAGTACAAATTTTTTAACAAAATTATATTTACAAGTTCGATATAATTGTTCGGTTATATTATAATTTATTGATTTTATATATTCGATTTTAACGTTTTAACAAATTCTCCTTCAAAATTGAAAAAATAGTATTTTGTTGTCTATTCTTGCATTTATTTAAACAAACAAACAAAAATATACAAATTTTTCAATTTCATTCTTTTAAAAATAAATTTTTAAAGACGAAATAAGTACCGCTTTCAAGTTAACTGTAAATGTTCTGATTTAATTGTATTTTATTTATTTGATTCATGTCCAAATCTTAAACAAATTTATTTTTTGAAGTTCACTGCCTCCAACATTTTTTCATAATACCTACTAGTTTTTTTTCATTTGCCTTTACATCAAAGTATAATAAAATCCAAATTAAAAAAATGAATCCTATATTTTGTAGAAAGTAATAAAAAATAATTAAAATGTTTGCCATACCCACTACAAAATAGCTACTTTCGATGTATGTATAGCGGCCATTAATGACCCATTTAACAGGCAGGTGTCGGAAAATGGTTTACTTTCTGCACTAGCGCAAAATTAACGGTTGTCATAGCAATTTCTGTTTATTCGCTCTATATACGCCTGCGTGTGCTTGCGTGCGCCTGTCATTACTTAATCGCACGAACTTCGCGGAACACTGGAAGGAAAGATGGCGACGCAAATGAACTGTCAGAATGTTTTGAATATGACGTGAAAAGAAGGTATTTTGTAGTGGGTATATGGCAAAAAATATCATATAATATTATGTCTCGTACGTAATGGTATTACGGCTCATGTGACTGTAAATACTCGCTGTCGCTCGTTTTTACATACTGTCATCACTCGCCGTAATATGCCCCATTACGTATACATACAATCTATACTATTTTGTACAATTTCCACTTCGAAATAACTTTTCTTGTACACATTTTGCTCAAAATATAGCTTATAAAGCAATCTTTTTCTATTATTGCAGGGGCTTATGTAATTTTGTGGATTTTTTAATGAAGGAATAGTGTGACTACGTGGGATGGGTAGCTCATAAGTCACACAATCAGATACTACCAGGTGTTTTGCCCAATTTTTTGGCGGACGGCCTATATGACAAAAATCTTTTTTTGTTTCTGTAACTCGTTTGCGGTTGGTTCTAGGCAAATGTTGGTAAAGACCTTTTTTGTTGTAAATATAATTTTATTGCTTTCGTTTATTTTTTGGACTTAGTTAACATTATCGCATAGTACAAAATATATTATTTATAAAATGGTTGTTGAACATGTCGGTGTTGTTATTATACTGTTTTTACTTAATTTATGACAGATGATGTTTTTCACTGACTACTTGAAGAGGTCAAAATACATTTGACGAAACGTTCTACAGAAGTTAATTTAACATCTTCTTTTTTGGTCCAAATACCTGCTGCTATTCTTCGTTGTAAATAAAATAAGGAACAAAAAAGGTTTTAACAATTTTTTTGATATCTGTTACCGTATAATCATGTATAGGTACAGTGTGTTTCTAAAATAGGGGGCCGAATTTCTACAGCGGGTAGTATTCATAAAAATAAGTTAAAAAGTTCATATAAACATTTATGGTCTAAAGTGCACCCTTAGGAAGGCATAGGCCCTTAAAGGGGTTCAGATGAAATTGGTTTTATTATTTGAAGAACGGTAAAAGATAAATGGTTAAATTTCTGGTAATATGCTTAATTTTTCATGCTAAATAAGATGCGCTAGTTCATTTTTAGGGTTCCGTTTCTCAATAAGAAAAAACGAAACTATTATAGGATCCCTCGTTTGTCCGGCTGGCTGGCCGACTGGCTGGGTGTCCGTCAGTCAAGACCCATTTTCTCAGGAACGGATAGAGATACCAAGTTGAAATTTATACGAAATACTAAGGTCTACTGTCCCTCAAAGGTGTAAAGAATTTAAGCTTCTAGGTCAACGCAATCAAAAGATACGGCCATTTTGTCATCTCATCAAAAACCTATAGAGTACTTCCCGTTGACCATAGAATCATGAAATTTGGCAAAAAACAAAGTCTCACAGCACAAGTAAAGGGAAAAATCCGAAAATCACAAAAAGTAAAAATTAAAGGGGGTCGTATACCAATTTTGATATTCGCAAAATCACTCACCAAAAACCTATAGGATACTTCCCGTTGACCTAGAATCATGAAATTTGGCAAGAAGCAAGGTCTCGCAGCACAAGTAAAGGGAAAAATCAGAAAATCACAAAAAGTAAAAAAAAGGGGGTCCTATACATATTTTGATGTTCGCATAATCACTCATCAAAAACCTATAGGGTACTTCCCGTTGACCTAGAAATTAGAATCATGAAAAGCAAGGTCTCGCAGCACAAGTAAAGGGAAAAATCCGAAAATCACAAAAAGTAAAAATTAAAGGGGGTCCTATAAATACCGATTTTGATATTCGCAAAATCACTCACCAAAAACCTATAGTATACTTCCCGTTGACCTAGAATCATGAAATTTGACAAAAAACAAGGTCTCGCAGCACAAGTAAAGGGGAAAATCCAAAAATTACAAAAAGTTAAAATTAAAGGGGGTCCCCACACATAATACGGAAAAACCTTTTAAAGGCTGTATCTTTGGAACCGTAACATGTAGCCGGTTGAAATTTTCACAAAATATGTCTACCTAATATAATAATTGGTTGTAACGGTACGGAACCATCGTAGCGCGAGTTCTACACGCATTTGACCGCTTTTTTATTAGTTATTAAAATATTTTAGAAACATCCTGTATACATGATTATATGTATCTCCGAAACGGTAACAGATATCAAAAAATTGTTAGAATCTTTTTTGTTCCTCATTTTATTTACAACAAAAAAGGTCTTTAGCTAAATTTGTCTAGAACCATTCGCAAACAAGTTACAGAGACAAGAAAAGATTTTTGTCATTTAGGCCGTCCGCCAAAAAATTGGGCAAAGCACCTGGTAGTATCTGATTGTGTGACTCATGAGCTATCCAATATCCATCCCACGTAGTCACACTATTCCTTCATTCAAAAATATTTACTCATGCCTCTGCACTATAATATGTAAATAGGTCATTTGTTTTTCTGTAAGTACCTACAATCTCTAATGTTCTACAGTATCTACATAACAATGAGTTTGACAGCGACATAAGACTGTTCCTGTGTGTGTAAAAATGTAGTATTATATGATCACAGTCTAGGATCATTTTCAAATCAGTTACGAGACGAAATACGAAAAAATGTCATTTATAGAGAACAAAAAGGTATTCTATGGTTTTGTCGGATTTCACGATAGGGTCGCAGAAGGCCAAAACATGTCAATCGTAACTTATTTGTTATTTTTCCAATGAATTCGCTCAGAATCCAAGGCCGTAAAATGGAATGTTTCAAGTTCAAGCCGATATGAGCCCATTTATCAAAAAATTTTGCGTTTTATAAACTAACGCACTTTATTTAGGTGTGTAGACTAGCCTAATGAGTACTAATATTTAAATATTTTAGGGTTCCAACATCAAAAAAAAAGTAATATTCATTTACGGCAACTGAATGCTACTATCTTGTATTTTTTTTAATAGGTATTACTTTTTTAAGCATGAAAGATAAGAAAGCAAGAATATTTTCACTACAAATATACCTATACAATATACATACAGCTCGTAAATTCTGGAATAAATTGTTTTTTTTTCAGATGGTTTTCACGAAAAATCATCGGACACATCAACTTTATTTTTTAATGTCACTTTTTTCCGTAATTAGCATTTTTCGATTGTTTTGTTTTTGAACTATGACTTGCTCTAAAACAAAACACAATCGATAAACGCCAATCACGGAAAAAAGTGACATATTAAAAAATAAAGTAGACGTGTCCCACGATTTTTTGTGAAAATCACAAGAAAAAAATTATTCCAGACTTTACGAGCTCACAGTATCTATAATAGTAGGTACCTATACGCGGTTCAAAATTTTATTGCATTTTAGTGCTCTTAAATTTTGCGACTTTAGTCATCAATTAATGACTACCTATACATACAAATATTTTTATTCAACACATGCACGCTTTTAGTGTTTTTTTCATGTCTGTAATGCTGATCTTAAATGGCCGTTTTTCGACTGGTGACGTCATCATCCATTGTGAAACGCTTTTCAATGCGATAATGAAATTTGAAAAACGGCCGTTACATAACACTCATTATGTGCATCAATATGGTTACTATGGCAATGAAGTAAACAAATATTTTATCAAGGCCAATGTTTTTATTATGAGATGTACTGCCCGTCAGTGAATCTAAGGTGTTTGGCCTTAATTCAATTAATTATTAAAGTCTAAAAAACCATGCATGTGTTGAATAAATTATAGTGTGCAACGCGTGTGCTAAACCTTTATGCGTCAGGTGCGATGTTTTCAGCACTCGCATTCGGCTCACGATGCACACTAGCTAAGGCTCGTGTGCACTTGTCTACTAGTTGTGCTGAAAACATCGCGCCTGACGCAGAAATATGTATTTAGCACAACTAGTTACACAATATACCTACTATTAAATTTTCCGTTAGTAGCAATCTATAAATAAATATTAGTAAAAAAAAACTTTTTAGAGACAAGCGTTTATTGAAATGTACTAAAAAGGAGAAAATAATATTTAATAATTTAGGTTCATAATTATTATAAAAGCGGGGGTTGCGCGACTAATATATTATTATAGAGATTTTATAATAACTATTTTATTATATTATTTTATAATAAATTAATAATTATAATTGTTATGAACCTAAATTATTAAATATTATTTTTTCCTTCTTAGTAAAGACGCAATATTTAGCCAAAACAAAGGAAGGGAGTGTAGTGGAAATACTCGCGTACTTTTGAAAACTTTGGAAATGTAACAAAAAATGTTGCGCGTTTCAGTTTTTTGCACTGACAGCAGCTGAAACAATTATGTTACCTAGAAAACAATAACAAATATCACAGAGTGAGATAGTTAGATATTATTGTAGAATATAGACGCTCGACAAAGACAAAGTAGTGCACTGTGAATTTTGGCTGAAAAATATGGCGGATTGAACAAATCAATCAGAAATCGATACCCCCTTGTCTTAACTCTTACTAGAGAAACTCTAGACCTTGGAGCAGAGTGACAATAGACGCCAGCGTGGCAGATTGCGGAATAGGGTATTTGACCAAAATTTTTTTTGTGTTATACTTATATTAATAGAGCAGTAAATTCTGAACAAAATGACACCTAAATCACTTCATTCTGATTTCAAATTAGCTCAAAAATATTTTTTGAAAAATTTATGTTAGCCCCGCCCGCTAATAATCGTTTTTGCTCTACGAACCTATGACGTCATATTTTTATGAATGTAGGTACGTTTATATCTTTCCGGAAATTTTACAACACTAGGTTCTGTCAAAACGCTGAGCCAGAGTGAAGTTAGCGTTGCTAGTCCAACTTATATAATATACTTTATTAAAATAAAGAGGTCGTCCCGCTTATAACATTGCTCATACTGCCACATAAAAATAGTTCGATTCAATGGCGACTAATCTGAAAACCTCGTAGCAGATGGCGCTAGTGAGGTTGGGGTCTACAGTGACTTTATAAAGACAGTGGCAACAATAGACTGTCAATTCAAATTTCGATTCAAATTTCGACACAACATGGCGGCGTTGTTTACATGGCGTTGCTATGGCATTGCGTGGATTTTTCGGATTGGCGGAGTTTCCCGCTTATTGTCGCCAGTGTTTCTATATTTTTGTCTGTTGAATTGGTTGTTTTTGTTTATTACAAAATGTATTTTTTTTTATAAAAACTATTCACTATAAAAAATTCACGCAATGCCATAGCAACGCTATGTAAACAACGCCGCCATGTTGTGTCGAAATTTGAATTGACAGTCTATTGTCGCCACTGACTCTATAAAGTCACTGTATGGGGGTCATGCCAGCTGTCAATCTGTTTATTTCTATAAAATATTGATGATAATAATAATAATAAAATTCTTTATTCAAAATTGTCATAGTGACAAAGTAGAGCGTCAGTAAATGACAAAGTCATTTGGTACAAATAATTAAATACAAAGTTCGTACGGGCATTTTATAATTAAATATTCTTTAATTTTATTCTTAAACAGTCTACACAGTAGCGAAAGTTTTCTACGAAAGTTTGTAAATTATTTTAAAATGCCTCAATGTTGTATCGTGCCTTTGTGCTCCTCGAGAACGAGTTAAATATAAACCAACAAAAAATGCTCGTATTCTTAAAAATCGTAAGTACTGTCAAGTTTGAGCAAATTCGATATTTTAAAAACAATCTAAACATACCTCATAAGTATACAGAATGTTAAAAAAAGAGTATAACATATTTAAAGAGGTAATAGTATGGACCAAAATAAACAAAAAAGTATTAGTAAACATGGGTTCGCAAAGTAACGGTTTCAGAGATATGGAAGAGGGCGGACCTGTATTATGGCCTGCAAGATCGCCTGATTTAAACCCTCTAGATTTCTTTTTTTGGGGATATTTAAAAACATTAGTCTATGGTACTCCTGTAAATAGCCTCGAGGAGCTACAGCTACGAATTAATCAAAAATGCTAACAAATCCGAGCCAATGAGGGGGTTTTAGAAAGAGTTTTAATATCTTTCAGACAAAGATGTGCCTACTTGGAAATGGAAGGAGGGAACTTTGAACATCTTATGTAACTTTATTTTTTGGTTTTGCTAGAAACTTTTTTTGTTTGTTTGTACATAATAAATAAATAATAAATCATTGCAAATAAATGTTTCAAAAAAGAATAATCTTCCATATCTCCGAAACCGTTACTTTGCGGGCCCATGTTTACTAAGACTTTTTTGTTTATTTTGGTCCATACTATTACGATTACCTCTTTAAATATGTTAACTCTTTTTTTAACACCCTGTATAATACAGGTATGTCATAAGTCATAACCTTACTTTTTGTTGTGTTTGTGTTTTTTTAAAGACCACCAACAGCTAAGGTTATTTGGGCCTAGCACCAATTCATATTTTGAATTCATTATTTTTTTTTTTTAATAAATTGAAAATCCAATTGACACTTTTACCAGCTCTCGGGCTACAATTACTTTTTGTTTATATTATAATTTATTGTCTATTTTACAACCACCATATTTATCAGCCATTTTTCAAAAAAAGTCATTAAATGCTTAAAAACAAATAGAAATTTGCGTAAATTCCAACAAAACGTGCGTATACAGCAGAGAACATACACGTGCTTAGCTGTCACGTCTGAGATTATCCCCAACCACACTAGCGCCTCCACGTGGAAGCAATATCGAACATCGTTGCCAAGCTAGGAATACACAAAGAGTTTTTTAGGGTGGTGTGAAGTTAGCCCCGCAACTTTCGTAAAAATGATTTTTTTCGGAGTTCTGGATTCGTTTCCATGAGTTCTGGAGCTCTTTGTAGGTTTAAACCATAGTTCTGGCATTTATCTATCAATTATTCGAACTTGAAAATATGAGGGGCTAGGTTCACGCTGCCCCCCAAAGTTAAAAAAATACAATTTTTTTAGGAGTTCTGAGTAGCCCTCCAATAGTTCTCGAGTTCTTTATAGTTTTGAGCAATAGTTCCGTTCGTTACAGTACCTAGCTCGATGACAAATTTTTTTTTTTTAATTTCGATTATTTTCTTTAGAGTTCTGAGTAGCCCTCCAAGAGTTCTAGCGATACTTCAAATGACTTTTTTTATCCAAGCAAAATTAGAGGAATGCTGGGCAATTTTTTTTTTCAAAATAAAATTTTCGATTTTCAATTTGTATATTTTAACGAACGGAACTATTGCTGAAAACTAGAAAGAACTCCATAACTATTGTAGGGACTCAGAACTCCAAAAAAAATTGATTTTTTTCAACTTTGAGGGGCTAGGTACCTAGCTCGATGAACCGAAAAAAATTTTTTTTTAATTTCGATTTTTTTCTTTAGAGTTCTGAGTAGTCCTCCAAGAGTTCTAGCGATACTTCAAATGACTTTTTTGATCCAAGCAAAATTAGAGGAATGCTGGACAATTTTTTTTTCAAAATGAAATTTTCAATTTGTACGTTTTAACGAACGGAACTATTGCTGAGAACTATAAAGAACTCCAGAAGTACTGTAGGGCTACTCAGAACTCCAGAAAAAATTGAATTTTTTCAACTTTGAGGGGCTAGGTACCTAGCTTGATGATAAAAAAATTTTTTTTTGTTTCGATTTTTTTCTTTAGAGTTCTGAGTAGCCCTCCAAGAGTTCTAGCGATACTTCAAATGACTTTTTTTGATCCAAGCAAAATTAGAGGAATGCTGGGCAATTTTTTTTTTTCAAAATGAACTTTTCAATTTTCAATTTGTACGTTTTAACGAACGAAACTATTGCTCAAAACTATAAAGAACTTCAGAACTATTGGAAAGCTACTCAGAGCTCCTAAAAAAATTGAACTTTTTCAACTTTGGGGGGCAGCGTGAACCTAGCCCCTCATATTTTCAAGTTCGAATAATCGATAAATAAATGCCAGAACTATTGTTTAAACCTACAAAGAACTCCAGAACTCATGGAAACGAATTCAGAACTCCGAAAAAAAATCATTTTTTCGAATGTTGCGGGGCTAACTTCACACCACCGTTTTTTAGACACTCTTGGCACGGCGCAATCGCATTCTAAGAGGATCATATTAGTCATGTTATTAATGGGCGAGAAACATGTGACGCTAAATACGTTAGTAGGAGCGGCGTTCTGTTTACTGTATTTCCTGTGTAGTGGGGCCGTTAAGCGTTTCAACCTTGCACTTTGTGATAGAGAGATGAAACTCGGTACGAATTTTGGTTGGACCCATATCTTCACTTTAAGACGTGAAGGCATTTTGGGCCTCGCGACAGGGCCCCTAGACAGGGTGGTTGCGTAACTTTCAGGGGCAAAACGCCTGTAACTTAGCAACCGTTCCTCGCACAGCCCTGGGGGTAGTCTCATTGGATTCAGCGCACTCAATTTCATACGAGACAGCCCTCAGACTAACTCCGAAACCTCCACCAGGCCGCGTATAGGGGTGAAATACAAGTAGTTCATTGAAATGTTAAATTTTTTTAGGCTACGTTTGCATTTTGGGTAGGACAAGGTTTTTTCTCTCGTTGCGTGGGAGGGGGCGGTATAAGTTTAAAAATGAGTTTTCGGGGTCGACGGCCACCCCATTTGGCCGCCACCTTGAAAAGGGGGTGTAGTGGGGCATTTAAGTGTTTAAACCATGCATTACGTGATAGAGAGATGCCACTCGGTACGAATGTTGGTCGAACCCATATCTTCACTTTAAGATGTGGAGGCATTTTGGGCCCCGCGACCGGGCCCTTAGACAGGTGATGGTTGAGGTCGTTAAGCGCCTAATCTTGCACGACGTGATAGAGAGATGCCACTCGGTACGAATGTTGGTCGGACTCATATCTTCACTTTAAGAAGTGGGGCCACTTTGGGCCCCGCGACTGGGCCCATAGACAAATTGGTTGCATAATTTTCTGAGGCAAAACGCCTGTAACTCGGCAACAGTTCCTCGCACAGCCCTGGGGGTAGTCTCATTGGATTCAGCGCACTCAATTTCATACGAGACAGCCCTCAGACTAACTCCAAAACCTCCACCAGCCCGCGTATAGGGGTGAAATACAAGTAGTCCATTGAAATGTTACATACGTTTGTATTTTGGGTAGGACAAGGTTATCTTCACTTTAAGATGTGAAGAGATTTTGTTCCCCGCGAACGGGCCCCTAGACAGGTAATGGTTAGGGCCGTTAAGCGCTTAATATTGCACTTTGTGATAGAGATATGCCACTCGGTACAAATGTTGGACGGGCCCTATATTTTCACTTTAAGATATCACTTGTCTAGGGGCCCGGTAGCGGGGCCCAAAATGCCTCCAAATCTTAAAGTGAAGATATGGGTCCGACCAACATTCGTACCGAATGGCATCTCTCTATCACGTCGTGCATGGTTTAAACACTTAACGCCCCCTCTACACCCCCTTTTCAAGGTGGCGGCCAAATGCGGTGGCCGTCGACTCCGAAAACTCATTTTTAAACTTATACTGCACCCTCCCACGCAACGAAGGAAAAAACCTTGTCCTATCCAAAATGCAAACGTAGCCTAAAAAAATTTAACATTTCATTGGACTACTTGTATTTCACCCCTATACGCGGGCTGGTGGAGGTTTCGGAGTTAGTCTGAGGGCTGTCTCGTATGAAATTGAGTGCGCTGAATCCAATGAGACTACCCTCAGGGCTGTGCGAGGAACGGTTGCTAAGTTACAAGTGTTTTGCCCCTGAAAGTTACGCAAGCACCCTGTCTAGGGGCCCGGTCGCGGAGCCATCACTTGTCTAGGGGCCCGGTAGCGGGGCCCAAAATGCCTCCAAATCTTAAAGTGAAGATATGGGTCCGACCAACATTCGTACCGAATGGCATCTGTCTATCACGTCGTGCATGGTTTAAACACTTAACGACCCCACTACACACCCTTTTCAAGGTGGCGGCCAAATGCGGTGGCCGTCGACCCCGAAAACTCATTTTTAAACTTATACCGCCCCCTCCCACGCAACGAAAGAAAAAACATTGTCCTACCCAAAATGCAAATATAGCCTAAAAAAATTTAACATTTCAATGAACTACTTATATTTCACCCCTATACGCGGGCTGGTGGAGGTTTCGAAGTTAGTTTGAGGGCCGTCTCGTATGAAATTGAGTACGCTGAATCCAATGAGACAACCCTCAGGACTGTGCGAGGAACGGTTGCTGAGTTACAGGCGTTTTGCCCCTGAAAGTTACGCAACCACTCTGTCTAAGGGCCCGGTCGCGGGGCCCAAAATGCCTTCACATCTTAAAGTGAAGATATGGGTCCGACCAACATTCGTACCGAGTGGCATCTCTCTATCACAAAGTGCAAGGTTGAAGTTGGATTCGTCGCTTGGCGGCCCCACTAGTGTTCTGTTTATGCACGGCGAAAGATTTGGAGTGTCAAGTATGATTTATTAATTTTACTTTATATAAGCGCAAAGGGGAAAAATATAATAAAATAAAAATAAACAATAAAAAGGAAATAAAAATAAATAACAAATCAAGAATGACAGTAGACACTAGAGTATCATGTGACTGTACACTAAAAAACCTCGAAGAAAGTGGGAAAAGAACTGGTTGAAATTCTTTTCCTACTTCCTTCGCGGTTTTTCAGTGTCCACCATTTCAATGTAGACTCATTAAGCTGCAGCAATAGTTCTTTTACGATTTGCTAAAATCATGTTTTCCCACTATTCTTAACACGTCACGCCAAAACTATGGAACATGTTGGAAATCCAAATGCGTCTGAATAGCTAGGCATACACACAGCGTTTTTTCAGCATTTTTGTCACGCGACACACCAAACGTGCGCGACTGGAGCGTGACGATCTAAGTACATTGTCACCCATTAACAAATCAAGTAAAAATCGAAAGTTTACCGGCAAGTTTGAAACGCCACGCCAAGAGTGTGTGTTTATGAATCAAAAGTGTACATTTATCTCTTGCAAATCTGACGCGTTTGAATTTCCAACAAGTTCCATAGTTTTGGCGTGGCGTGTCAAGAATTATTAAAAAAATGATTTTAACAAACCGTAAAAGAAAAGGTATTGCTGCGGCTTTGATATACAAGGTGCGGCAAGATAACTTCCTTATTTGAAATGAGCGCTCTTAAGTTAATAAGAGTCCCAGGCGGCTGTGCGTGGTCTCATTCGAGAGAGGGGACCCTAAAGTTAGATTAACTTGTGGTTCAGTCGTCATCATGCATTGGAGTAACGAGCAGCGTGGCTTTGCCTTGGATGCCTATTTTTCCAACAGCCGTTCGGTGGTTTCAACCTTGCGCGCTTTCCGAAATCACTTCAATATTGCGCCATTGGGTCCTGTCTAAAAAACGCTGTGTGTATGCCTAGCTAATTGCAAAAGATAAATGTACACTTTTCATTCATAAAAGCACACTCTTGGCGTTGCGTTTTAAACTTGCCGGCAAACTCTCGATCTTTACTTGTTTGTTAATGGGTGACAACATACTTAGAACGTCACACTCGTGTCGTGCACGTTTGGCGTATCGCGCGCCAAAAATGCTGAAAAAACTCTGTGTGTATGCCCAACTATTGCCAATAGTTTAGTACCAGCATTTACCAGTTTGTATAATTTTGAATAATATACTGAAAACAATCGATATTTTACCAGTTGTCAAATTAGAACCTTAGTTCAGTAAAATTTCATTTTTTAAATGGATTTCGTAAGTCTTTTTTTGTTGTTCGAAGTGTCTCCTTAGTATTGTACAAAGTTGGCACAGTCTAAAAGATTATGGACACGATTTCTAATATAAATTATGCGAAAGCCGCTATCTTTGCGAAAAGTTCAATGCTAACTATCTCGCGAACAAAAATGGTAAGGACGTTTTCAGTACAGCATGAAATTTAAATAGTTAAACTTTTTGTGCGGTTAAAGTATTCACATACTACTAAATACAAATAAATCCTTGGCTAGCATCGTTGTTAGGAACACCATCGAATGGCGTAACGTAACGTTACAATGCAATACTAGAAAAATTCGTTTCAAACCTATGTCACCGTTGGGACTCAAATCCGAAACTTCCACTATCGCGGTGGCTGAATTATCATTTATTCTACGGCGACACGATTATAGACAATCAATTATTTCCATCATAAAGCAAATTGTAAGTGATATTTCACATCATGCGAGAGTCCCGACGGTGACATAAGTTTGAAATGATTTTTTCTAGTGTTGCATTATAAAGGCGGTTTTCCACCAAACGGACAAAACAAAAACACAACAAAAACTGGTGTCGAAAAAAACAAAACTGCAACTTTGCACAAACTTTTTGAAGACTCCAGGTTTTTGCGACTGTTGCTGTTTTGTTTTTCGAGTCCCGTTCGGAAGCGGTAAGATCAAAGAGTTTGACGTGTTTACAAACTGGAGTCTGTCTACAGGAAACAGCAAGTTGCGTTTTTAATGCACACCTAGTTTCTTTTCAGCTCTCTTTGTGTATAGTAGTGTGGAATATTACATTTATAAAAATAAGCAATAGGCAAGTTAATACGAGACGGTTATCAATTACAATTACAAAAGCAAATTCAGACATCACTTTTAATAATAATGAATTCATTATTATTAAAATATCGGAGTACCTACATAATTGCAAATTTTGTATCTACTTACTTCTGCTCCATAGAACGCAGTACAAACCAACCACCAGCCATGATAAAAAAATAATCTTTAAACATTTCCAAAACTCGTCTTCAAACCTCAAAATTGAAAGCAACGCACTAGTTCGTTTGGTGGAAAAGAACTGAAAACTAAAACGAAACTCCGACGATACTTTGTCTGCTTGGTAGAAACAGAGTTTCAAATTTGTCCGAGTTTTGTTTTTTGTTTTCTGTGTTTCAAAAAACAGGAACAAAACAGAAACTCGACTAGTCCGTTTGGTGGAAAACCGCCTTAGTCTGAGGCTACACTAGATCCGTGTCAGACCAGATCCGATCAGACCAGACCAGACCAAATCAGACACTTCAGACGAAGTGGCTACATAGGGAGTGGATAATATCCGACGGGTTTAAAAGTAAAATGATGCGAAACTAATTAGAGAAGACCTGAACGTTTATTTTAACAAACTGTTTATCACCTTTGTAAAATTATTAATTAAAATGAAATATGTGCAGATGTATTGTACATATTATAAACCAGGGCTCCGAATTTATTCGAATAAATGAATATTCGAATGGTCGAATACTTTCAAAACAGATTTATTCAATATTAGAATATTCGAATTTTAAATATTCAAATACATATTTGAATACTCGTTTTTTATATAAGCTCAATATAACCGAAACAGTTTTTCTTTGTTGAACAATAATTATAATTTTTGATGTGCAAATTTCGAATATTTGGATATTTAAATATTTGTCATAGACTGTAGTTAGCTTCTTTCCGGATTCAAATGAAAATCAAAATGCACTGCTTTTATTATTTTTTATCGTTGTTCAACAATAACATTTATTATACATTTATACAACAGCTGTTCTTTGTTTTTGGCGTCCCTGCGTCCTGACCCCTGTCATGAGTATCGGCTGTGTTTACGTTTTGATTTCAATATGCGATTTATGATTTTATAGATTAGCGATAGAGATAACAATTTTTTCAGAAATATAATGTAATTTTTTTTAATCATTTTAACAGTTATGCTACCTGTTATGACTGCCCAGTATTGTTAGATTTAAATTTTATTGTTGGGAAACTTGTGAGGGCCGTGACTCGACAGACTTCAGGATCTTTGTCAAAAATCCAAAAAACAGCTAAATTTTAATTAATTTTAACTATTCGAATAGAAGTTTAAATGAATATTCGAATACTTTAATTTGAAAAATACCGAGCCCTATTATAAACAACAAACAAAACAAACAAACTTCAACAATGCGTTGAAACCGATCAGAGTTAATTTACTTTCATTTTATGGACTACTCATAGATTAATTAATAAATAAATTATATTTTCAAATCATACCAGAAAGATTCATTTTTTCGCCAATATCTCTCCACAAAAGACCTTTCACGTCTCTGTTGTGGTATCTTTTGTCTCTTTGGTCCCAAATAGGAGGCTTTTCACGTACAAGATCAATTAAAAGTGATTTGTCCATACTCACAATTGATATTTAAACACGTTTTTAAAAAAAAATACAATACAATAAGACAATCTGGTAATAATAGCTAGCATACACAACACTGTTTGTTGAAAACTGTCAAATGTACGGCCGTAGTCTGACGAAAATTTCAAACACGTTTGATATCATCCGACGGTCGGAACGTGTCTGTTGTAATCTGACATATTCTGGCGCGGTCTGGAGTGAACACTGTAGCCACTTCATAAGGTTACTGGTGTTTGTTCACATCCGACAATACGGATCTGATCTGGTCTGATCTGATCTGGTCTGAAACGGCGCCAATGTAGCCTCAGCCTTAAGATTGCGTCATTCGATGGTGTTCGTATCAGGGATGCAAACTAAGCATTTATTTGTATTTAAATTTAATCTTTCATCACAGGACCATTTTCGTAGCGCTACACATTTACTGGTTGCAGAGCATCAAAATTTGTAAACTAAAAATTCGTTGCAGGTTATATACGTCTTATATTATCCATGAAGAGTGATGGAACCTTTGGTGTGAAGATACAAACTTAAAAATAACTAAAAAACATCAAACCATTGTAAACCATTTAATCATCTGCTTGATTATGCCAACTTGGTTGGCGAAACGTACGTCGAGAATTTTTAAATGGTTTGTTGTTTTGTGGTTATATTTAACACTAGCGGCCCGGTCCGGCTTCGCCCGGGTGCTATGAATTTATAATTTATTAATGCATTACTCACTCGCTTCGCTCGTTCGCTCGAATTTATAATTAATTAAAACATTACTCACTCGCTTCGCTCGTTCGCTCGAATTTATAATTAATAAAAACATTACTCACTCACTTCGCTTGTTCGCTCATATTCCCTATTTTTTTTTAAACCACCCCTGTATTAGAGCGAACAAAACAAAAAAAATTATTCAAATCGGTCAAGCCGTTTTTGAGTTTTAGCGAGACGAACGAACAACAATTGATTTTTATTATATAGATTTTGTACTTATATTACTTATGTAATGTAGATCTCTCAGAAAAAGTTCATGTTATTTTTCTTCTCTTGATACTTTCAGCAAGAAGTGATTTAACACCTCTTTCTTTCACTAATGACTAAACGATTAGTTCTACGAAAATGACTCCGTGAAAAAATGCAGTGAGTTTTATGTTCTCTACAAAAAGGCTCGTACCATTTTTTTTCGCAGAATTAACAGTTCCCGAGATATTTAGCATTGAAATTTTCGGAAAAATAGCGGCTTTTGCATAATCTTTTAGGCCGCACCATTACTCAGGAGATATCCCCGAACAATAAAAAAAAAATATGATTTAGGTACCTACGGGATCCATGCATTACGAACCTATATATTTTTTGACAAAGTTATTGGACTATCTGAGAATCGGAGCTTTGTAGTAGCCGAACCATAAACTACGTCACATACTATTGTTTTTGTTATTTTTGCCCCCCTGCCCCTCCTTGTCGCCATCTTGTAAACCCCTCCTTCCTAATACTATGCCACAATACCATAAGCAATAAAATTGTTTTTTATTTTATTTATTTTCTGAATTTTGATTAAAAAAATACGCTCTTAATGTGGCGTCACATATTATCTGGCCCTCTTCCTCTCCCTCGTCACACTTTGTCACGGTAAGCACTACCCCTTAAATGTATACGTAGTTAATGAAAGGTTCCTTAGCGCCCGCCGCAACACGTCAACACTGTCATGACGCCGTTTATCATATTTTAACGGGCGGATAATATTATTGCCCGAGTTACCGGTACGTCGAGATTTCCCAGTATGACAAGATTGTTGGACTATAAATCCTACGTAACAGACAAATATTTAATACTTACATACAATTAATCTAAATGCAATGATTTTGAGGGAGAGAGAAATATTATTGTAGGATCCTGTTGTAAAATTAAATACATAATAGAAATTTATAACAAAATGATATTAGTCGTTCCTCTCTATGTGTGCTACATTTTTAATCATTAAAATGTGTTCCATATAATTATTTTATATATTTATATCAATCTACTATACTGATATTTGTTATAAAAAAAAACTATTACTGTTATTACATTATTTAATGCCTATTAAATAAAGAAAACGTTACTAACAAATATTTTTTTTAGAATTTCCTTATTTACCTAATAGCAGGAGAGGCGGTGACAAAAAGCCTCCCTAAACTGTTAGAAGTTTATTTGACGATTTTCAGGTAGGTACAGTGAGTCATCACTCAACATGGAAAGGCAAGGGTTGTCGGGCTGAGGTATGCAGGGGCGGAGAAAAGAGCCAAATTTTGCCCCCAAAAAAAACGCTTTCGGAGCCCATGTGTTAGAAGATTCTTTTTTTTTATTTAAAGATATGAATTTTTAGATGTCAAAACACGAAAGGTTGGCAGGCCCTTCCCCTCGTTTCCCCTTGCCAACCGCGTTTTAATTCGGGCGCGGGGGGAAAACTGACTTAATAATCACAAAATCTCAGGAACTATAATTATGTTGTGTCATTTTGAGTCAACATAATACTCTACATTGTCGACACAACATTGTTTTGTTTTGGCAGTTTCTATTAGCTACGCTTTTGAAACAAACAAGTAATTCAAAATTGTAATCTAGTTGTGATCAGACGTAAATTTAGATTCGTCTTGATTAAATCAAATTTTGTTGTGTTTTATTTATTTATTATTAATTTTATATAAGGATCTACAATAATATTAAATTAAGTCAAAAAGATCTTTATAATTTTTTTTGATTTAATCAAGACGAATCTAAATTTACGTCTGATCACAACTAGATTACAATTTTGAATTACTTGTTTGTTTCAAAAGCGTAGCTAATAGAAACTGCCAAAACAAAACAATGTTGTGTCGACAATGTAGAGTATTATGTTGACTCAAAATGACACAACAATTATATTAATTATTAAAATAGACTGTAGCCATTCTCACAAGCATATACTTTTCTTAACGTAATCAGTCGGCAGCCTGACATCGTGATGTTAAACGTCAAACAAATTTTTAAGATATACAAGGAAAAATTAGAAGCCACTGTCGGGACTTGAATCCGAAATTCCGAGTTTCCGGCTGGTTGAGTTACCAATTACTCACACAGTGCCCCAAGAGTGAAATCTGTTCCTTCCCTATATACGAGTATACCTATTTCAACACTAAATTACACCTCATGTGAGAGCGGATTTATTTTTAATCTAATCAAAATTTTAGTTTAAGGCAAGTATCCGATTTATTTCGAATGTCCCAACCGTCCTATTCCAGGTATTTCCACAGTTTCAAGAATTGTGAATACATTTAAAAACAGCGGTTGCATCGAGTTACATCATAATAATAAAAGCGTGTTAAAAAAAGAAACAGGCATAGATAATATGGTGCAAAATAATAACAGATTATCCAGTGAAGCTATAGGGCATAGCTTTAGCTACCGGTGTAAGTAAAAGTGCTTCATACAAATTACTTAAGATGTGCGGTTTCAAATCTTACCATTTTCAAAATCAGCAAGAGCTAGTGGAAGATGATACTGAAAGAAGAACTGCATTTTGCGAACTGATGTTCGAAAACATTAATAAAAGTCCGGACATACTGCAACGAATTCTTTTTACTGATGAAGCAACTTTTTACCTGCATGGAGAAGTCAATTCTCAGAATTGCAGATACTGGAGCAAAGAAATTTTGCATTTATACAACAATACCAGGACTCAACGGCCTGAAAAGGTTAATGTTTGGGCAGGTTTGATCGGAACCCATATTTGATATTATTGGACCATTCTTCATCGATGACAATTTAAGCGCTGATAAATATTTAGAACTACTTCAACATCGAGAAATTCCTATCATTAATACTATAAATTAGAGCTCGGAATTTATTCGACTAAATGAATATTCGAATAGTCGAATACTTTCAAAACAGATTTATTCAATATTCGAATATTCAAATATTCTAATTTTTAAATACTCATAGCGTGCACGCCGGACCTATCATAGTAAGTATATTATAATAAGCCCTAATTAATAACAGAAACGGTCTTTCCTTTGTTAAACAATAATTTTTGATGTGAAAATTTCGAATATTTGTAATTTGTATATTTAAATATTCGTCATGGACCAACATTCGTACCGAGTGGTACCTCTCTATCACGTCGTGCATGGTTTAAACACTTAACGGCCCCACTACATCCCCTTTTCAAGGTGGCGGCCAAATGGGGTGGCCGCCGACCCCGAAAACTCATTTTTAAACTTACACCGCCCCCTCCCACGCAACGAAAAAAAAAACCTTGTCCTACCCAAAATGCAAACGTAGCCTAATAAAATTTAACATTTCAATGGATTACTTGTATTTCAGTTCACCCCTATACGCGGGCTGGTGGAGGTTTCGGAGTTAGTCTGAGAGCTGTCTCGTATGAATTTGAGTGCGCTGAATCCAATCCTCTACAATATTTATATTGAATATAAATAGCATAAAACCCATAGGAAACGAGATATTTGCAATAAATGTGTAAAAAATCAATTTTTTGACCTTTGACCTTGGGATATCTGAAGACGCGGACACCCTACGATAGGTAGGTTTTGAGACAAGTTTTAGAGTACCAAAATAAAGGTTTATACAAGTTTGTAGCCGACTATCTCTCATTCCGAGGTGAAATCCTAATATGCCTAATATGCCTGGACCATGTAGTTAGTTTGTTTCCGACTTCAAAGGAAAATCAAAATGCACTGCATTTTTAATTTTTTTAGTTGCTCAACAATAAAATTTATTATACAAAATTGAAAATACATTTAATTTCTTGTACCAATCCTTATTCCTTATCCTTACTAATATTATAAATGCAAAAGTAACTGTCTGTTTGTTACCTTTTCACGCCCTAACCGCTGAACAGATTTCGATAAAATTTGGAAAGGACATAGATTGCATCTTGAGGAAGGACCTTTTGTCTAAAAAAAGCCGGCTTTGCCGAATGAAAAAAGTGATCTCAGAAACTACTGAACCGATTTCCAAATTTTTTTCACTGGTCGATAGGACGTGATACTTTGCTTTAAGACATAGGCTATAATAATAATCTTCGCACGAATGAAAAAAGTAATCTCAGAAACTACTGAACCGATTCTAAAAATTCTTTCACTAATAGAAAGCTACGCAGGGGGAGAGATTCTCGCGGGGGCATCGTGGACAATTAATATTATGATTTTTTCACATTTCTTAAAGATTTGTAAAAATAAAATTTGTCAAATGTCAAAAAAATATGAAGTAAGATAATATAATGTAAAGTAGGTAGGTAATCTGTGAACTGTGAAATGTTAGCGAATTGTGAGCTATACTCAATATGAATGGTATTTCAGTTTCACTCATCATAATATCTGATATTATGTACGCTATACAGTGTAGTGTACACTGTACATGTACTAATAATCCGAATATTGTAAATTTAGACTATTCGAATATTTGAATAGTCGAATAGTAGAATATTCGAATATTGAATAATTCGAATACAAGTTTGAACGAATATTCGAATACTTCAATTTGAAAAATTCCGAGTCCTACTATAAATATTAAAGGAGACATATGGTTTCAGCACGATGGCGCCCCTGCGCATTACGCTCAAAATGTTAGAGCATTTTTAAACCGTACGTTTCCAGATCGTTGGATTGGGCGTGGCGGTGAGGTAGCGTGGCCAGCTAGGTCACCCGACCTCGCCCCAAATGATTTTTTTACTGCGGGTATTCAAAATCTAAAGTATTCAATGGTAATCTGTTAAATTTAGACCAATTGATGACTAGAATAGCATCAAGAGATATAACACCCCTTCAGTTAACTAACGTTCGACTAACGTTTTGAACAAGTTTCATGACCGTTTAGGGCATTGCTTGGCAGTGAATGGGAAATTTTCGAAAATTTACTTTAATTAGTTAAAAAAATCATAAAATCATGTGTATTTATTATAACTTGAACACATTCCTATTAGTCATAGTCAACGAATGATCCTAGCCGGAAAGTCAATAAGCGCAAAAACCGACTTCGAGACTTTGTTTGGACTGGTTTTAAAAACATATTAAAAGTCCTTGACCCTCGGGTGGGCGCAAGAGCGGAGAGCACTTCAAAGGTCCTTTTTTTGTTTGTTCGCGTATAACTCTAAAACAGTTGGTTCTACGAAAAAATTCTATGCATGATAATTGTAGCTGACAAAATTTCCTACATTTTTCTATATTTGAGGTTTTTTTCCAACTCCAACCGTTAACGAGTCACACGCATCTGAAAACTTTGGATCAGGTTAAGATACAATGGTAAACTGATATACCATTTTGAAGGAAATTTAATTCTCTACAACTTTTTTTTCTAAAATGAAAGGCTGAGGCGCTAGAGAGAAAAGTTCGGCAAAAAAATGTGGTCTTTAAAAATGTTTTTTCGAAAAATAGCGGTTTTCAGAAACGTACGTAACTCGTTAACGGTTGAAGATAGAAAAAAAACCTCAAATATAGAAAATGTGGGAAATTTTGTCAGCTACAATTTTCATACATAGAATTTTTTCGTAGGACCAACCATTTTTGAGATGTACGCAAAAAACCAAAAAAAGGGACCTTTGAAGTGCTTCCCCCCTCTTGCGCCCACCAGAGGGTCAAGCCGTCAAGGACTCATAATATATTTTTTTATTAACTAGTTCAAACAAATTCCCGAAGTCGGTTTTTGCGCTTATTGACTTTCCGATTAGACCCCTCTTTATAGTGGGGTCGCTAAGCGACGGATCCAGCTTCAACCCAAAATACAAACTTAGCCTAAAAAAAATTAACATTTCAAAGGACTACTTATATTTCACCCCTATACGCTGGCTGGGGGAGGTTTTGGAGGTAGTCTGAGGGCCGTCTCGTATGAAATAGAGTGTGCTGAATCCAAAGAGACTACCCCCAGGACTGTGCGAGGAACGGTTGCTGAGTTACAAGCGTTTTGCCCCTGAAAGCTACGCAACCACCCTGTCTAGGGGCCCGGTCGCGGGGCTCAAAATGGCTCCACATCTTAAAGTGAAGATATGAGTCCGACCAACATGCGTACCGAGTGGCATCTATCACAAAGTGCAAGGCACTGCAAGGTTGAAACGCTTAACGGCCCCACTATTAGAGCACTCATTGACTCAGCTATGTTCCATTTTAAAATAAACGCGTATTACATTGGTTATTATTACATTGGTTATTAGTACTTTTGACTGCAAATTTGCGGTTAAAAGTACTTTTGACTGACGCTCTTCGTCAAAAGTAGTTTTAACTGCAATAAAGCATCAGTCAAAAGCGCTATTAAGATGCTAGCATTTTTTCAACATCTTGATTAGCCCTTTCCACGGAACCTTGACTTTGGCTATGACGTGGTTTCCCAGTTACAAATATTTGACAGGTTCTGTGTTTGTAACTATTTTTTTTATACCACAAACTTCAATGATGTTAAAGCGGTTTAGTCTACTGTACTGTAATGGTGTTTTCTTTTCATCAAATTTCGCGTCTTCCACATCCATTGCAAACTTTTCAAATTTTTCTTTTGTCATCACATTGAAATGACTATCTTTCATATCTTCTATCGCTAAAATTCTTTGCAAAAAGCGTTCTTTCTTTTCGTAGTCACTCATTTTTGTTCTAATATCAGCACGTTCTCCACTAATAATGAGTTAAATAAAAGTTTATATGTGCGTTTGTCGTTATTTTTATCGACCACCTTAACTTTTTAAGAGTTTTGACTGATACAACCAGTCAAAACCACTTTTGACGGAATCACTTAGTCAAAAGTACTTTTAACCAGCTCCATTGGGCAAAAGTACTTTTAACTGTTATTTTAGTCAAAAGTCTTATTGACTAAAGCATACGGTCAAAAGTACTTTTGACTGATTTTGCTAGTCAATAGTACTTTTGACTGGTTAAGAGTTTTGACTGCAACATCTACATTGCGTTGCTATGGTTCCTCTATTACAAGTCCCCAGTTCCCGGGTTCTAGCCCGAGAGCTGGTAAAAGTGTCAATTGAATTTTCAATTTATTATTAAAAAAAATAATGAATTGAAAATATGAATTGGTGCTAGGCCCAAATAACCTTAGCTTTGGTGGTCTTTAAAACACAATTTCAAATTACATTGCTGTCAAAAATCTTATTGTGTAATAATGTAAACGAAAATTTGTATATTCCACGTTTAAATGAATTCACGGTAGTAACATTATAGACCGAGAGCTAGTGACGCACGTTTCATGACGTGTTTGATGCACCTTGAAATTTTGTGTAGTAATATCTACTGGATAGATGAGCAGGTAAACATGCGTTGGCTTGACCTACCTACACTAGATACTGCGCGTAAGAGAAAGGTGTAAAAAAATATGGCCCAAAAATAACAAACACCAATCGAAAGTTAAGGTAATTTAAAACACAGAAATAAATAAGGCAGACACTTTTGAGGGGGTTAACATTTAACAAATACACCCCAAAGTTGTTTTTTTAATAATACAAAATATGTACTTTTTTGTAAGACCTATCCGATCCTTTTGAAAATTGATATTTGAGAGTTTCATAGGACACAAAAAATAAAATGACGTCAGATTTTTCAAAATTGCGGCCATGTACTCTGTTGTAAAAATCATCCGATCCTTTTGAAAATTGATAGTTGAGTTTCATAGAACAAAAAAAATAAAATGGAGTCAGATTTAAAAATGGCGGCCAAATACTGACTTCATTATAATGGAGGTGGCATCGCGGGACACGGTTGGGAAAAAATGCCTATAGCAAAACACTTGGGCTTTAAAAAACTGTTAAAGCCACATGCAAAAAAAGTTTTGCGCAGGTAAACTAGTCTTTATTTTTTTATTTTATCGTCTTTTTTACAAACGTTTAGCACTGGCACGCGGGATAAAATTTTTGGAGTTATTTTTGTTTTGTTACGCCAAAGAAGTATATCTTCTGACGTGCGTACATAAGTACACACGTCACACACTCTCCTTTTTTTTAAATGTACTATACATTGAAAGATATCGAGTTATATATTTTGTTATTAATAATAATTTTTGCAAAATTACACACACATTAAAAGAAAACATTAAAACATGTGCTCACAACAACACAGCATATAACTGGTAGCGTAGTATAGGGATCCGTCAAATGAGCATATGACATCTGGTGGCAGAAAATTGTACTCAAAACGAGGGAAAATTTTATATGCTAACAGTGCAAATTTATCGTGAAATTGTTTATTACAAAAATAAAACAAGTAAAATAAACAAAAAGTTTGTCGAAAATAGAATTCGCGACGTTTTCTAATATCATGGCAATAAACACTGTCAGTTATTGCCTTGTAAAACTTACTTTACACAGAATTATTTTCTAATGAAATGTGGAAAAACTGTATTTATGAATTAAAAAAATATTTTATATTAATAATAAAATGTACTTATTATCATACTGCACTACAATAGTTGAATCCCTGATGATTGACAAATTTATAGGATTAACTTTGTATACAAATATTTTGAGGTTACTAACTTACCTACTTATTACAATATAACTTATTATGTTGCAGTTATGTGTTAACATTATTCACCTAAAAAAGGCGCATTGAACGCGGATAATTAATTTCGTGGAGATTTTCTTTTAATTTTGATCTTTTTAAGCAATATGTCTTAAAGATTACTACTTTTGACAGTTCATTTTGCATGCATTTTTCTCGTTATATTTCCGACATTTGATAATATGCCTGGCTTTGAGAATCCGTTCTTTTTCAACAAAATTCCTTTGTTTAGGATTCGTACCGGCCCAATCACAAATTGCACTTATATTTATCATTTCTTATCACTTTGAAAATCATAAAATTACACGCAAAAGTATACCCCGTATATGAAATTTCCCCCCCTCTGCGCCATGTTTTTTAAACTCCACCTATCTGACGGATCCCAACATTAACATTATTAACATTATTCACCTAAAAAAGGCGCATTGAACGCGGATGATTAATTTCGTGGAGATTTTCTTTTAATTTTGATCTTTTTAAGCAATATGTCTTAAAGATTACTACTTTTGACAGTTCATTTTGCATGCATTTTTCTCGTTATATTTCCGACATTTGATAATATGCCTGGCTTTGAGAATCCGTTCTTTTTCAACAAAATTCCTTTGTTTAGGATTCGTACCGGCCCAATCACAAATTGCACTTATATTTATCATTTCTTATCACTTTGAAAATCATAAAATTACACGCAAAAGTATACCCCGTATATGAAATTTCCCCCCCTCTGCGCCATGTTTTTTAAACTCCACCTATCTGACGGATCCCAATACTCGCTCCGAAATATTATATAGGTACCGAGAGCCAGGCGTAAATATGTAAACCAATTTCTGACAGGATGAAATTTTCAGGGAAGGTAGTATTTATTATAACAAAGAAAAAGCGCTACGGTTGCCTCGTCAAATCCTGATGCGACGGCCGGGAGGGGTCCACTTCCGGTGCAAAATAAGCATACTTAATTAGCTCATAATTCTTTTTCCTCATGATATGACAGCATGCAATTAATGCCATATTGTAGAGCTCGAAGAGCTGTGTTCAAATACATAAGGTTGCCTAAGAAAGATTGGATTAATACATCGGAAACTTATAATTTATATTTGTTTTTTTGACATTTTTGAAACTGTCAAATTTAGATATGTATATATGTGTATGTATATATTGTAATCCTTCTGAAATAAGTTATTGGCCTTGTGTTCGTACGCATGTCTAATTATGTATAACTTTGTTTTCAACGAATTTGGTTTCTAGTCCGTAAAATGACGCAGGAATTTCCTGAACCTGGTTTTGACAATTTCCCAAAACATTTGTATATTTTAGGGTAGCAATTTTTTATTTTTTATTTCAACGCAATTCAACGTGCATCTCTTACTTAAATTATTATCAACTACTTGAAGGTTGTAGAAACCTGTGAATAAGAGGATCGTTGACGGTGAGGGAAAAGATTAAAAAAGGTGGTTTTTGGGTTTGGTTCGAAAAGAGAAAATGGTTGATTTTTGTTTGTGATTTTAAATTTTGTTTGACGCTAAAAATTGAAGCATTTGACTTTACTGAACCTCGATTAATATTTTTTCTTGAAATTTAACTAAATCAAAATTATTAGAATTAGAAATATTATGTATTAACTTTTAACAAAAATCATTGTAGTTCATGAACATTAGTTTATTAATTTTAAATAAACGCAGGTATATAAAAAATTTATTTATTATAAAGTTAATTATTATAAAGATTTGTTAGTCATAATTGTCAATCTTTATTATGGCAGCGTTTCAGTAACTATTTTTTGCCTTTTTCAGGCCTAAAATTACATTAATGGATTAATGTAATTTTAAGCCTAAAAAAGGCAACAAAATGGTTGCTGAAACGCTGCCATAATAAAGACTGGACAATTCTGACCTACAAATAGACCGGTTTTTCATTTATTATATTACATACGTGAGTGATCAACATGCATTTCAGTATAATTTATTATACATTAAACTCTGCAAAAATGTGCCCAAAAAATTATTATTTAAGTACTCATTCTAAGTATACTTACATTAACGTGCTATAAAAATATTTATCACAATAATAATATAAACATATTTATACAACAGACAGTTTAAGATACCTAGTTAAATTAAAAAATAATTTACATCATCGATTGCGAGATATTTTTTGTTGGAAATTGATTTTTAACATAGGTAAAGTTCTCAAAAATGTCACATTAATAATTTTTCAGTAAGAAAAAAAATGCATAATAATGCATCGTTTTTTTTTTTAATAATGAAAAAACAACGCATAGTAAGAGTTCGCGCTAAGAATGTTGGTAAAAAACTGTAATTACTGACCACGTAGTTTTAAAATGCAATAAGAAAAAGGACAAAAAAATAACTGAATTTAATATAGACTCAAAAGTTATCATCCACATCAGATAATTCATCTGTGTCGTTGATAAGAATATCGTCAATACTAAGTGGTGTGGGCTCATCTTCAAACCATATAGGTTCAATTTTGTTATTATTTACAGCCCACTCACATTGATCGATATTTAGTTTCGTACAAGAGGGCTCTGTAACATTTTGCCACATATTTTTAATGCAGATTGTACGAAGCACTTTCTGTTTTAAAGACTTCCAGCATGGTGGGTATCATGCTGGAGTCGAAACTTTTGACAGTTTTAATAAAATGTTCTGCTATGGATTTAGTTCCGTAAAATTTTTGAAAAAATGAGCAGCCGGTTAAGATTAACGCTTTTACAATTTTTCAAGCCATATAAAGAAGATGTGTATTCTTGTATAGTTTCCATGTATTCAAAATTGTTAATATCATTTGGATGATTTAATAAAGCAAATATTTCTTGCATTTTACCATTCTTATTTAAAAGGTCAAAAGGTTTTATTTTACCTTTTCTGTAAAAGCAATCTGTGTAGTCAGACCCCGTAAAAGCATGAAAGCCCGGTAATGATCGACATAAACGATCACCTAATATTCCGTGCAATTTATGCAGAATATCATGTTTGGTTTTGACCCAATAATTGTTAAATAAATTTCCAAATTCTTAAATTTATGAATATTTCCGAGCAAAATGACTAAAATATCGGTATCAGAACATTTTATCATTACTTTGTTATTATTTATCAATTTGCTTATATGGTATACCATTCTTGTGTCTGCTTCTTCATGGTAACATTCAAAATCTATTTCTTTTGTTTTAATGACTGTATTATTAACAGTTGTATATGAAAAACAGTGCTGTTCTACAGTTATAAATACTTTTTTATCGCGCAATATCGGTACCATACTATTGTTTTCAAATTGTTTAGAAAAAAATGAAACCATTGTTTAACATATTGCTAGAAGATTTTGAACCTTATGAGCGTAAATGAGGCCACTTTTAATAGAGGCAGCTAGACGTCGCACTATTGGCCATCTGTTGACTAGCATCCTAAGTTTTATTATTTAATCTTTGAGTACAGAATAATTGTAGAGTTTTCAGAAGTGAGTTGTGTTGACAATCGTTAGGCCATCTGGTGACTAGCATCTTAATTTTATTTAAGACAATCTTGCGTCATTGGTTCATATTGCATAATATTTCGCGGTGACTATTAATAGACAACCCCTAACGTTCTTTCGAAACGCCTCTTTTTTGAGATGTTTATATTCACGAGGAATATTATTATAAGTATATAGAGGCAGAACCATAAGTAAAAGATTTTTTATAAAAATTTGTTTCATGCAAGTTTATTGACAATGTTGTATCCTGTGACATCGTATTTTTATTATTATTATGATAATCTGATAAATATTTTAAATTGCAATTTAGATAATCTGGCTGCCCGGTTGTGATCAAGTTGTCTACGAAGTATGCGATATGTAAATTTATGTTGTATACAATATATCTGAAGCATATATTTTAAAATTTTTGGATAAGCTGCGATGTTGACTGGTTTATACATGGTCCGTACACAATATCACAATAATTAAAAGATGATAAAATGAGCGATTCCACTAAGTATTTGTCTATGTATAATCCTAAATTTTTGCAGTAGTCTACAGAATTAGTTTGATGACCAGACAGCGTTACGGCACTTTAACCAACTGATTCCGGCTTTCTATAGACATTATATGGAATTTAATTGGATTTAACATTAGGGCAAGACTTTTGGACCATTCTGATATTTTATTTAATTTTAAACTTAATAATGTTAATCATTATTATGTCAAACTAAAAATATTCATACATAAGAAAATTAGATAATCAAATTCATTAAAGGGGCCTACACACGATCAGTTTAACTGCGCAGTTTAACCCTTGTGGCGTCATGTCTGAGCGATAAACTGAGATAACTGCATAGTTCCGACAAATTTTAACGCAGGCTTTTGGCCTGCGCATTTGACTCTACTTTGCACCGATAAACTGCGAAGTCAGCTCAGTTAATTGAACAGTTGGCACAGTCATGTGTAGTCTTTGGGTAAGTTCGGTTTTGCGCTCAGATCAATCTGAGCGCAAAACCGAACTTCCCTTTCTAGTCGTGTCTAGCCACGCACGTCAGCTCTTCAAACTGAGAACAATTGAGGAGCAAACTGAAATAGCCCACACACCGTACAGTTCACACAACTGTGCAGTTTGACTGCACAGATAAACTGCGAAGTTAAACTGATCGTGTGTAGGCCCCTAACGATTAGAAAAATTGTGAAAGATTTATTTTAAATTCTTTTATTTAACAACAAATTTTACAATCTTAATGAATTTGATTATCTAATTCTCTTAAACTGCTTGCTTTTGTTAACTAATTAGTATAAGTTGCTATGATAGACTAAGAGCGGATAACACTTTTTTATGTGTTTTTAGAAGACTTGGAACTTTTTTTAAAAGATAACTTTTAAATATCTCTACAAGGGGTAAATAGTCTGTCATTCCAAACGCGGGGCAAAACTTTTTCTAGACTTTACTAATGATAAACACACATAAGTCTTTTTTCGCAAGAGTGAACAAAAAAATATGGGGTGGTTTTTCCCCGCGTTTGGAATGACAGACTATATACCCCTTGTAGAGATATATAAAATTCATCTTTTAAAAAAGTTCCAAGTCTTATAAAAACACATGAAAAAAGTGTTATCAGCTCTTAGCCTATGAATACATCAAAATATATTTTACGAGTGTTTGAACAATTTTTATTCAGAGACAAAGAAATATAAAATCAGATAGCGTTAACAGATAAATTATGTAACTAAACTAAGTTCACTTTATATAAGTTTTATACAGTCTCAATAAATTTCAAAACATTAAAATAATGTCAGCTGCGGCAGTGATGTAAATATCTTATATCATTATTTAGGATCAGTTAGAGGTAGCATTGACAATATCTGAGCTGTTAGTTCAACAATAATATAGGTGGAAGCACAAGTCAACATTGAGTTTGTGGGCCAGGGGAATGAAACGTAAGCGGGCAGCTATAGTATATTTTTCAGTACATGGAATCACTATCTTCCCATATAATATGTTAATCAATGATGAAACCAATGCATCTTTAAATTTATAATTACGCAAATTTTTTAAAAAATCATTTGGCCTTTTTTGTGATGGGCCAGTAATTGTAAATAAGACATTATATTCTGAACGATTTTTGCGTTCAAAATCTTTTAATGAAGGAAAAAAATATCTATCAAAAATTAAGTGTATATTCGATGCATTTGTGTTACAAATTTTTCTTAGAACTAATTCTGCGATTTTGTCAAAAGTTAGAGGTATTGTCGGGCCTAAATGGTGCAATAAGTAAAATCCATCAATTACGTCAGTATCTATCTGAGCTGGTGTGGAAGAATCTACGAAAGAACGTAATTTTTTTGCAAGCGCGGATTTATCTGTTTTATGCATATCACCAGTGCAATGACACAAAGCGGGCGGCGCTGGTGATAATGGGAAAGATAAACAATATGCAATATCTATTTATTTCTCAAGTGAAATAGTTAGGAGTCTGCCAAATATATCACGTTCCATTTTAATTAAAACTTTTTTACTCCCGTCTTTGTTTTTTAATGTTTTCTTCAGGCATTCAGACGCGAAATTATTAATTGTGTTTTTTCGTATTGGCTTTTCAAATCTTTCCGAATTTTCATTGCATTCAATAATGAATTGATTTTTTTTGTCATTTCCCAATTTATTTACATTTAAAAGAAAAGACGCAGTCACTTCTGATGCGGCCTTACCGGTTACTAAATTAAATAAATATGCTGTGTCTATTTTTTTATCAAAGGGATTAATATTTTGTTTGATGCAATCTATAATTTTATGTAATGATTCCTGATCTTTTTTAATTCTATGTGGTTCTAATTCGTGGGCAGTATCATCCCTCTTATTTATTCCAATATCTTGTAACATAATAGAAATAATTTTAGTTCGTAAGCTATGGCTGAACGCCCAACGTTGCCTAGCGGATATGGAGTTACTAAAATGAGTAATGCCAGTTAATGAATTAGCTGCATCGGCGTTAATGGTTTTCTCTAAGGTTAAATCTACTGGGGATATAGAAAAATTAGCCGGAGTCCTTTTGATACCAAATGCGCCTTTTCTAAAATCTTGTAATAAATTTGAGTTATATTTTTTTAAATTACTTAAATAGAGTAAAATCCACCGTGAATAATTTTGCTGGTTCATCACAAAAAATAAATTAGCTAAATCGAATAAAGATGTCGCATATAATTCGAAGTCACTACTTCTAATACTTCGAAAAAATGAAAAGAATGTATTTATAAAAAATATATATTGCATATAATATTGACATTTTTTGCCGTATACACTATTTAAACTTGATTCTGCATAGCCTATGTAATCTTTTAAGATAGTATCCAATGACGGATTTACAGTAATAGAATCACAACTCTCAGCAGGACTATTTTGAACAAGTTTCAAATCATTAATTAATATATCTTGATCTATTTCACATTCAGACAAAAATTCTTGGATGTGCAAAGTTTGAAGAGCAGTGCATAACAAAGGATTACACCTATTAAAATGTTTTCCATCAAGAAAACTGTTCACTGAACCTTCGGCAAGAGCCTCCGATTGAACAAGAATATCTACAATACCTGAAGAATCAATATATTTCCCTAACGCTTTAAAAAAAGCCATTTCTATGTGAAATGCACCAAGGTTAACAAATAAATTATCGAATTTTGGCCCTTCAGTCAACTGAATTTGCATTGCCATTTTAGCAATTGCTAAATCATAGCTCACAATTATTTGATTTTGACCACATTCAGAGGCTACTTTTTGTGCGTTTATCATAGTTTCGTGAACAACAGTATACGATGTTGGGGACGCGTTAATTTGAGGTAAATAATCTACTACTTGAACTAAACTATTGTCAATTGTTGTTTGACTATTATAACCAACTCACATAGGTATTGAGGGAATTGCAGAAATTGAAAAGGCCCACATTACATTTTTTCTATTAGAGTTTAATTTGTTACTATTGCATTCATTGATAAATTGCATCATATCTTCGTATGGAATCAGATTAGTTTTAGCTCTTGGTTTCATTAAATACGGTCGAATGTCACGTGGTAGTTGTTCAAATTTTCGTCTTTTTTTTTGTTGATATATTATCATCATCAGCGCAGTTATCTACAGTAGATGTAGAAATATTAAAATCAGAAATAGTGGAAGGACGTCTGGAAGATTTTACGATTTCACTGTTATTATTGGTTGAAGCAAATTGATAAATAATCCCAACGGTGTCGTGCAATGTATCCTTACCAGAAAGAGTTTCAACAAATCTATCAAAATTGTCGAAAGCAACATTTGTACAGAGCCCCTCTTCGAGACTAATTTCAGGAGGAATCAGTCGATTTTCATCAACAGCACTATACGTCATTTCCGTTTCTATCCCTTCTGCTAATTGAATGACCATATTTATTTAATATGTCCAATACTTTCCTACTACTTGTTAACGACTTCATTGATAATCCCAAAGTAAGATGTTTAGCTGGTTTGATACGGCCTTTCGTTATACCTAATGTAAATTATATCGTGGCATAGTGATTTAATTTTAACGAAATCGTCAACGGAATTTTTTCTACGGGTGTCTGGCCTTGAACTAAATTACAAATAAAATCTAATAATAATTTCGGAATATCGCATTCGCCATCAATTACATCATCTACTGTGAGTTTACTTGTATTTTTTTTTTTTAAGACTTCTAACCGAATTTCTTAGCTCATAAGCTACGTTTTCGAAACATAATTTATCAGAAGTTTGTTGAATTGCACATTCGTAAACTACTTTATTTATGTCTAAACCGTTTTTGTAAACAATTTTTTTATGATTATAATATGTTTCTGAATTACAGATTACAAAAAGTGTCGACGCGTCTATAATCTACAATAAATAAATAAATACAGATTACAATATCATTTCTATATCTATTTAATAGTTTTTCTTGTAATTTTTGTACCAAATAATGTTTATAATCATCTTTACTAAATTCACTATTCAATTCTAAAAGAACAGATTTGTATCGTAAAAATAAATCATTAAGAAAAAAAATTTATGCCATTTACCTTCAGACTTTTGTTCTTCTAAATATTTGTTATATATGCTGTTTAAATTAGATTTACATATTGTATGATAATAGTAGACATTACAGTTCTTCAATCTTTCCATTAATTCTACATCACCTATTACTTCAGCTTGTTCTTTGGTCCTGTCAACGCCGTAATCAGAGGAACATAGTGATGTCCGTTGCTTGCAATTGGTGATTTTCTTCATGATTTGATTACAGAAAATACAAAATTTTTTCTTCTTCTTCGTAGCTGATGGTTCAGTTACGATTTGCATGGGAACAGGATCAGTAGATTCCACAACTACACAGGTAGATACTGTATTTTCTTCAGCTGGCAATGACGAAATACTCGTAGTACTTTCTTCATCCTTTCCAGCTTCAGTTAAATATCGGTTCTCTATATCCCGGCTAGTGATTAGTTCTTTAATCAACGGTTCATTTTCATTTTCTGGTTGCAATTCTTCTTTTTGGCGTTGAGCATCGACAGAAATTGAAGTGCTTGCCTGTATCTGTAAAAAACGAATATAAGAATTGGTATATTTCAGCATTATTACAATGTCAAAAATATTTAGAAGGCTATATATATTGTCATGTTGTACTACGTACTTCTGACATTTTTCCTATATTATATTATTCTTATACATATAGGTCGAGAGGCAGGCGTTAATTTATATAGCTCATTTGTGACAGGATGAAATTTTCAGGGAAGGTAGTATTTAGTATGACAAAGAATAAGCGCTAGGGTTGCCTCGTCAAATCCTGGTGCGACGGCCGGGAGGAGCTCACTTCCGGTGCAAAATACACATATTTCATTAGCTCATAATTATCTTTCATCATTATATGACAGCATACAATTGACGCCATATTGTAGATCTCGAAGAGCTGTATTGAAATACATAGGGTTGCCTAAGGAAATTTTGGGTAACACAATGAAAACTTATAAATTATATTTGTTTTTTTGACATTTTTAAAGCTGTCAAATAACATTATGTATATATGTATACTTATATATTATAACCGTTCTGAAATGAGTTATCGGCCTTGTGTTTGGCAAACATTCATACGTATGTCTAGTTATGTATAACTTTATGTTTTCAGCGCATTTGGTTTCTAATTCATATCCGCATAATTACGCAGGAATTGCCTGAATCTAGTATTGACAATTTTCCCAAGAATTTATATATTTTAGGGTAGCAATTTCTTATTTTTATTTTTCAACGTAATTCAACGTGCACCTCTTATATAAATTTGTATAAATTACTTACTTGAAGGTCGTAGTAACCTGTAATAAAAGTGTTAAAAAAGGTGGTTTGGGGTTTGTTTCGAAAAGAGAAAAAAGGTTGATTTTTGTTTGTGATTTTAAATTTGGTTTGACGTTAAAAATTAATTGAAGCATTTGACTTTACTGAACCTCGATGAATATTTTTTCTTGAAATTCAACTTAATCAGACGCAGGTATAAAGTTAACTAAGCGAATATAAAACCAAAATAACTATAATGAAAAAATGGAAAATAATAATAATTTACTATAATAAAAGAAAAAACCGGTTGATTTGTGAGTCAGAATTGTCAATCTTTATTATGGCAACTTTTCAGCAACTATTTTGTTGCCTTCTTCAAGCCTAAAATTACATTATTAGAATTATGTAATTTTAGGCCTGAAGAAGGTAAACATTGCCATAATAATGATTGACAATTCTGATTCACAAATCAACCGGTTTTTTAATTTTATTATATTACATACGTGAGTGATCAACATGAGTTTCAATATAGTTTACTATACATTAAACTATTCAAAAATGTATCCGAGGAAAGGCAATAACATTTTATGAATTATTATTACTTAAATTACTTATTCTAAGCATACTTATATTAACGTGCTATTAAAATATTTATTTTTTTTTACAATATGTAAACATTTTTAAACAAAACGTAGTTTAAGGAAGTCAAGAAAATCATGAAATAAAAATTATATATATTTTTTTTAATAAAGGTATCTCTTTATGCTAGTTAAATTAGAAAATAATTTACATCATTGAATGCGAGATATTTTTTGTTGGAAATTGAATTTTTAACATTTTTAATATAGGTAAAAATATCACATTAATAATTTTTCAAAAAGAAAAAAAACAATACATAATAATCTATCTGTTTTTTTAATAAAAAAAAAATAAAACGATGCATGACACATTACGCGCTGATAATGTTAGTAAAAAAACTATAATTATTGACCACGTAGTTTCAAAATGCAATAACAAATGACATTTGGCGACGTTCCATTCAAACGACTTTACACCCATACCTAAAGATGTTTCACATCAAAAATTTAAATTTTTAACCGACTTCAAAAAAAGGAGGTGGTTCTCAATTCGGTTGTATTTTTTTTATGTTTGTTACCTCATAACTCAGTCATTTATTAATCGATTTTGAAATATTTTTTTTTTATTTGAAAGGATATACTTTCAGATCGGTCCCATAGAAATTTCATCAAAATCGGTTCACTAGTTCGGCTGATTTTAATAAAAGTGAGTAACGGCGTGTGATTTTTTAAGGTAAATGTCACTTTTTTAAATATCAGACAGCGTAAGAAAGTCGGTTTAATAAAAGTGAGTAACGGCGTGTGATTCTTTTAAGGTAAATGTCACTTTTTGACACTAAAAAGTAAAAAATAAAAAACTTTTTAACAAAAAAAAAACCTTCAAAAAACCACTAAAAAGAGGAAAATAATGAAATTTTGAGGTCTGTGCCAATTTAATAAAATATGAAGTTGGTTAAAAAGAAGATATTAATCACTATACTATACTTTTTTACCGACTTCATATTTTATTAAATTGGCACAGACCTCAAAATTTCATTATTTTCCTCTTTTTAGTGGTTTTTTGAAGGTTTTTTTTTTTGTTAAAAAGTTTTTTTTGCATATACTGATACTACTTTACAAAATGCATAACTTTTCTTTTTCGTGATACAGGATTTAACTATTATATTTTATCCAATTTTGAGCAGTTATTAACAATTTATAATTTTCGAAATGTCATTTTCTTAAAAACTATGGTTACCATGCTGGACTAAGGGCCACTTTGTAATTTTGAGCTGTTTCAATTTATACATATATACATATACATATAAAAATTGACACTTTGCACCGGAAGTGGCTTATCCCGGCCGTCGCACCAGGATTTGACTAGGCAACCCTAGCGCTTTTTCTTTGTCATAATAAATACTACCTTCCCTGAAAATTTCATCCTGTCACAAATGAGCTTCATATATTAACGCCCGCCTCTTGGTCTAATATTATCATACTATTATTTTAGCTTTTATTTTTTGGTTCTGCTCAATTATTATTAGATCTGACTCGCTGGTTAACGACTGTGTTTCCCCAGTGATAAGTTTTTATTTATAAGAAGTTCAGTGAGTGTGAGTGTCTTGAAGGGATTTAAAAAAACATTAATCCATGTTCATTGTCAAACAATGAAATTTCTTGGCAATGGAAAAATATAAACAGATTTTTTGACATTCAAGTCAAATTTAAATAAAAAAAA
The DNA here is from genome assembly GCA_039654895.1 of Mongoloraphidia duomilia. NCBI lineage: Eukaryota > Metazoa > Arthropoda > Insecta > Raphidioptera > Raphidiidae > Mongoloraphidia > Mongoloraphidia duomilia. The sequence goes on from CM077519.1 coordinate 27,785,900, forward strand.
CTCGGGTCGCAGTGCCAAACCCTGCCGACAATATAGTGTATTTGCTAATACAGGCATTGTGGCATTATTATGTGAACTTAAGTTTGTTTTTTGACAAAATAAAAATTTAACCCCTTAATACATCCCTTAAAATAAATAATTTTTTCTAAATTTCGATATTAGACATGGATTTTATCAGTACAACATCTGCACCAAATTAAATACACCCTTCCATAAGTAAATCCATATCAACAAACTAGTGTTTTCATAAAATTTGAAAGTCCGGTCCTGTCGGGCCGATTTTATTAAAATTTTAGCAGCACATTTTAATCTTTACTAAAGAGTTAAATTTCAATTTTGAAACGATTCTGGCAAATTTTTCGGTATTTTTGGGCCCAAAAACTTTTTGGAACCCCTAAATACAACCCTGAAAATGGTCCGATCGGGCCCATTTTAAATAGGCTTCTTGCGGTGATGGGTTCCAATGTGTGTACCAAATTTCGTTTCAATCGATTAAGTCTGTCGAGAGTTATCGTGTACACATATATATATAAACATTTTTAAAAATGGTGCCAAAGTGTTCAGGAGGCTATGAAACGTCGAGAAATTTTGGTCCGACCCCTAGGTCCCGCCATCCGACCGACGCCAATAGTGTATGTGCCATATTATGGCAAATACACTAAAAATACTGAGGGCACCCAAGGTTATTAGAGTACAGGTTGCCTCATTCCATCTGACCAATCAACGTAAGCGCGGGAATGACGTCAGCTAGAATTTAGTTTAAATCAAGTACAAAAATTGTTGAAGATTATGCTTATTTATATTAGGTGCTTCGTGCAGATTTTTTCTTAAAATTGGCAGAAGACAATAAATAGAAGAATAGATGTTAAAAAATCGGATAATTTTTATTTTTATTACAAAATTTAGGTTTTAATATCTATAATATAAACAAACAAAAAATTAAATAATGCTCAAGAAATGGCAGATCTTGTTAATTACCTATTTTTTAAATTTAAGAAACGAATAAAATTAACTAACAAATTGATAAATTAATTATTTTATCTTTTATATTCACAAAATATTAAAAATAACCACAAAACACCATAACACTTAACAGCTATCGCAAAATTGACAACTTATCATATTTTTTTCACTAACAGAAGAATCATGATTCTATTAGGTATTAAAAAAACATATCACACTACCGTGGTTACTGTGATTTTTATTTCCAAAAATTAGCAGCGTCTATCGTCTGATCTTTTCTATTGAAGCGAGCAAGCATGGTATATTCTGAGTGACGTCATCCCCCCCACTACTATCTATCGGAATGAGGCAACTTATACTCTACTAACCTTGGTAGGTAGGTACCTATTTTCGCCAGTGAACAAAATCACTTGACTTTCTCACCACGAATCTCAACAGCAATGAAAACCTTTTCCGGGATAAACTGCGTCCCGCCAGAATTTTGCACGTAAACACGAACATCCAACTAATTTAGAATCTCTGGAATGGTTTTGAGTGCTTTAAATTAAATTTTAAAAACATCCCACAATTAATTTTTCAATTCAATAAAGGTAAAGTAAATCTAGTTTAATATGCCTACTAAAATCAATATTATGCTTTAATCTTTTTTTAATAACAAAAAGCGAAATTTATTATGAAACGTTTATCGTGCTTTCTATGAACACTAGCTTATTTTCAAAAGTTTAAATTTTAAAACATTAAAAATATAACCAAAATAATATATATTAAAACAAATTACTTAATACGATTTTGTCTTTAATTTATCTTTTTTGTCTAAAATACGATTTATTTGGTAATTTGATAATTTGACAGTAAATAATTTTTATATTGCCTTTCTGTAAAATGTAAATGAAAAAGCGGTTATGACGTATTCAGACAAACGAACTCAAGACTATGCAGAAATTTTGTTTCATAAATCATTTTTTTCTTAAACAAAATACTAAACTATGACAAAACAATTCTAAAAAGTCAAAAATATCTGTCAGTATATCAAATATTTTCAAAAAATAGTTTTTGAATCTGTAAAATGATTTTTTTATTATTTTATAAATTATCTCTCTTTGTTGCCATACAACGGAATTCGACTAGTAAACGCAAGCCGCTAGAAATCGCCATTCTTGTTTTGAACATCATTAGAGCAGGATCTGTTTAAAAGCTCCTGGGGATTAAGGAAGAGAATTTTATTCAATTCCTGGCATATTATACAAATCAGTCATTAAAAATAATGGCAGATCTAAATGTAGGAGAACCTTTCGGCACAACGAGTTCGGTGGATTTAAAGCTTTTAAGGTTTGAAAAAAATTTTATAATTATACCTATTATCTATTACTTACGCAATAATTAGATTTTCGTGTTTTTTTCTCATATTTTATGGTATTTTTTATCCTGTGATGAAAAAATACCAAAAAGATCTGTCAAACCTATAATAAATTACCTACTCCAAAAATTTTTGCAATATTCATCAATAAAACGAAAACTATGTCAATATGTATTATAATTAAGTATAGGTAAATCTAAAAAATACTAGTAGAAACTAAACACGGCCATTTGAAAAACTTCCTGAGTTTTTTATGTCAGCCATTTTCATACAACGTAAATATTCTGTTTGAAAATGAAATTACCGAAGAACAGCCTATTTTTTTGATAAAAATGGAACGTATTTATACTACCTTTATACATGTATTACTTTTAAAGTGGCTCAGATATTTTTATAAAAGATGAAGAAGACCATGACCAACCAAACCTTAGGCTTAAATCGCCTTCGCTCAATCACGTCACACTCGCTAGTGCTTTAAATGGTACTACTTCTACATCAAATGAACAACAGATGCTAGATAGCACTGTTATTGATATATCTGAAATAACTGATTTTGTACTGGATCCGTCTCAAGAACTCAACATCGCTAACATGGAAATTGTACATTCGGGTGATGGTGTTAATGGACCGGTGTATACTTCCGATGAGTATTCCCCAATGAAAACAAGAAGCATGATTAGCAACATATCTGAGGTGAATATTAACTGTAATTCATTTTTAAACAGATAAAATATGGAGAAAAACTTTTTTTTATTTATATTCTCATTCTTTTCAAATCACAGGATATGACAACGGACGATTTAATGTTAGGCGGCCACTCATGTAAGAGCGAAAAAGACCAGCTAGCCATTGATCTCAAATTAGAAAGAGACGATACTTCGCCCACCATTTTGTCTGACTATCAAAAGAATCAGTTGCATTTCGTCAAATATGTTGATCGTGATGGTAAAAGTGTTAAGATATGGGAGTGCGGTGTGTGTAAGTATCTTTATAATGTGTACCTATCTCTCAAAATATCCACGTTCAGGATTACCAAAATAACAAATAACCACCATCGAAACATTTCCTGTTTCATCGAAATAGATTTCATTAAACTTTATTCCTTCCCATATGATTTTAATCTGTTTACACAATGAAATATGAAGGAATGAAGAAAAATCACTTTTTATCATAACTCAAACTCTTACTAATACCAATCGATGCACCTTTTCTCGCCTCTTTTATGGCTCGGGGATAAAAACCGTTTTATAAAATTGAGAACATTTGTACTAATAATTAATTAGCGTGGATTTCTTTGAAAAAATGTAACCTGACGTATTTGCGTGTAAACGAAAAATCTTTAAGTACGTTTGCTACAAGTTGCAATGAAAAGTAAGCTAACTCTAAGCTTAAAATGGTTCCTTGATGAGGAAGTTTCAAATTTCATTAAAGTTCTGTGACAAGTTAAATATTCGAATCCGTGCAGTATTCCGATTTATATATTAATTCATCTTGATATCCGCACTAATAGCTGAGAGAATATTGTAGTGGTTATATTTATTTTTAATGTTGTAATTACAATTTTGCTACATTCGTTTTGTTATGTCTGTGTGTGAGCCCCCAGCTGTTGCCTGCGATAGTACACATTTTCTCTATGTCAAATACAATGCAGAAATTTCCATAGTAGCTGGCGCTTGTATTATAAAAATCACGGCCGTTTAGATCTATAAATTAAATAGCGATGGTAAAAATGAGTTCCATTTTTAGGCGGTAAAGAATTTGGCCACCAGTACACACTGATGAGACATCTGCCCACACATACTGATGAGAGAAAATTTCAGTGCAATACTTGCGGAAAAGGTAAGATTATCACATCATTGGTACATTAAATTATAGTTTCCAGTCATGAGTATAATCTCGTTTTGACATTTCAAATACAATTACAGCTTTCCGCCAGATGTCTACACTCTCACAACACCGAGCAATCCATTCTGCAGAAAGGCCTTATGTTTGCGAACTGTGCCGTAAGACATTTAACCGTGTCTCAACTCTGATATCGCATCGTAAGACACATTCAGGCCTTAAACCACATCAATGCCATTTGTGTCATAAGGCGTTCCATCAAAAAGGTATTTTTAAAACAAATTGGAATAAAAATTTACACAAACATTTTTTTAAAACGCAATGAAATTTTTTAAAGAGTAAGCATTTGAGTCAAGCGCTTCGAGCAGTTTCTTTAAAACAATCTCCAAAACAAAAACTCTTTTCAGATCAACGTGTAGGCAAACATTTTGATAAAAAAAGATCGTAGTCTAATTCGAAAAATAGACTACTTTCCAAATACATATTATTAATTTAATTGTATTATTTTGGTGCATAGAATTCTATTAAAACCAGAAAATCCTAAAAATCTTATCTTAATACACCCATAAATCATCCTAGCCATTATCCTTGATAACCTTTCCTCAAATTATCCTTTTAGGAAATCTGCGCAATCACATTTTTACCCACACTAACGAAAGGCCATACAAGTGTGACGTATGTCAAAAGGGCTTTAATCAAATGTCAAATTTAATGTGCCATAAACTCAAGGTTAGTATTTAAAAATTAAACATTGTCATTGAGATTATAATATTATAACTGTGACAGAATGCATTTCATGAGACATGGCCGCAATCTTCTTGTACCCACTATAAATTTCAGATAGTCGAATACATTTCCCATTAATTGCGAACAGTTTGAAGTTAAAATAAAAAAGAAACAAACGATCTCATTAAGCTCCAGGGCTCATTACCATTCTGAAGCGCACTTAAATATCATGGACAACTTTTCTCAAATAGTTGAAATTTTTCTTTGATTGCAGTCTAAATCAGAGAAAAGCTCTAGAAATCTAGAATACAATGATCAAAGTAGAGAAATAATTATTAAAATTAGAAGAGATCATAGTTTCATTTGCACAAAAAAAGTTAATAGATAATATGCGCTCACCAAAGTCAGGCTCAGCATAACGATTGTTAATATTTAACATGTAACGGTCTAACGCTGCTTTTCTAAGACGGAGCCTGTTCCAATTTTAATAATAATTATGTTTATTGCATAAATGCATTTTTATACAATAATAAAAACTAATAGCATATCAACATTAAAGGCTCATCAACGTAGCGACAAACCAAAATACGTTTGTCGCATTTGTGGCTCGGAATTTCCAAAACGCGTGGCACTACGTAACCATGAAGAATACAAGCACGGAATAAGACAGACTGCGCCTCCGACGGCCACAGCGTCTGGTTTGCCTCTCCATTCGCATCTTGTTGCGCCCAATAGCGGAGAAAAGATGCATATCATACATATTCCTGATCTAAACCCCGGACAGCCGCTGAATGGTGCTCCGCTAGCTCCTAACGGAACGAGAGTACGCTATACAAATGGTGTTTTGGTCGACGCTATCCAAACAACAGCAATGAAGCAAGCTCAACAAGTGAGTTTAAATAGGGAAAAATTTTAACTTTTTGGAACACCATAATTTTACACCAGATTAAATTTTTGGATGATAATATTTTTCAAGCGCCAATTAAACAAAACAGATGCCAAATATACAATTAAAAGATGTCCAAAATAATTATTTCAGCATCAAATGGCACATATAAAAAAATTGTTGGCTAAATATCTGACAATATAAGCGAGATAAAAAAATAAGAAAATTTTTAAGACTAATGTTTAATTAATAATGATTGGCTTATATTAAATTTATTTGTATTTAAAACAGGCTCAACAACAAAGCACTATCAACGGACAACCATCTGCTGCACCGTTTGCATTACTCCGTCCCATCGGAGGCATTCCTGTTCTAGTAAGAGTTTTGTCAGCCCCTCACGGAAAACATGTAAGCACAATAATTTGCTTTTAACCTTTTTTTTATGGTTTAATCAGTTAATTTATATGCATATTTTTAATAGTAATTTTTTTAAATTTTGATTATATAGGCTGTCTCAGATCGATCGCCTATGGACAGTACAGTAAAATAGAGAAAAAAATCCTGATCAGAAAAGTTCTGACATTTTTTGATCTGATGTACCGTTAATTTAATTATCACCAATGAGTTGAGTTGAATACAAAAGAATAATAATAGACCACGCCTACTCCCTCGCTTATTAGTGATAATTACGGTACATCGGATCAAAAAATGTCGAAGCACTTTTCTGCTCAGAATTGTTTTCTCTATTTCACTGTACTGTTCGTGAGCGATCGATCTGAGACACTCTATTTAGTAGTATTTAAAGCCCCACTGATTGGCAAAATCTTTAAATTCTTGACTAGTAAATTGTGTTCCTTGATCAGACACTGTATATTCAGGAATACCATGTCGTGCAAATATCGACTTCAAATGATTAATTACGTTAAGACTTCTAGTATCTTTTTTTAACAGCGCTATTTCCACAAATTTTGAGTAATAATCAATTACCAATAAATAATTCAAGGAATTTAATTCAAAAAGGTCCATCCCTACTTTTTGCCAAGGCCGGTCTGGAATTTCATGTGGGATCATGGGTTCACTTACATTTGAATTACGATATGTGGCACAAGTTTCACAACATAATATCATATTAGTGATATCATTATTGAATTGAGGCCAATATATACTTTCACGCGCCCGTGCTTTACATTTTTCAATACCGAGGTGGCCATAATGGAGTTTCTCAAGCATTTCTTTACGAAGTGATCTCGGTACAATCAATTTTGAGTTTTTAAAAAGAAATCCATCGATTTCTGTAATTTCAGCTCTATGCTGATAGTAAGGTTTAACGTTGTTATCTACACTTTTAATATTATTAGGCCACCCGTTTGCAATATAGGTTTTCAATACTGCTAGAGCTTTATCATTCTGAGTTTCGCATTTAAATTTAGTTTTTTCTTCGTCTGTCATTGGTAAATTTAAGCTTATCAAACATACATGAGCCTCAACATCTACATCGGTAATCTTATTTTTATTATAATGAATATCCCCATTTTCGAAAGCTCTAGAGAGAAAATCTGCGGCATATAACTCTTTACCCGGTTTATAAACGACATTTAAAGTGTAAGGTTGTAATTTTAATAACATTCTTTGTAAACGAAGCGGACAATCTACCAGTGGTTTTTTAATAATATGTACTAATGGCTTATGATCTGTTTCTATATTTACATCTTTGCCATAAATGTACTGATAAAATCTCTCAGTCCCGAAAACGATCGCATACATTTCCTTTTCAATCTGTGCCCATTTTTTCTGACATTCGGTTAGCGCCTTTGACGCATAAGCGATTGGCGAACCCTCCTGCAGTAGTATTGCACCCACTCCATTTAAACTAGCATCTACTGATATGAGAACAGGTTTTGAAACATCGTAATGCTTCAACACCGGTTTCTCAATAAGCTTTTGTTTTAGCAAATTAAATGCTTTCATTTGTTCGTGTTCCCAATGCCACGCTACATTTTTCTTTAATAATAGACGTAACGGTGCAGCAATTTCGGAAAAATCTTTAATAAAACGACTAACATAGTTAAGCATCCCCAGAAATCTCTCCAAAGCTGCCTTATCTGTTGGAACTTGCATATTAACAATAGCACTTATTTTCGAATCGTCTGGTGATATTCCTCGATCACTAATTTTATGACCCATATATACTAATTCTGTAACCCCAAACTTACATTTATCTTTATTTAATTTTAAATTAAAATCCCCTATTCTTTTAAGAACTTTTTCTAATCTCAAATTATGTTCCTCTACTGTAGATCCCCATACCAAAATGTCATCTACATACACATCAACACCTTCCATATCATCAAATATTTGTTTAACTATTTTAGAAAATATTTCAGGAGCACAATTAATTCCATACGGAAGCCTCAAAAAGCGGTATCGACCAAATGGTGTATTGAAAGTCATCAATTTAGAGCTACTGTCATCTAATCTTAGTTGCCAAAATCCCGTACTGCAATCTAAAGTACTGAAGTATCGTGCATTAGCCAATTTTCCAAATATCTGTTCTACTGTTGGCAGTTGGAAATGTTCTCTACAAATTGCTTTATTTAAGTCTCTCGGATCCAGACATAATCTCAAATTACCATTAGGTTTACGTACAATTACTAGCGAACTAACCCATTGCGTTGGCTCACTAACCTTGGTAATAACTTGCATTTTTTCCATTTTGTCTAACTCCAATTTAAGTGTATTCATTAGCGTAAAGGGTACTTTTCTCGGAGCGTGAACAACAGGCCTAACTTCTGAATTTATACTTAAATGATAAGGTTCTATTTTTAAACAACCCAATCCCTCAAATAAATTGGCATTTCTTTTCAAGATATCATCGTAATTAAGAGAGTGAATACGTTTTACTAAATTAAAATTTTCACAAGCTGATAATCCTAATACAGGGGGGACTTGATTTGAAACCACATAAAATTCCAGACGACCCGTTTTACCCTGAATTTGACAATTTAAAACACATTTCCCTAAAACATTTAAAAACGAGCCACAATAATTAGACAATTTCACATTATTTTTCATTAACATATTTTCATTAAAATGTAATTTTTTAAAAGTATGGAGTGACAAACAATTAGTTTGAGCTCCAGTATCCAATTTAAAATTTTCCTCGCAATTCGTATCTAAAAATTTGACAATAACATTCCAATCTGTACTACTTATCAGATCTATCCGATTAACAATTCCTACAAACAATTTATCATTTGGATTGTCATAATTATCTGTATTTACTACATTACACTGTTCCGACTGGTTTACATTTACAAAATTGTTACTATTAAGAGTATTAACTGTGCGCTTTAATTTATTTCTACATACTTTCGCAAAATGATTTGCCTGATGGCATATATTACATAATTTTCCATTGGCTGGACATTGGCTAGCTCTTTCGTGATATTTACCTCCACATCTGTAGCATGACTTACTTTCTTGCTGCCATCCAGGATTACGTCTTGATGAAGCGCCTACCCTGTTGATCTCTTCAGTTAACCGCATAGCGTCTCTGGAAGCTGCAACCGATTCCGACTGCATTTTGGCCAACTCACTAGTTCGACACACATTCACCGCTTTCTCCAATGTTAGATCCGGATCCTTCAGCAAAGTCTCGGTTAGCGCGTTGTTAGATAGTCCGCAGATCAGCATGTCCTTAACTAAGCTATCCTTAAACTGTCCAAATTCACATGTACTCGCCAATTTCTTCAAGATAGTTACAAATTGATCTATTGTTTCATGTGGCTGTTGTTTCCGCGTAAAAAAATTGTATCGTTCAAAAGTTACGTTTTTCTTAGGTTTAAAATATTCATCAAACTTATTTAGCAAAACATTTATTTTATTAATTTCATCTGCTTCAAATGTGAAAGTACTGTAAATATCTTCACACTCTTCTCCTATATAATGTAGTAAAACAGCACACTGTTTTTTCTCTTCTTTTACAGCAAGATCTGTGGCGATTAGAAAATTTTCAAACCTGCGACGCCATTTTTCCCAGTTAACTGCTAAGTTGCCATTCATAGACATTGGTGACAAACCCTTGTCCGCCATTTTATTATCTTATTTTATAATATTTTTAATTCAATATTTAATTGTTATTATTATTTTCTTGATTTTATTTTTATTTAACTTTGAAATTTCTTTGTCCGCAGCGCCATGTTATGTTTTTTATTAAATAAATACAAGTTGCTAGTTCTAGTTTTTATTATCAAGTGCTCATCATTAAAATTTTAAATACAGATTAAAACTTAGATTTATATAAAATAACTTTGAATGACATTTACAATTATTATATAACATTTTTCTATTTAAAACAATATCATCACAATAGTTCCATGTGTTTTAACATTTTAAAAGGTTCATAGTTTTAATACACGTCAACATGGCTGTACGTAGTTGAAATTCGTAAGTCACACTGTTGATCTTGCCAAGAGAAGAAAATACAAATAAATAGTTATTGGCTGCTTTTAAATACTGTTTATCATTTTTTATGAACAAAAAAAGTTTGCATGAGTGAAACAAAAAATTATCAGATATGTTTTTTGCCCATGTGCAAAAAATAAAATCCAAAAAGAATTGTTAATTAAAATTTAAAAACAGAAAATAATCTGTCTTGAACCAAGAGGCTTGTGGATTTTTAGGTGCATTCTAAGCGAAGCTAGAAGCGCCTATATACACTCGTTTTGTCTGTTAATCTGTATGTCACGCTTTTTTGTGTCACGCGTACAGCTCAAACGGATGAACTGATTTTAAAAAACTTTTTTTTGTTTGGTTCCTCTCGGGGTCTATTTGATCTTAACGTCGCCCGATTTTTGAATTTTGGTCCTAGAAGGGAGCAAGTTAGAAAAACGGTGTTTTTTGCTTCTAGTTCGCTCAATTTAAGTCAAATTGATTCGAAGCCTGTCTTAAACGAAAGAGGAGAAAATTCTACAGAGATTTTGTATAATAGAATGTGTCAATACAGTTTTTTTATACAGATTTATATGCAACTTCAACTATATAAATGCGACTTTACCTAATAAATTGCGAACTTGTTTCGATTAACCTTGTCTGTTGCACAGTGTGATATGGAAATTGAAAGATAGCGTATGCCCTGTCTTTTAGCAAAAACGGTTACAATATTCTGATATAATCATAATATAGTCAACAAAATTGTAAATGTTCTCAGTGTTAATAAAATTAAGCAAAATCGCAGGATAGTGGACAAAATAATTTGATTTATTAAATTAAATGTACGACGTTTCGTCTATAGATTTAGACTTTTTCAAGTACAATCATAAAAATAACAATATTTATGAAAATTAATATTAATTACTAACCATAGCAATTAACATAAGATAGGGTACATAAGACAAAAACATGGTAACATGGTAACAAATTATGTTGACTATAAATTTTAACAATCAATAATAATAATAATACAAAAATTAGTATAATTTCATAATATAATTGTACTGACTACTTAAATTTTGAGTGTCTGTTCTATAATTGATTGAATTGTTTTTTCTAATAAAACACATTTCACTGATATTGCGTTTCTTCCAATTTGACTCTTTATCTAATATTTGAACTTCAATGAAGTTCAAATATTAGATAAAGAGTCAAATTGGAAGAAACGCAATATCAGTGAAATGTGTTTTATTAGAAAAAACAATTCAATCAATTATAGAACAGACACTCAAAATTTAAGTAGTCAGTACAATTATATTATGAAATTATACTAATTTTTGTATTATTATTATTATTGATTGTTAAAATTTATAGTCAACATAATTTGTTACCATGTTACCATGTTTTTGTCTTATGTACCCTATCTTATGTTAATTGCTATGGTTAGTAATTAATATTAATTTTCATAAATATTGTTATTTTTATGATTGTACTTGAAAAAGTCTAAATCTATAGACGAAACGTCGTACATTTAATTTAATAAATCAAATTATTTTGTCCACTATCCTGCGATTTTGCTTAATTTTATTATAATTACGATGGACACGATTTCTAATATAAAAAGTTCTCAGTGTTATTTTCCATATGTTCAGTTAAACCGTTTACACAGAGCACCTATTACTACGGGAGGTAGCGTTGCAAATGAGTCAATTATTTCAAACCGGCTGATAATTATACCAATGCTAGTTCTCATCCACCCGATAGGATATCCGACCGTTAGCTGCGCCAGTAGCGATGGGGGTAGTAGTAAGAGGGTGTCAAAGTCGCTAAAAAAATAGATTTTAAAGTTATTTCATATCGCATCAAACTTGGTATGGTGATTCTTTATATTATAATAAACAATAAGAAAAAAACCGTCAGTTAATTTTGAACACACAAATAAGCAAGGCAGACAGTTTTGGAAATGTTGACATAGAATTAAAATTCCCCAAAGTTGAAATATCTCACTGACAGCTAAAAATATTTACTTCGTTACCATAGCAACTATATTTTATTCCATACAAGAAATATAAAAATATAGTTGCTACGGTAACGAAGTAAATATTTTTAGCTGTCAGTGAGATATTTTTTCGCGATTTTGATACCCTCTTACTACTACCCTCATCGCGGGTGCGACGACTGACGCTCACTTTGGTTACTGTTCGTACTTAAGCAATTACTAGAAATAAGAATTGGTCGGTATGAAATCACTACCTAAAATGCAACGCTGCCTCCCGTACTATATATGTCATCTTGTATTGTTTGTATGCTCCAAAAAAATTTATATTGAAGATATATAAGAAAATGTGTCATTTGTTTCATTAGTTTTTTTTCCCTGTAATCTTTCCGCAAAAATGTTCTAGACATATAAAGAAAACCGCATTAAAATCGGTCCAGCCATTTTCGAGTTACGAGGCCACAGACACACTACAGACGTAAAGATCAAATGCTTTTGGATCGGGAGTTAAAAATATTGCGAAAAACTCAATAGATAAATTAAGTTTTGGTTCAAACTTGCTCAACGAACTGACAAGCCAACAAATAGTTATTTTAATTTGAAAAATACACACGCAGTTGACACTTGACAGCAACACACTTTTTAAAAAGACTATCTATGGTATGACGTCACGAATAAGGAAACCACTGAAAATGTGTCGTTACTCAAAAATTCAAAAAAAAAAATATTTGTAGTCTGAAACATTATTAACACTGGAAAAAAAAACTTTTTTAACAGATGCTGGTTCCTGCTACTGCAGAAGATTTGCGTACTCATGGCAAAGTTACTATCACTGAAAACTCCTTAGAAGCAGCCAATGAGGAAAAAAAATTGATTGACAGTGAAAATAAAGAAAATATTAATCCTATTTCGAATGGAGATGGTGTAAATGGTGTCAACGGTACCTACATGATTTTAGAATATTTTTATGGAAATTATTTTTTTCTTTTTTAGGGTTCCGTACCTCAGAATGAAAAAACAGAACCCTTATTAACTGTCGTGTCTGTCTGTCCATCCATCCGCCTGTCACTGCTGATTTTCTCCGAATCTGCTGGATAAAAAAAGTTGAAATTTGGTACATATATAGAGTTCGGTGACCCAATCACTAACGTATAGCGTAAATAAACGAATTCTGATTTTGATGGTTAATTTTGGGGGGAAAATTAGAAAATCAAAAAAAAAATCAAATGCATTATGTGACACAGGAAACTGAAAATTAGACATAGAACTGTACCAAGTGTATCAAATATACCATTGTTTGTGCCATGGTACACGTGGAGTAGCGGTAACGCGCTAGGCGTTCGCATGCCACCACGAAGAGCCGGCTTCAAATCCAACTGACGATACGTCACTTGGACGTTTTCACTTCAAAAATTAATTAAATTAAATTTGATACGGAAAAATTTTGAAACACCAAAAAGAACAAAGTAAAATAAAAGTAAAAAAAAACTTTTTAATAACAAGCTTAAATAATTAAATCTGTTAATTTTTTACTTTTAAACTTATCAATATTTTGAACGGAATGTCATGCTTAATCTCTCGAAAGAATTAGGGGATCAACTATCACAAAGTCCAAAATCATCAATTTTCACTCATGAAACTTTCCGGAAAAAATCATAAAAAAAATTATAATACAGCAGTTTGACGGGAAAAGCGTCAGCTTTCAGTGTCTGACATTCAATTTCCCTCATGACGTTCCTGTGCGTCGCTGCACCTCTTTCAAGAGTACCGAGAATAAATTGCAAAAAATTGTCAACTGTGAATTCTCCCACGGGCGTGCAAAATGTTTTTTCGCAACTTTCATTATTATAGCGTGAAAGATTAAAGTCTCAGCTTTCAATCCAGCAGCCAACTACTGAAGTTGAGCTACGATTTTTTTACTCGAATACAGCAATTTCAAAAAAGCTCACCGTGTGCAACTCACTGCAAATTGAGCAACACCCACTGGAATTGCCACATATTGCTGGCTGTTACATTCTTGAAGAAAAGTAACAATTCGCATTGCATGTGATTCGGAAACTTTTCTGAATTTTCGTTACATGAGTTTGAAAATTGATTATTTTTGACTTTGTGATAGTTGACTCCCTAATTCTTTTGAGAAATTTATTATGTTGCACTACAAATTCCTTGCATTTTTAAAATTCAGAAGTTCGTTTACTTAACTTAAGAAAATCTAGTCAAAATCAGCAATTTCCCGCCATTAGGTTCCCTTGTAAACTATGTATTGTGTTGATAGATTTTTGGAATTCGAACCAAAATAATTAATTGAATATGTAATTTGAAGGTTCAAGAAAACGTAAGAATTCAGCTACGTCAACTGTTCAAATAAAAATACCAGTAGTTGCAACTGTGGTTCAGAAAATCAATTCGGATGGTACAATGAGTATGAGCGTTGAATCTCCCGGACCTGATAATAGTGCGTATTATTTCTGATGTGTTTTTATATATGTATAACATAATGAAAAATAAAATAGCATATACTGTTTTAGAACAAATCATTCAAGATCCAATAATGGATCACTTGGCCACTCCGAATAATCCAGTACAATTTCTGAATGACTGTCAATTAATCAGTACGCAATCTGGAGGTATGTTGAAACAAACGATTAAAAAAAACAAATTAGTCTAGAATATTGGTCACTGCTCCCTGTACTTGCTAGATAGCTGATTTTTACGGAATAGTCTCGTTGAGTGTTTTAAATCGAGAGCTTATCTATCGCCTTAAAAAAGTGAAGAAAACTATGTGAATTTTTTTGTGTAGTTACACAAAATTTATAAACAAGACAGCTTAAAAGTCGCATACGCCTAAACTACTTTCTTCAATTGCGGAAAACATTGTAAATCCTTCTGTTAAGTTAGTATAGAGACCAGTGACACAGTTTAGAATCCCCTATAATCAGCAAAAGAGAGTGTCGGCACCTTTGATGTATATATCCGCAAGTTTTGTTTTTTGTCAGACAAGTGAGCAGTTCCATATAGCCAGACTTGCGCGTTATAGAGTTCCCTAATCCAATAATATGCGATTGCTCTGCCGCTGAGTATCATAAACACATCGAACTTTGCTCCACATATAATATGCGGGTCCTGCGCTCCGCGCTACTGTGCATATTACACTAGAGTTGACTTGCGCATTGTATTTCTTATGATAAAAATATTGTCAAGTGAAAAAACTGCTTGGATTTGCCCTTTAAACTGTGCCAGTGATTTCCATATGTGAAGGAAATACAGTAAACATCAAAGTACACCATAAATCTCAATACAAGAAGAATTGATTAATTATTAATTAGGGAATTTGATCGAGTGTATATAAACTACAACATCGATCTATCAATAGAATAATAATATATTTAACGTCCGCTTCTCAACATTATGTCATAACACGCCATTTGCAGCATTACTATTTTCCATTTTTACCACTTGTCGTACTTTTCTACATTTTTTAAACTTCAACTTAATTAATAGCAATGTGCCAATAGAGGAATTATAGGAAATTAGGATAAGGTAGGCAATTTTGGGAGAATAGGAGTTTGACAGGTAATCGGCCATGGCCTTGAATAAGGAACCATCTCGATATTCATCTGAAATTATTGAAGGAAATCATGGAAAATCTCAACAGGAATTACCGTTTCTCAGCGAGAGACAGTAAGAAAAAGTCCTACAGTCTATTCATTTCCAAGATAGAGTAATTTGAAAAAATACATTCTAATAGTGTCACTTACCTACAGCTTACAACAAAATAAATAGGTAAATACGATCCAGTGCATTTGCAAAATTTGAACTTCTCCCGACTGACCAATCACAACACAAGAAACAAAGGGACACGAGCTGATCACGCACACAGATCACTCTATCTTGAAAATGAATAGACTATATTAACATGTGCCCCTGTCTGAATTCAAATCCAATACCTTCCGAATGCGAGTCTAGTGCTCTCACCACTAGTCTAAGTCGCTCGGTGATCTATCAATAGAAAATTTGCATTACTTTTTTAATTACTACTAGCAATTTTTTTATTTTTTAAAATCAGTACCTAGCTAGAAAATATTCTCTTTGTATTAATTTTTTTGCCACCAAAATGCCTTTTTGAAGATGGTCAATGTGACTTCACTGTGCAAATGCTAAAGGTAAAATAGTAAAGCATCTATGCTCCGACGCATAATTCACGTTTATTATCGATATTATATAAAAACATTTTTTTTGTTATATATCTTCTCTGTTTGTACTGCCCTTGAACTAACTGCTAACATTTTTTTTTTCTTTTTGGTGCTAAATATTTGTTTTTTTTTTAGGGATGCGTATTGAATATCCTAACAACAATCAATTCAATATCATCGGAACAAATTTTGACCAAAAATTGGGGGTATGCGATAATAGCATTCAAAACCATACTGTTACTTTAGCCCAAAACATATCCGATGGAAGTATTTACAGTGAAAACATTCAAATTACAAATATTGACAACAGTAGCGTGTATGAAGTAAGTATTTTTTAATTTAAAGATAAAAAAATAAAATAATCATTTTATACAACGTTTTCATGATTTGGGTTGCAAACTCCCGATTCCCATGACAATTTTAATTGGTAAAAGTATCAATTGGATTTATAAATCAATTTTTTTTTATATAAATAACTTATTCTAAATTGCTTTGCAGATTGTGGATGATCATAAACAAAATGGACATTCAAATTTTACTCAAGACATAATATTGGATGATCAAAATTTGTACACTGATGTCAACAGTCTAACATTGTACAGCCAAACACAAAATGACTTCACTATTTTACCGTAGAAAAATGACAAATTTAAAAATAACTTATTAATAAAATTATGATAATAAATTATTAATTATTTTAGTGGTATATGACTTATTAGGGATATAAATATTAATATTATTGTAACTAATCGGTTAAAAATATTTATTTCATTTTTAATGTAAAAAAATTGCCTTTAAATAATGACATTAATAATATTATATTGTTATTTAACCAAAGTTAATAGAAATGTTTTTAAGTAGTAATGTACAATAATTGATCCAATATCTAATAAAAAAACAATTTTTACTGTAAAAAGTTGTATTGCTTGTAAGAAATTTAATTTTTAAAAAGGCTTCAATACTACTATATTGAATAAAATGCTAGCTTTAAAAAATATATACCACTAGCGGCCCGTCCCGGCTTCGCCCGAGTGGTATGAAAATGAAATTATGATTTAATAGCGGTCACCCATTGCTTCGCTCACGTATATTTGATATATTGTTAATTTGTTATCCCCCCGCGAAAATCTCTCACTCAACATAACTTTCTATTGGTGAAAGAATTTTTAGAATCGGTTTAGTAGTTCCAGAGAAAAGAATTTATGATTTATTAGCCCCCCCCCCGCAAGAATTTATCCCCCTGCCCCCCGCGAGAATCTCCCCATGCGTTTCTATTAACGAAAGAATTTTTAGAATCGGTTTAGTAGTTTTAGAGATAAGAATTTATGATTTATTATCCCCCCGCAAGAATTTCTCCCCCTGCCTCCCGCCAGAATCTCTCCCCCTGCGTAGCTTTCTATTATTGAAAGAATTTTTAGAATAGGTTCAGTAGTTCCAGAGATAAAATTTATGATTTATTACCCCCCGCGAGAATCAATAGTGTAGCTTTCTATTAGTGAAAAAATTTTTAGAATCGGTTCAGTAGTTCCAGAGTTGGGGGGGCTAATAAATCATAAATTCTTATCTCTGAAACTACTAAACCGATTCTAAAAATTCTTTCACTAATAGAAAGCTGCGCAGGAGGAGAGATTCTCGCGGGGGATAACAAAATAACAATATATTAAATATACATGAGCGGAGCAATGGGTGACCGCTATTAAATCAGAATTTCATACCACCTAGGTGAAGCCGGGACGGGCCATTAGTAATATTATATATACAGTGTGTCTCACAGTGAAGTTATCATAGATTTTTTGCATTGGGAAAAAATGAATTGATCAAAGTGAGCCATGACTGATAATGTACGCATTTATATAGTTGTTATGGTTATTTTAGTGTTTTTACCATATATGTAATACTCGTATATTGCTAGCGCCCGTAAGTGGAAGTATCAGGCCACAAGTGAGACAGCAAATGACTATTTCTATCTTTGTCAAGAAACCCAGCTCTTTGTGCGCAAGCTTTGCAACTCTCGTGGGGAATTGGCAAGTATGGTGGGGAAAGCCTGTGGGGATATTAATCACACAATATTTGTAATAATAATTATGTTCGTTGTCAGTATTGATATTTATTTATTTTCAAATAATTAATTTACAATTTGCTATTTTACTTTTCATTATCTTTTTTTTACTTATCAAAATCACTGTTTTTATAACAATTTTTCACAACCCTAGTTACAGCATTATTTTGGATTGTTGATCGCTACAAGCCTCCTCTGCTCAAAGCTTAAAGCCTAGTTATAGTAAACATCTCTTTCTATTCTCGGACATGCGCATAAGACTCGACGTCTTTTGAGAGAGACAGGCATATATATGTCTGCACCGTAGGCTTTTCGCCCGACTCCAGACCCCGGCTAGCAATATAGGAGTATTACATATATGGTTTTTACTTTAGTTTCAATTATTTTTATTTTACTTGACATAACAGCAAGTAAAATAAAAATAATTGAAACTAAAATAAACACTAGAATAACCATAGCAACTCTATATTATAAATACCATAGATTATAGATAGGCCACTCGATCTTTTAAGTCGAATTTACGTTTTGGTTCTTACACGACTCACTTATGCTTATGGCGCTGCTGGCAGGGGCGGATTTACGCATAGGCTGAGTAGGCTGTAGCCTAGGGCGACAAATTTTAGATCACATTTTTAAATATTTGGCCGTAAAAATCAGGCTGAAAAAGAAACTTCTGGTCCCATTTTAGCATTGCATAATGGTTCTCTTAAAAAGTATATTATATCCCCCCCTCCAAATTCATAAAATGAAAAGGTCGGCCGTCGCTGGTATACGACGTCTACAGATTTGAAATTAGCGATATCAAAGTTGCGTCGCCTTTGAATGTAATAACTGCAGCACACTACCAAATACAAGCATTATGCATCAATACTGAAATGTTATTACATGCAAAGGCGACGCAACTTTGATATCACTAATTTCAAATCTGCAGATACCGTATACCAGCGACGGCCGACCTTTTCATTTTATGAATTTTGGGAGGGATATCATTTATATTTTTTTGCAAATAACTTTATAACTGTTGGGTAAAGTTGAGTACAGTATCATGTTATATGTTATTCATGGTAGATATTAACTACTGAAATCAGTTTCATATGTGTAACGACCAAAATATTTAATAAAAAACCCATTAAAAAAAGTGGGTGCGTGTACTTATGTATTATTTACACTCAAATATCAATTTTCACTCTAATCCATTCATTTATTCCCAATACTAATTTCCCTATGTGCAGCGTACCTGTTTACATGGTGTATATTATTGAGGTAAGGTGAATATTGCAACAATATTTTATTGACAAAATCAAAAAAGTACAAATAGAAATTTGATAAAACAATTTTGTTCATTATTTTTATTACACAGTAGGTAGGTACTTACAAATTATAAAAAAGAAATATTATTTGGTGTATTTGTTACACTCAAATACCAAAAACGGCTTATCAAGTGAAAAAACTGACCACAACGCGTTCAGGCACACGTGAAAAGACCACAAAATGAAATTCGTATTGTGGATCTCTTGATAATGACCAGAACAAACAGTGCCACAACGAGTTGTAGACGCTTATTAATGTCGTCAAAAAAAATTTTACACCTGGACCCCGCGAAGTAAAGCTACGCCACTGCATTTCATACATGATATGTGTTACAAAAATTCTTTATTTGAGTCAAATGTGGACAAAAACAAATCATTTTATTGAAAGCTTTGTATAATAAGTGATAAAATCACAAACTTAATTTAATTTAAGCGCGATCCGCTTCTACTCATTTGTCAGAGCGCGTGTCAAAGACATACTTAAAAACTAAAACAGCACATTAACAAAAATAAAGTTAACTTTTCACACGGAACCTTTATCACCTTAATGGACAACAATTTAAATTTCTTTTCTTCTTCAATTATTTATACTGGAATACAGTTTATTAATTATTTTTCTAGAGGTAGGTATTTTTAACTATAACGGGTATGGATACATTAATAAGAGTCCACAACGCGTTGTGGCACTTATCCAGTGCCAGAACGCGTTCTGGTCGATTATTAAAAGAAAACACGAATTTCGCCTTGTGGCTTTTTATAATAACCACGCGTTGGGAGCGTTTTTGTAATATAATAGCCACGACACGAATTTCGTTTTGTGGCCTTTTCACATGTGCCAGAACGCGTTTTATGGCCGGTTTTTTCGCTCAGTGAACGCTTTCGGCATTTGAGCCTAACATATTGATTTATAATGATCAAGACTGGTAACAACATTATAAGTACAATGCCTATTTTATGTAGGAATTATTTAGTGGTCGACAATATTGTTATAAAACCTGACAACAAATTTAATATGCTTCCAGGCCCAGACTGGCAACAATTTTGTTAACGAGTAACTTCTTTGACTAGCCCAATTTTTTTACAATAATGATAAAAATTAATTTTATTCTAATAGCATTTTTATTTTTTGATAAATAATAATAAGGCACCGGGCCACCAGGCATTTGCCCAATCGCCTGCCGATCTTATTCGGGCCTGCGTGCCTCTATAAAATAGTTTTATGATTGTTGAATATACTAATATTAATACTACGTCATTAAAATTTATTATATATATCAAATCTGAATTTTTTTCATTAAATATTTATTTAAAAACATACTGCATAGTTTGACTAGAAAACTCTTAATTAGTAACTATTTAAAATGGCAAATAGCGCTATGTAGGCACCTAATATGTTATTGTGCCAGGTCATGGAAAAATCTCAATTGTAATTTTGTAAAAGCGCACGCCAGAATGCAGAACCTAATACAATGATTAAATGTGGACGAATCAATTTGTTACAGACTAAATATTATAGATAAGCGACGTTGGTATCTTGTCTATGCATAAAAACCAATAAATTTGAATTTCCTACTTTAGCACTTCTTAGACGGAATCACAGATTGTAACTGTGTTAAACTGAAAGTTTGATTGTTATCAATTTTCCGTTGAAAATACTATTCTAATTTGCAAAAAAAAATTGTTGTCAAAATATGCGCGTCTATTGCTGGGTTGCAGAAAGCTTTGTCAAAAAATATGATTTCACAATGACCTTAGTTTGTGATCATAAAATTAGTTTTTATACAAGCAGGAGCAGTCAATGTCATGTGAAATCAGAGTGCACTCACTCAAAAACTTGATCTAAGCAATACATATAAAGATCGCTTTTCAATCTAAATTTTGACCAATACCTATCAGCAGGGCCGGTTTACCCATTAAGCACGTGCTTAGGAGCACCGACGTTTTGAGGAGCGCGAAAAACAAAGTGCCTAGGGGCGCACAAATTCATAAACCGGCACTGCCAATATGCGTAGAAAAATGTTGTTTCTTGTACAAAAAACTATGTTAAATACATGCATACACAGTTAAAAAAATCGTTTCAGTATATCAAATAGTTTTTTAGCAAGATCGAATTAAAATTCTACAATAATTATTTTCTTATGGAGAAATATGCGTGGTCACAATCTAATAGTACGGAAGCCAGTGTTAATTTTCATACGTCATAGTGCTGATGCACCGTTTAAGGGAACAGATAGAGGATACCGAGACAAGAGTTTAGACAGTAAAATTCTACTTTCGTTCCGGTTTCGACGCCTGCGCGTAGCGTGTGACCTAACGTAAGTGTTGCCTCTTGCAGAGGTGTGCGCTCTAGTTCATTTAGATGATCTGACTCAGTAGAATGAACTAGCTCATTTATATAGTTCGCATTTTACTTGTTCATTAGTCAGTAGATACCAAATGATCTGAACTAGAATACTTAATTCACGCGTTCTTTTAAAAAAGAATTGTATGGTGCATCATGGTTAGTGATGTAAAAAAACCGTTTTTTTCACGTTCTTTTTCTGTTTTTTTTCAGATCTGAAAAAAACGGTTTTTTTACATCAATAATCATGGTGGTGTTTATAATATTAGTAGGATTCCGCCTATACGCTAAAAGACAAAAGAATTTCAGGGTTACGTTTTGTTACTATCCCAGAGGAATTATCCCCCCCCCCCCGCGAGAATCACTCCCCCTGCTAAGCGAAGTCGGGCTGGTGTTAATAGGATTCCGCCAATACGCTAAAATGCAAAGGAATTTCATATTTTGTTAGTAGTAGAGAACCAATAAAAATTTAATTAATTAATTGACTCAAAAATTAATTAAAAAAGTTGAATAAAACATAGCCTATAGCACTTCTGAGATCATAAGGAACATTTAAAAAAAATCATCAAAATCCGTCAAACAGATTTTAAGTTAAATCATTTGGAACATACATACATCCAAATATATAATTAGTATCAAAAGTGCCGTGATTGATCTATTTCCAGTGTGCCGTTTTTCTCCAAATTTCGTAGGATTACAGCTTTTAATTAGTGACGAACGAGTTCCAAAATTGAAGGTCGTATCCAAAACGATTCTCCCAATATGACGATGACAATGTGTAACTTGTGCAACTTTGACACCTTGACAGACGGCGATAGCAAACGCTTTGGCATGGCAGACGGTCGTTTTTGTGATCTTCAGAAGTATTTTTATATGCAATTTAAATTTTTTATCAGCAATATGACGATGGCAATGTGAAATGTTTGTAACTTTAACACCCTGACAGTCTGCGATAGCAACCACTTAGAGCCAACTGACCAGAGTTACATTATGTGCTCGGTATCCTCTATCTGTCCCCCCAAACGGTGCATCAGCACTATGACGTGTGAAAATCATCACTGGCTCGGGCACTATAAGATCAGTCTAATCAGATTTTCTGACAATACTTTCTGCAACCCAGCAAAAATCTATCCTTACTCCCTTCTTTATGATATGCACAACTAGCCACTCTGTTTTAATTTAAAGGAAAAGTGAATGGTCAACGTATTAACATGTGTAACGACCTGAATCTCATTTTTCTTACAATCACGTAGAGTGAAAAAACAGAAAAAAAATTACAGCCAATTGGACGTTCCAACATCAAAAATGTACAGACATATTTTAACATAAATTAATAAAATTTGTTTTTGCCATACCCACTACAAAATAGCTACTTTCGAAGTATGTATAGCGGCCATTAATGAGTCATTTAACAGACAAGTGTGCGGAAAATGTTGTATTTTCCGCACTAGCGCCGAAAATAACGGTTGCCATAGCAACTCCTGTTTATTCGCTCTATACGCCTGCGTACGCACTACGTTTGCGTGCGCTTGTCATTACTTACTTGCACGAACTTCGCGGCACACTGTGGAAGCAAAGATGGCGACGCAAATGTAGTCAGAAGTTTTTGAAAATGACGTGAAAAGTACGTATTTTATAGTGGGTATGGCAAAAAATACCATATATGTCTCGTATGTAATGGTATTACGGCTCGTGTGACTGTAAAAACTCGATATCGGTCGTTTTTACATACTGTCATCAGTCGCCGTAATATGTCCCATTACGTATCTAGATGTACAATCTACTATAACGCGTGCGATGACGCGGATAACGGCTAGTATCAAGTATTTATATTATATTTGCTTTTCGTTTTCATGGTTACATGTTATGGTTTCACATGTAAAAATTAACCAAAGCATGCTTGTCAACTAACTCATTTCTTTTTGACAGATCAATTCTTTTAGAACAAAAAAACAGCTGATTTTTTTTCAAAATATTTACTTACGGAATAGAGAAAAAAGATTTTACAAAATTTACTTGCAAAAAGGAATAGAATAATTAATAAACCGTTATGAAAAGTAAACCATTATATTAGAAAAAACGTTATAGTACATATCTCTTCTGCGCAAGCGCCGATTTTTCCAAAAAACAATAGGGCTCTTCCTATTTACATGTTAAACATCATAGATTACCTAGGTGTTAAACATCCTACCAAAATTTAGTTTCGATCCGCTCAGCCGTTTGACCTACTCACAGATAAACAGACGAACAGACTTTTCCCAAAAATATGTTTTTTTGGATTCGGAGGACCTCAAAACGAAAAAATATTGTAAAATTTTGAAAAGTGAATTTTGACCTAAAATAGTGTTTTTCATTGATCGAACTGGTGCGCATTCAATGCGGGCAGCGTTTCATTAATCATTTGGCAAATCAGTGCGCACTGTGATCGTGCATCGTGTTTCATTTGTAAATTGAGTGCCGAATTTTTGCACTAAAGTGCAAGAAATCTGCACCGTCCACGAGAGACAGTCGTCTAGTGCAATATGGCGACGCCGGACAATATGACAGATCTGACAGTAATTTGACAGATCTGAAAGTAATTCAATTGCTAGAATCGCTATTTTCGTCGTCAAGTAGCCTCGAAGATGACTATTGATATCTTGATGAAAGGCGGAAAGTCTCTAAAATAGTAGGTAAACTTCAATAAATTTTCCACCAAAAGCAAAATAATTTTTCTCTTCATTTTAGAATCACTTTTCCTATCCTACATTCAATTAGAAGTCGGCGCTGAGTCGGCGTAAATAAACCACTATGACAAGGGGCGGATCTAGGTTTTTCGGGGCCTAGAACTTATTGAAGTCTAATGGAGCCCCATTTTTTGTTAGATTAATATTACTATAAATTATCATTATTATTATACTGTAATGGATCGAAGCGCGCCGTTTGAAGTCAACCAACATTCTAGAATATTTGATTGCGCAGCCTTGACCACTGGAATATTCTGACGTGGCAATAATGAAGAAAGCGCCACCTTGACTTTGAAAGGCTATATTTAGAGGTGATTCGATTATTGTAGTCATCCTACTCTGGAAAGTCGACGAGAGAGGATCTGCAAACAGTGATAAATAACAAAGCCGAAAAAGTGCGGCCTTCTGAGAGCCACACCCTTTTGCGAGCTTATTTTAGATTTAAACTGTACCTGCATTTATAAATTTCGTTTGGTGCGTCGTCCTCAACATTTGTGTAGCAAGAGGGAAGGTACCTCGCGGAAAGTGACCAGCAATGGCAACGAAAAATAGACAACTGCAGGGTCATTATTTTAATACATGTACCTGGTACCCACTAAAGGATAAATTATGTTGATTTTATGGTTGAAACAAAAACTCTATCCTGAAGTGTTTTTTTACTATAGTGCCTTTCAGAAAAAGTAGACGCATATTAAACTGATTTATTATTTTAGAGTTCCGTCTTACATCCTAATAATTATTAGCAAACACTAACGTGCATTATCTTTATTTAAATTTAAATAAATAAATATGCTCTATACATGGATTTGGTTAGTAAAATCTCAAAATCTATTTTTAAAGGCTTGTAGTAATTTTAAAAAGTAGCTACACCCGTGAGTCGTCAACATTTTCAAGTCACAAAATTAAATTAATATATTAATGAACATTAAAATTTTACATAAAAAAAATTATTATACACAGTGTTTCACGAAGTTCTCTCGGCACTTAAGAAGCATGTTCTATTTGAAGCAAAAAAAAGTTCATATTAACATGGGTAAACTGACTCATGTTAATATAAACTTTTTTTGCTGTATTTACTGCAATGGCGTAACGCAAACTCTTAAGGCCCTCCCGCAAAATTAAGTTTGGGCCCCTTATCAGGATACATTTCGCAGTTTATAGTATGTACTTCGTTTGTAAAAGGAGTTATGTATTGACTTGGTTAGGCCCCTATGATTGCCGGGCCTTCCCGCCACGCAGGGTCTGCGGGGGTGTACGTTACGCCACTGATTTACTGTGCTATACGAATCTGAAAGTAAATGAATCTTAACTAATCGATATTTTTATTACAGGTAAAATAACAAAATAAATACTTATAGACTAATTATTGTTTATTCAAGTCAACACAAACTGAGAATAAGCTTTTTTTCTTAAAATAACCTGAAGAACATACTCCTTTTTAAGTGCCGGAAAAACTTCCTGAATCACACACACATAACCCGTCGCACAATTTAGTTTTTGAGGAAAAAATTACGTTCACAAACTGACAGATAAGTGTATTTCATGAAAACATATTTTTCTCAAAATACAAAAAAAAAGAATACAGTAGAATCTTTCACATCGCACTACATCTGCAATTTCGAAGCATACATATGTACCCCTATGTTTTGTATATTATATTTGTGCATCAATGACTGCAGGCTGAGTGTACAAATCAAATATATCATTTTTTTTGTTGGTCAAATTCTTGTTAAATAATAGTCGTAGACTATACAAACAATAGTAATTTGTAATCGGATAACAATAATTGTTTCATCACTATTTTAAACTTTTTTAGTTATTTTAAAATAGTGAAATATTTTTCAAGCAACATGGGGCGCTATTTGATGTAACCTAAGAGCTCTTTAATGTCATGATAATGGCAAAAATATACAGTGAACCCCCAGTAATCCGGCCCCTGTATACTCCGGCGCCCACTACAACCCGACATGCCAATCACTGTACATACATAAAATTTATTTCGGCAAATCTTCACTAATACATGTAGTATGTATAATGCAGGTTGTTGTAACTTGTACGCGCAACCACTATAATTGTGCTTGACGCGTGTTGTCTCAGTTTGAATTTGACTATGATAGCGGCGATAGCTCTCTATTTTGCTGTTTAATTTATTAAATTCCACTTTGATTTGTAATTTGTCGGACTACAAGGTACTCTTTTTCAAAAAATTCCGGACTATAGGGGATCTGTGACAGTACTCTATAATCCGACAAATTCGATAGTCCGACACCGCCCTGTAAAACGTTTGTCGGATTACCGGGGGTCCACTGTATTCGGTATGTCTTAAGTAAAATGCATTTCTTTTGGTAATATGGGCCCTAATGAAGGATTTTTAAAGTTTTAAAATACAATTAAAAAAACCATTTAAGCCTATGTATTATAAACACTTTTACTTTAATACATTTTGTCAGAAAGGTGTTTATTTTATTAATGCTTGTTTCCTCAATCTGATTGCTGCGCTTATTGTGAAAGGTTCGACTGTATTTTATTAATAATATAACACACAAAAAAGAATAAAATTTCTCACAATCTCAAAAAAGAAAAAAAACAATAATAACCCATAAAAATAAATAAAACCATCGAAAGAAAAAACAGTTGTAAACATAAGTAATATAATTCTATAAAATTAAGTTCTAGAAAAAAAACACAAACTTAAGTGAGCAATTGAATACGAGTTCTACTAAAATAACTTTGCGTTATAATCCTCCATCTACTAATTTAGATGTACCTATACCTAACCTTAACACTATGTTTAAATTTGCACATAAAAAGAAATATTATTGAGAAAATTGACTACTAATGTAATTAATTTATGACTTTTTAAACTTCGGTAACTTCTACACTTCTATAATTTACTTAACGCTGCCAACCATAAGACAATAATTTGGACTTGTATAATTTTGGATCCCGTAACACAAACACAATTTCAAAAAAAAAATGAAGTTTTTTTTATTATGTATGCAGAAAATTTATAATTTTTAAATGACGTTCCATAATTTTGCTAAAAATACGATTCTTTAGGTTAAAGGTACCATTTTGATTTGAAAGGTTGACTGTATAGATAGTATTATATTATAACTAACAAAAGACATTCAATTTATGCGTACGTTTTCACCGAAAGTTCGAATCGAGTCAAAGTCAGGTTGGTTTTCCTGTTTCTACTGGATCAGAGCTAAACCCAGGTTAAACGTTACCTTCTATACAAAATTACACCGACAACAGTAGCCTAACAATTCAAAGTTATGCCGACTCTCAGAAGGTCTCAAAACATCACGGTGTAACGATTCAGGCCCTGCGTATGGAATCATAAGAAATTTTTGGTTTGAACGCGATAATACTGGTTAGAGTTGCCAGTACATTTTCAGTAGTAAATCAAGTATATTTTTGGTGGTTTTCGGGCTCACCTTGAATCTGTGGGTTCCGCGAGTTTTCTTCGTATCACCATTTGGCTGATAGAGTGGTTACAACATATGTTGGTCCGTTCGTTGTTGTTAATCATTAGTATTTTAAACCATATATTTTGGATATTGTATGTGTGAATGTATTATTTCAGAACTGCGCAGCAGTTGATGTTCTAATGTATAATTGTTAATTTAGTACAGCATAATTTAATTTAATTATTTTGTTTTGGTTATTCGAATCACAGGCCCGCTGAGAGGTTTCGTTCTGTTCCTCTCAAAGACAAAAAACCAGTGACCTATCTGGTAAAAGGTCAATATTATTACAAATATTAATATCTAGAACCCAATGCAATGGATCAGAGAGCTATTATGTTAATTTCACAGTACCAAATTAACATGCAAAAAATATTGCTTATTTTACAAGATCGGTGACGAAAAGCAGCAAAGATTATCCCTTTGTCAGCACTACAGAAATCTAACTCGACTTTTGACATTTCCACCGATCTTCATTTGGACCCAAGAATAAATTTTTTCTGAGTTGGGTTCAGCTCCGAATTCAGTATGTTCACCTCGAAAGCGCCTACTCCAATCAGACTATGTTCTGATTCGAACCCTCAGTGTAGTTATTAGGAACAATTTTACATGAATATTATCTAATGCATGCTTGTTTCCGAAATCATTTCTTATGGACTAATCCGTGTTAATAAAATATACATACATATTTATTATATAATGAGTAATGACCTTCTGAAGTTTCGATCTTCATTTATTTTTTTCATCCTAACCTTCCTCATATTTGTATTCATATGAACGTATTAAAACTTCCAAATTATTTTCGCAATTATATTCTGCCTGCACTTTTGCCTCGTTATATTTCGCTATGCTATTTAAGAGGTGTATCGCGTATACATCTACCTAGTAGCATTTATTACTAATAATTACAACATATAAAAATGCTGATAATCATTGGTTTTTAATAAGTTATTATGCTTCGGTAACTTATAATATTCTATCTAATTAAAGACTAAGTAAATTCATATCTAGAAAATTTAGAAATGTAGCCAGAAATTATATTTCACTGAAAGTGGTTCTATAAACAATACCTACGAAAACATTTAAAAATTTACATGTCATGATTTCAGAAACGATTTCTACCTCCAAATTTTTCATCTAGCTACATCCTTAAAGGAATCTATAAAACAATATAATTATAACTAAAATGACTGATAATATTATATAATTTAATTCGTCTGCAAAAATCGCAATTCAAAATCAGCACAATTGAACAAACCATTGAAATATAGGTATACATTTAATTTTTTTCAATTTTATGAGAAAGTATGAAAAAATGGTTTTCGTGTTGTAAGTGCCACACTGAATATTATTTGTAAGAACTGTTATTGAAGTCTTTGTTTATAATATTATCTTATTTATAATAATACACATAATGGAATGTACAATTACGAAAAAAATCAATAACAGAAATTACTAAACCAATAAAATCAATACATGTTATTCATGCATCGGATATTTAATTCTTTCTGAGTAACTGAACTATTTTACTTTTTTAGAATCAAATCCATGTTTCCCTGTTCATCCACAAAAATAATCTTGCACCAGTTTTTTAATGATTTTTTTTGCATTGACTTTATTGTGCGAATGAGTACGAATTATTATTTTTTATATGTACTTATTTTTAATAATCAATACAATAATGATATTTACAAATTTGCTGTCGCAAAATTCTCTAGTCTCTGTTAATATTGCAAATAAATAAGCAAATAAATTACTGAAGCGATTTATTTATTTGGTATTAATATATTTAAAGGGCATAATACCTTGTTTTTGGATGCAACCAATGTTTTATTTTTCATTAGTATTCGATTCTCTTGTTAAAAAAAAATACAAACACAATAAACACTTATTTTAACTGGCTTTCCATCACAAGGTAATATAAGGGCATTTCTCAGTCAACATTGGAAATACTCGGGGTGAAAAATTATCAATGCAAACTATGAATGGTTGGAAGCAATCATCTTTTACTTTTTGTCGTCTATTTTGAAACACGGATACAAAAAGCAGCACTTATACTTGCTTGTTTTAATACAAAAAAAACAGCAGATTATAAAAAGAACTGACACTACTATCTGCTTACAATTGGTGAAACAACCTGTTTTTAAGGTTCCGTACCTTATAAGGAAAAATGGAACCATTATAAGATCACTCGTACGTGCGTCTGTCCGTCTGTCACAGACGTATTTTTCGAAAGCTGCGTGACGTATGAGTTTGAAATTTGATGCTAGGTCTTTGTAACGCGCACATAATTCGATAATCAAAGGTTAAGAAATATTTTTGTAAATATTTTTATTGGGGGTAGTGATCAGAAAACTATTCTTGAAATGCAATTCAATAGTATTTTATCAAATTATTGCTGATTAACATTTTTGCATTAGACAAAAAAATATAAAAATTGTATAAATTATCTTAATAAATCTATTTACAAAAAACAAAAAAAGACTAGAGACTTCGAAGAAGAAACTTAAGTGGAAAAGGTGGGACGAATAACGCTATATCATTGACAGATGAAAGCGACATAGTTTGGAGTAGCAAATTTCAGCCCTTGTCTCTAGTCTTCTTGTATTCAACACAAAATATACCTATTAGTTCAATACTTCCAATCACTGATAAGCACAATCCTGAATCCCGATGTAGGTTCCTAAGTCTTTATATTCTATGGTGAGTGGCGGATTTAAATATGTTCGAATCATTGATGGAAAACCAGTCTATCACTCGGCCAATATGACAAAAAAAAGGCACAACATGACTAGCCTTAGAAACTGGACTATGACCGATATGCGGAAACGTTTTACTATTATGGTTTACTAAGAACAAACGCGATATATCACAATGTAAGCTAATTAGTGGTCTGATGCAGTGAAGAACTTGTGCTCAAGACAACCACTATGAAAAACAAACACACAACGGAAACTTAAAATAAGATTATTATTGGTAAACTTTTCTTAGTGATATTCTACTTTATATTATAGATATTAAACTATCTATTTTTTTTTATAATTTTTAACGTGTCGGCCAAGTTTGAGTATTTTCTTTGCTAAAGAGATCTTCTGAGATTTAAAATTTTAAAAATTATAAGCCTGTGTTTCTCAACCTTCGGTGGATTTAATTAATAAAAGAGTTAAAATCAAAAATAAAAAACAGTTTAGTTTATCACCTCTCAGTTATTGTCTTTCAAATAGAGAATGAGACCAGCCACAAATATAGCAAACTACAACACTTTCTCTTCTAATAGAATATTAACTCCATTTGCAACAAAATATGAATTGTAAGTATTGTTTTCCTTGATTGTTACAGATAATCTTGAACTATCAAAATATAATACAATAATTGTATTTATTAATTACATAGTGATGGTTTTAACATAGTGTTGTTAAAATTAATATTTGATTAGATCATTAGATGAAAGAATCTGACAAACGTGAACAGTTTCAGTGCTTAGTCAATTAAACAGAAATGAGGTATGCATTTACTTGTTTAATTCAGATATTTTCCCTCGTTAACAATGAATATTTTTTTTATAAATTGGTATGTTATTACAACTCGAAGTATAAGAAGAAAGTGCAAAGACAATAAAATCGATATTTTCGTTTTAGATTATATAAAATCTAATTTAAAATCTGGCTTTTAATATTGTCATGATCTTTCACAAACTACAATAACCTAAGTTTATAAATTTATCACACACTGTAAGTTAGGAAACACAGTTTAACTTATAAACAATTTTAATTTAAAAATGTTCAGTTTCGCTTAAATAGTGAATACAACTTTTTAATAGTTCAGATATGGTTGTGGATAGTTTTTATCAACGCCTTTTTAATTTATATGTTGTTTTATGACTGATTCTTGTCGATCTGTACAGTTGTCTTTATATTTCGATAATACAAATTTCACAAGTGGTTTATATAATACTGGCCAAGGCAAAAACATTATAAGACCTATAAAATATACGTTCTTGTAAATGAAGAACCATTTTGTAAATGACAGCAAAGCAAACGGTGCGAGACAGAAACCCATAAAAATAAACGTGTAAGCTCGAAGGATGATATTAATTAAAATATTGAGTGGTGACCGACTGAGAAAAGATAATACTGCAGGAGTCTTCTTTAGCATACTTTCCAACTGAAAAACAATAATAATATTAATGAACTCTTCCATGGTGTATCATTAACTTATTCCTTCAGTTGGTTTATATTTTATAACTTTTTGATAATTTTTTTTAAAAGAAAATAGTTATGAAAACACAATAAGTATAATATACAGTGTGTCAAGTTGTTCTGTAATTCTGTAAGAATATTGGCTCCCTTAAAATATTATTTTAGACCGAAGTAGTAAATAAAATTTTCTCAAAATTAAAAATTGCATCTAAGCTACTGATATTTTTTTATTAGTCCTCCTACTTCAATAATTTTAATACATCTTTGAAGTTGTAAAATATTTCTAGTAACTAAGTATTAGTCATTACTCACTGCCTACAATTTCCAAACTGAACGGTGTGGCGAGATATTAAAATATGTATTTTATTTTCGCTATTAATTTTTATTTTATTATTTTAGTGTTCTCATGAAAAGTGTCGCATATTGGGATCTGACATATGCCGTTACAACATCTGACAACTCAGACGCTAATGACCTCTGTTGTCGAGCGTCTATAATTTACAATTTACACCTGACAACAAAAATTAAACTTTTCCAAAGAACTATATTTCTAAGCGTGTTATGTATATACGAGTACGATATTATTTTTTTCAAAAATTATAATAAAAACTTCTATCTTTCAGTTTTCTTGGCCTAATACCAATTCATATTTTTAATTTGCAATTTCTTCCTTAATTTCATATGAAACCCATTTAAATTATTTGCAAACAGAGACATTATAATTTAACTGTATAATTGTTCACATTTTTTTCTTTTCGGCATAAAATAATATACCTACCTCGCGGTCACATTTTTTTCTCTTTTTAGAAAATGTCTGTGAAAAAGTTGCATATTTGACAAATATTTACAATTTTTAACAGCATAAAAAGGAAAATCACGATAATACTCATTGCACTGATTTTAAAATTGCCCCTATGATGTCGCCATATTTAGGTGTGTTTGTTGGTAAGTTCTGAACTCTCAAAGCGTCTGTCGGCAATACAGAACTCTTTAGACAGAAGTGGGTGTT
Source organism: Mongoloraphidia duomilia (assembly GCA_039654895.1). Classification (NCBI taxonomy): domain Eukaryota; kingdom Metazoa; phylum Arthropoda; class Insecta; order Raphidioptera; family Raphidiidae; genus Mongoloraphidia; species Mongoloraphidia duomilia. The sequence goes on from CM077519.1 coordinate 27,819,411, forward strand.
TGTTGGTCAAATTCTAGGACTCTTTGGACTGTTAGAACCTGGTAGCAGGTAGAACAAGTTCCAGCAGTCCATAAAAAAATCCGATAATTTGACCAACAAATACACAGTTGTGCCTGAAGAGTTCTGTATTGCTTACATACGCTTCGGGAGTTCAGAACTAGTTCTGAACTTACCAACAAACAAACCTATTGAGTACGTCACAAGTAGTTCCTCCCACATGTCATTGTCAGATCCCAATATGGTCTGTCATTTTTCAAGTACGCTGTGGCAAAAAAAGACTGATAAAAGCCGATCTTGAGCATTGGAAAACGATTGTATACACAGGCCGAATTTGAGGAAGTTGCTATACAATCAAAATCGTGCACAATTATTATCCCACAAAACAGAAAGAAACAAAATAACTTACATCTTTTTCCATGAACATTATAATAAACTCCATAAAGAAACACATGTAATAACCACTGTGGAAACCGTGCCAAAACGCTAAAAATAATAACGTCGCAGACTGGCTTATATGTTTATTACCTAAAAGTAAAAAATAATAATAATAATAATAAAGACAATGGCAGTTCATATTTACGAAATAAAAATCGGTATGGAGAACCATATATGTTCCAAAACAATTTTTAACACGAAAATTTTCAATGGAATTTGTCAGAAACATGGGAAAATGTCGGTGAATGCCCCTACTCTCTAGCTCTTACATTTCTTACATTAAGCCATTATTTAGTGTCATTATTAATAATGCTGACAGGCGAACACAGAATAGTGAGAACAATATGGTATTTTTATTATTATTTTGCCTTACGTCCAGTGGCGGCGCCAGAGGGTGGGCCGCGTGGGTCATGGACCACCTTAAACTATCTTGGTCCACTCTGGCATAATCCCTGATCTGTAGGTTATCTTTTAAATACGTTTTTAACCCTCGAAATTTCAACAATTTCTCTTGTAAATCCTATAGGAAGTAACTTGGGTTAAAATTTTATCGGGCACTGAAATTTTGGGAATAAATGTTATTGGCCACCTTCAGCTCACCATGCCCAATACTGGTCCACCCTAGCAAAAAACCCTAGCGCCGCTACTTCTTACATGTCTGTCTAATAGAATGATGCCTTAACAAGAATAATTCAAAACTTACCCATAAATTTAAGTCGTTTATAAATATATTGAGCAACCCAGAGATTTGTATTGATATTGAAAGATTGAATGTAATGATTGAACTGGGTAGTATTTTCAAAAACACTCAACTTCACATTTTCACAACCATCCCACTGAACTTCATTATTTTCGTTTTTGCCATTAAACGTTATACCTAAAAGCAAATATTTTCTTGCATATTCAAGAAACGTCTTGAAAAGCCACATTGCTAATGACCGATTACATCAATAAATGTTTCAATCACAGTTAAAATATCAATATAGCAAGTTAAGTGATGAACTACAAATCCAATTCATCAATTATATAACGAGTAGTTAACTCGCTTTCGGAAGGTATTGGGTTTAAATCCCTGCGGGGGCAAACATAAGACTTTTTCTTCTATTTATTTACCGGCCAGTCTGGCCACCACAATTTTCTTCAATCATTCTAAATAAATTAATATCAAAATGGCTCTTTATACAAGCCCATGGCTGATAACCTGCCTGACTTTTGTGTGCACAAAACTGCCATTCAGTGTGCTATTCACAAGTCGAGGTTCAAAATTGTGAAATAACTGAAAAATATGATGAACTGAAAATTGTAATAGTGCGATTGGCGTCTACTAGACTATTTGAACATAATTGGACGTTTCAATGCATTATTACCCCGCTTATTATTTGGCTTCCACGAAAATGCATTGTTGTTCATAGTTTTTAACAAAATAAAGTGAATCGGCTGCTGTGGCCATTATCACTACACAGAAAATTACAATGCTATTGGGATCCGTCAAATGGGTGGAGCTTAAAAAACATGGCGCAAGGGGGAGGGGAATTTTATATACGGGGTATACTTTTGCGTGTAATTTTGTGATTTTCAAAGTGATAAGAAATAATAAATATAAGTGCAATTTGCAATTGGGCCGGTACGAATCCTAAACAAAGGAATTTCGTTGAAGGTGAACGGATTCTCAAAGCCGGACATATTATCAAATGTGTGAAAAAAAACAAGATAACTGAGCTGTCAAAAGTAATAATCTTTACGGCATATTGCTTAAAAACATCAAAATTAAAAGAAAATATCCACGAAATTAATCATCAGTTCATTCTTTAAGGCAGGGTTAGGTGAATAATGTAAACACATAACAACAACATATGTTATATTGTAATAAGTAGCTAAGTTACTAGCCTCAAAATAGTTGTATACAAAGTTAGTCCTATAAATTTGTCAATCATCAAATGATTTTACTATTGTAGTACAGTATGATAATAAGTACATCTTATTATTAATATAAAATATTTTTTTAATTCATAAATACATTTTTTCCACATTTCATTAGAAAATTATTCGCTGTAAAGTAAGTTTTACAAGGCAATAACTGACAGTGTTTAATGCCATGATATTAGAAAACGTCGCGAATTCCATTTTCAATAAACTTTTTGTTTATTTTACTTGTTTTATATTTGTAATAAACAATTTCACGATAAATTTGCACTGTTAGCATGTAAAATTTTCCCTCGTTTTGAGTACAATTTTGTGCCACCAGATGTCATATGCTCATTTGACGGATCCCAATAATACATTAGATAATTTGCACCACAGTGGGTTGAGAACAGCAGGTATTTTGTTACAATAATATGTTAAATGTTCATTAGGAGTTAAATTTGAATTATTTAAAATAATGAAAATCTACGTTCACAGATCTCTATACTTTGATTCTAGTTAAATTGTTAATCGATGCCAGTGTAATGGCTATTTAAAGCAAACCGACCTTTAAAAACATAATTTCAAACTAAAAAATACTTACCAAACATAATACAAGCACCTTCTGTGAGAAGCCAACATGAAATGTATTTATATAAAGTTATTCGTCCCCACAGACCCAATAAAAAGCATCGTTTCAAGAAAGAAGTTTCAACAAATCCTTCTGATGTTAGATATTCATCCGATACATAAATGTGTCCTATTTGATGAATTGCCAGATAAAAGACACCTAACATCAATTTCTTTACAGCTGGTGTTATTGAATCCAACAAACCGGAATTGTTTTCCTAAATAAATTAAGATAAAAATTAATCATTAAAAAAATACATGCACAATAGGTACTGTCTCTTTTTTTTTTATTCTTCTATACTATCAACTCTTTCTTAGAACACGTTCAAAAGGAACGAAATTCCTCAAAATGCATTCTCTAGGAACTACAAGCCGGGGAAGTACCTACTGTAACCCCACCTGCACACCCTTTTCGTTTGTTGTTTTTATTTTCCCAGTGTGATTTGTTCTGCTAAGAACATGACAAAAATTTGTATTGTTTAAATTGATTACAATTCATACATACCCCGTCCTTAAAACTTCCTTCAACAAAATTTTTATATCGTCTCAGAGGATACTGGGGGCCAACTAGAAAACTCGCCGGGAAAAAAGCATGTCCAGCTACCTCTAATAGTGACGGGCGTTCTCGAAGCATACATTTTTTACTTTCAGAGTTGAGCGTTTCAACTGGTTGTTGACCGTCAAAATAATCGAATGTCAATCCAATTAAACGTAAAACTAATACACAATGTGGCATTGTCCATACTATATCATAACCTTCTGTACTAGTCGTAGAATAACCTAAAAATGTTCCAATAAAAAAATTAACATGTACTTGTTTTGTAAAATTTGTAAGTATACTTGGAGAAATAATCAATGGATTAACAGAAAAGAATTATTGTTTCATTACTGCGATACACAGAAATAACTATTATTACACGTGACTTCGTAATAACTGACTTCGGAATAAATTAGCGCTGCCATACGTCCTGGTAAACCGGGACATGTCCCAGTTTGCAGAGATGCAGTGTTTCGGTTTGCTTTCTTCGAGTTGATTGACTAATAATAACTTCACTTAATTAAGGGAGATTAGTGGTAATAGCACTTCAATTCTGTATTTTATTTTGCTCATTCAGCCAATTGTTTCATCCCCTAATTGGGACTTCTTCAGGACTCTATATACAGGGATGTCTCAGATTCATGTATACATAGGGAGAATAACATTGAGAACATTAACAATTTTGTAGTAAGTTATGGGCCATAACACCCAATGTGAATAATATGTGGTGGATTTCATAGAAAAATAATACAGTCTTATGCCCCATAGCTTAGTACAAAATTGTAAATGTTCTCAATGTTATTTTCCTTATATGTATACATGAATTTGGGACACGGTGTATAACGTGAATTTAATATTTTAATTACCTATATTGACGATTGTATATAACTCTTTTATTCCTAGAGAAGTCCCAATTTAGGGATAAAATGTTGGCTGAATATATAAAATACAGAATCTAAGTCCTATTCCTACTAATTTGTCTTAATTATATAATATCCAAAAATAACTTTACTGTTCCTATGTATAACTAGCTAGTCAAACTAGTTGTGATTTAGGTTGAAAAATCAATAATAAAAAAAAATTAGTTTTTCCTCTTTTTCTACCTCATATCCTGTGTCCCGGTAGACATCGAGACGTTTATGGCAGGCCTATTCGGAACGCGTTTTTCAACTCCAATTAATCTCACAATCATTCTACCTATTAGGGAAATTTTTACTTAAATGGTAAAATAATTTTAAAGCGGTTCACGGTATTTACCTTTAAGAAGATACAGCATATTGAATGTAAAGTTAATAACAACAGCAACAAGCGATCCTCCAAAAAAGAAAATTGTCGAGTACGTGAGACAAATAGCAAAAATACTGTGCCATATATCCCATCCATAATTAAAAAAATACAAAAGTATGCCAGTCGAAATAAAATAAATATGTTGTGTTCTAGGACATTTTCCGTACAAAAAATACCTGTGCAAAAGCGATAATGGATAACCTAGAAAAATAAAAGTAATAATTATTAGTTGTGATAATTTAATAATATTTCTAAAATGTTCACGTACCAGAAAGTATTGTCAATAATAATCGTAATGCAGGCTCTGAAGTACCTACTAATTCACTTAGATTTGCTAGTGCGCCTGGACTAGACATTTTTAACTGATAAGATTTTGAACTTTGATTTCATTTACAATACAAAAAATTTAAATGACACGTTACTTAAACATTTGCGGTTATTCTAAGACATTAATTTCATAGTAATAAGTATCTTCACTTAAAATTAAATTAACAAACTCTAGGTAACAGTTAGAGAAAAATAATTAATCTTATTATTAAAAATTGTCCCAAACTATTTTTCCAACATCCTATTTGCCTGACAAGAAGCAAGTCGCAACAATATAATGCAGGGTATACCCAATGCAGTAAGACGTTAAATCATAGATAAGGGCACTCAATTTTTCCAGCTGTCAAAATAACCAAGAAGTAAAAACCAAAAATTAAACACGCAAGTAGTACACACTGCAATGTTATGCACCCCAAGTTGGTGACATAATGACATATGTTGGCAGCACTAAACGAATTTTTAAGTTTTTGTCAGTTCGTATGGTTGGTGAAAACACGCGAATTTCAAACTGCTTTAATTTCAAAATTGCTACGGAAACATTTTAACGAGGTGCCATTAACAACTTTTGAATTATGGAAACAATGTAAATAAACAGGTAAAATTTTGAATAATTTTGAAAAATCATTGTATCAGAAAATTTATACATAATTACATATTTCTGGAAAATAAGTAACGTCTGAAAAAGAAATAATTTAACCCGAAAAAAAATTGGCAGTGGTCAATTGTTGCAACGAGTTAAGAAAAAGTAAATTCACTGAAAAACAAGACACTAGAAAAAGTCGCGAAAATATTTTCTGGTGAACTGCTGGTGTATATTAGGGTAAACTCGGGCAAATTAGAGTAAATCAGGGGGAGAATTTCTCACGGGGGGGTGGGATAATAAATCAGAAATTCTTTCTCTGGAACTACTGAACCGATTCTAAAAATTCTTTCACTAATAGAAAGCTACAATATCCGTAAGTGATATAGGCTGTATTTTATTTTGGTAAAGCTGTTTGGTGATCTACTGATAGCTAGTACCTAATATTATAGCAAAAATCATGGTTACCTTGATTTACGTACAATTTTCTTTTTTTTAGTAAAATATTTTTTTTCTCGAAAACTATTAGTCCAGTCACGAGAGGAAGTCCACCTTGCGTTTTGTGCAGCAAATGATTTTAGTTTTTGTGTCCTCAAGTATGTTTAGGAGATGTCAAATCCAAGTTTGCAACAGGGCGGGTGAATTTTGGTGGACTAAAAACCACGATTTTTTTGGACTTTTTTCGGTTTCTTGCTTATAACATGGAAACGGCTGATCCTATCGAAAAAATGGTCCTATTAAAAATTAAAGGGCATAAAATTTACTTCAAAATGCACTAGTCAAATATGTTTATGTTCCCATTTTTACCGGCTCTACAGAACTTAGAAAATCGCTTAAATTTACCAAAATGAAAAAAAAGCATTTTTTCAAGCTTTTAACTATTGAAAAACTCGAATAGCCTATAACCTTCCATAATAAACGGGCTATCTAAGAAAAAAAAATTTTTCAAATCAGCTTGGTAGTTCCTGAGATTAGCGCGTTCAAACAAAAAAAAAAATAAACTCTTTTTTTGTTTGAACGCGCTGATTTCAGGAACTACAAGTCCGATTAAAAAAAATTTTTGTTTGTTAGATAACCCGTTTATTAAGGAAGGTTATAGGTTATTCGAGTTTTTTTAAATTCAATCCCAAAGGGGGTAAAACGGGGGTGTAAGATTTTTTGTTATTACAAAAAATCTTACACCCATGTTTTACCCCCTTTGGGGTTAAATTTAAAAAAAACTCGTACATCCTATAACCTTCCTCAATAAACAGGCTATCTAACAAAAATTTTTTTTTTTAATGGGACTTGTAGTTCTTGAGATTAGCGCGTTCAAACAAAAATAGAGTTTATTTTTTTTTGTTTGAACGCGCTATTCTCAGGAACTACCAGTCCGATTTGAAAATTTTTTTTTGTTAGATAGCCCGTTTATTAAGGAAGGTTATAGGCTATTCGATTTTTTTTTTTAATTCAATCTTAAAGGGGGTAAAACGTGGGTGTAGGATTTCTTGTTATTACAGTAAATCCTACATTCCCGTTTTCACCCTTTGGGATTGAATTTTTAAAAAACTCGTATAGGGTCTCAATGATTACTACTTTGCTTCTTCTACAAACTATTAGTTCCTGAGATTAGCGACTTCAAACAAAAAGAGTTTTTTTTTTGTTTTTCTAAGTTCTGTAGAGTCGGTAAAAATCGGAATAAAAACATATTTAACTAGTGCATTTTGAAGTAAATTTTGTGCCCTTTAATTTTGAATAGGACAATTTTTTCGATAGGACCAGCCGTTTTTATGTTATAAGCAAAAAACCGAAAAAAGTGCAAAAAAATCATGGTTTTTAGCCCACCAAAACTCCACCGCCCTGTTTTAGAGGTCACAAACTTGGATTTAACATCTCCTAAACATGCTTGAGGACACAAAAAATAAAATCATTTGCTGCACAAAACGCAAGGTGGACCTCCCTTTTTAAGCTCTCGTGACTGGACTATATACATTTTAGAGAAAAAAAATATTTACATTTTTTCATATTACAACATCTAGAATTAATTTATATTTTTTTACCTATGTTAATACGTGACATTGAGAACGTTTTTTTTTAATATCTCATGATCCATTGAACCGATTTGACTCAAAATCTAATCAGATCTAAGTTAAAGGCTGATAAACACAATAGAACAATCGGCATGGCCGTATGTTGTTCCGTTTTTACGATATCGAAGGCGAAAAATTGACCACATACACACACACATACAGACATCAGTCAGAAAAAGATCTTAAACTACTGCTAGGGTATTAAAACGTGAAGATCTGTTAAAATCTCGAAATATTTTTTTCGGACTAAATCCATTACTTCCCTACCATAGTAGAGGTGGGAAGTAAAAATCAAACATCACCAGTCAAAAAATTGAATGACTATATTGAATAAAAAATTTATTAAAAAAACAAAAAAGCCGACTGCGTAAAAATCGAACATAAAAGATGGAAACAAGATCAAATGATAACGTGCAGTCGGAGGCATAGTAGTAACAAATTGAACAGAAATACCTGATGTTACTACTATGCCTCCGACAGCATGTTATCATTTGATCTTGTTTCCATCTTTTATGTTCGATTTTTACGCAGTCAGGTTTTTTGTTTTTTATTTCCTTCCTTTTAGTTGAATCTACTCATCAAGCCTTTTAATTTGATACCGCACACACAAGGTTTTACCGATTTTTTGCGTACTAATAAAATGGCGTCCGCCATATTGAATTTTCCATGACGTCATGTACCCTATTTGAAATTTCAACAAAACCTTTCTTTTGTTTTGATTTTGATACCTATATCAATGTATTTAGAAGGAAAATTACTTTTGCATTCTGACAAAATGGCGTCTAGCGTCCGCCATATTGAATTTTCCGTGACGTCATATACCCTATGTCACTCTGGGGATTCAGACGAATCTAATGACACCTCATTTTTCAAAATTCGTCAAGCCGTTTAGGCTACAGAGCGTGCTAAAGAAATATACATACATACATTCACTCGAAAAACAATACCCTTCTTCTGGCGCAGTCGGATAAATATAGCACCCGTTTTTATTATATATTTATTTATTAATTATATACGTTTTTATTATAAGTCAGAGCATACGCAGACAAGGACAACCGAAACAAGTTCGCGATTTATTAGATAAAGTCGCATTTATTTAGTTAAATTAGCATATAAATCTGTATAAAAAAAACTGTTTTGACACGATATTATACATAAAATCTATTTAGAATTTTCTGCTCTTTCGTTTAAGATAGGTTTAGAATTGATCTGACTTGAATTGAGCGAACTATAAGCAAAAAAAACACAGTTTTTTCTAATTGTCTCCCCTCTGGGACCAAAATTCAAAAATCGGGCGACGTTAGAATCAAATAGACCCCGAGAGGAATCGAACAAAAAAAAGTTCTTTAAAATCGGTTAACCCGTTTGGGCTATACGACTGATACAAAAAATCCGTCACAGATTCACAGACGTTCAGACAAAGCGAGTGTATATAGCTTCACTTTAGATCGCGCCTAAAAAGATGTTTTAGAAAATGTAAAAAACGGGAAAGTGGTAAAATGGAAAATAGTAATGGTGCGAATGGCGTCTGTTATGACATAATGTCGAGAAACGGACGTTAAACGCATTATTATTATTTACATTTTTTTAATCTATAAAACTATTGGGGTCCGTCAAATGAGCATCTGACATCTGGTGGCAGAAAATTGTACTCAAACGAGGGAAAATTTTACATGCTAACAGTGCAAATTAATCATGAAATTGTTTATTACAAAAATAAAACAAGTAAAATAAACAAAAAGTTTATCGAAAATGGAATTCGCGACGTTTTCTAATATCATGGCAATAAACACTGTCAGTTATTGCCTTGTAAAACTTACTTTACAGAGAATTATTTTCTAATGAAATGTGGAAAAACTGTATTTATGAATTAAAAAAATATTTTATAGTAATAATAAGATGTACTTGTTATCATACTGCACTAAAATAGTTGAATCCCTGATGATTAACAAGTTTATAGGATTAACTTCGTATACAAATATTTTGAGGTTAGTAACTTAACTAGTTATTACAATATAACTTATTATGTTGCAGTTATGTGTTTACATTATTCACCTAACCCAGCCTTAAAAGCGCATTCAACGCGGATGATTAATTTCGTGGAGATTTTCTCTTAATTTTGATGTTTTTAAGCAATATGTCGTAAAAATTACTACTTTTGACAGTTCATTTTGCATGCATTTTTCTCGTTATATTTCCGACATTTGATAATATGCCCGGCTTTGAGAATCCGTTCTCCTTCAACGAAATTCCTTTGTTTAGGATTCGTACCGGCCCAATCACAAATTGCACTTATATTTATCATTTCTTATCACTTTGAAAATCATAAAATTACACGCAAAAGTATACGCCGTATATGAAATTTCCCCGCGTCTGCGCCATGTTTTTGAAGCTCCACCTATCTGACGGATCGCAATAGCAACTATCGAATTTTTTTCCGTAAATCCGCCATATTTATAAATCCCCTCACATTTGACAGATCCCAATAGCCGCTACTTTACGCTATTCCCACAGGTAAACGCAATGTCTTCGGCCACCCATACCGCCCGCATGCCTACTACACCGTAATAAAAGATGACACAAAAATGAGCCTTGCTAAAATCATGTTTTCCGACGTTGCTAGCTCTTATACTATTATACGGTACACACTTTTTAAAACCTTTATCACAATATCAAAACATCAGGCGCTATTCATTTGTTAAATTTCTACAATAATTTATGGAATGAACTATACATGTTTTTTTTTTATTTTGGGAAAGACGGGGAGGTATAGGTGTTAACTGGAGCTACAGCTAGGGGGCGCCTTGATTTTATTTGCCTGGGGCGCCATTGAACCCAGATCCGGCCCTGGGACAAATTATTAAATAATAAAATCAGCTACATCATTCTACAGAAAAATGCATTTTAATTTTTAAGAAAGGTATACCTCTTATTTTTTATATTTTTACATAAGTTTCCTTAAACTTAAAACTGAAACAACAATCTTTTTTTATATATTCACGTTATTTTTATTAAAATAATAAAAACATAAATAACCGATTGATATAATATTATGTGTTTGGTGTATTTATATTAAATTTTAATATTCCTTTGTAACATTCAATGAAAATATGTTTAAAAAAAATAATATTTTCAAACCTGATATCTGCAAAATTTTCCAAAAAAATTTAATCAACCTGCAATTTAGAAAAACAATTTTAGTGGCAAATTCGTTATAAAAAATGCACATACCCTGTTGAACACTGAGGACGTGTTTCATATTTCATGGAAGTAGCACTAACAGTGCTATCAGGCAATGCAATTTATTACTTAAGACTACAGTAAGTAGGATTCATTGATTAATTAAACAATAATATTGATAATAAACATTAAATTAACTAAGCCAGTATATTCCTGTTCATGGTACCACCACAATGTAAAGCTTACAGATACAGTGATTTCACTTATTGTCGGTACCTTTGATGTTCTGTCACCAAGTTTTGTTTTTTTTACTCTATACCACTGTCGGACATGCGCGTTAGGCAGCCAATGAGAAGCCAACGCTCTGTGATTGTGTTTCTATAGAACAGGACCTGATTCAGTACCAGACACATTAGTCCGTGTATTGTGCATAGGCCACAGACATAAATCATTGTTGGTACACTGTGCATAAATATAATATGCCAGTCCTGCCTTTAAAACTATACTTGGTCGACGCATGCGCACTGAATTTCTTGCGACAGAAATATTGTCAAATGGAGAAACTGCTTGTATACGTTTTAACTGTGATACCACCAAAAAGTAGGTAAGAAAGAGGCAATACTCATATAAGGAAGTTCATTTTCTATCACAACCAACTTAAAGATCTATCGTAGATTCTCGATCACGTTCTAACTAGTACTTAATCTGGCATATTTTCGTTCGAAAGTATAGTGATGTCACATACAATTACTTTTGAGAATTGGCAGTGATCAGTTCTTTTTCTTCGAGTAATCGTTACTTTGTACTTGCTACCAATTACTGGTAGACTGTAGATTATAGAAGCTCATCAGCTGTCATCAGCGTCTATCCGATTATTGGTATTTATATTTTACATTTTAATGGCTACAAACAACATGTGGCAGAAAGTAATCAATCAGTACTCATTTTTTACATGCTATGCGCCAACAGCGACCCTGGAGACAGCAACTCTACATATCGATATTTAAGGTTGTAATGTTGACAGAGAAAACAAATACTGTAACTATTTGACTATCAAAAATTGGTGTAATGAATACTTTTCACTAAGAGTAAGAGAAATCGTACTTTTGAAGCTTCTTAAGTATTACTTGGTAACAGATACTTAAAATGTAGATATCACTAGGCTGATGTTTACATCAAACATTGTTATGGAGTAAGAATTTATAGAAGTCATGCATGCTACTAGTGGCGTATGTTATGCTGTATTGTAATTTTAAAATTTCGTGTTCACAATTTAAAGGTTCAACATTTCAAAGTCACTGAAATTCTATGCTTCGTACGATTATATATAATCATATTTTCAAGGCACAGTGTTATAAAATTAGCACTACACAGTCGAGCAGCATTAAACAGGGTATGCTTATATTGAGTGAGCAAATAAATATCCATTTGGAATTGGTTATTGTAAATAAAGTCTCGGCTTATTTTAGTTGTTTTACGTCAGATTGGCGCCTTAATGTTCAGAGACATACTAAGGGAAAGTTCGGTTTTGCGCTCAAATTGATCCGAGCGCAAAACCGAACTTACCCTAAATGAAAATTTATTTGCTTGCATTACATTTCATTGTAAATCATTACCTCGATTGTATAGATCCAACACCCCAAAGATGATGTCAGAGTTAATAATAAACTATTTATTGCAAAACTAAACCGATTTTATTTGGCGTCATACTTGGACATCTCCAGTTATAAAGGTAATATTGCAAATTTCCATCACCTATACCGAATTTCAAAGGTTCTAAAAATTCTTTATTTTCCATAAGATCTAAGGCATTGAATACGTCGAAGTTCAAATTCTTTGCGGAAATCAGCGCGTCCTGCATAAGATCAACCCACGGTGTTCTCGTCGATACATTGTAAAAAGAATAAGCCGCTTTTAAAGTCTTGTGTACAGGATGATGCATGACGGTTGATGGCAATGTATAGTAACTAATGAAATCTGTAATTGCTTCAGTTTCACTTGAATTGTTCTTTGTTGAATTTTTAGGCTTTGTTTTATTTTGATTAGTATTTGTTTTTGAACCTAAAAACAAACGATTGAAGTTAATATTTATTCAAATAACAAAGCTAGACTAAAAAAAAAATATAACTGCTCGTATTTGAATAAAAAGACTACTGTCGGGTTTATCGTACATTTTAATCACACTGTTAAGTTAATTCGCTGTTATTTTTATGGTTACTTTGTATGTTTTATGTGTAAAAATTTAACAGCGATTAACAAAACAGCGTGTTAAATGTACGATAAACCCGACATACATGTCTTTGATCAAACTTCATTTGAGAAAATGAGGATACCATATTTAAGTGCCTGTACAATAATAAAATTTTGAAGATAATGAATTCCCAACAAAAATAATATTATTACCAGAGACATTTTTGGTAATACTAGCTCCGTCAGTCACTTCTACGATATTTGGAAAAGCATCACCGTTATTAAGAGCATCGATGGAAGTCGCCACTACGTAACTATCCACAATACCAGCTTGCGGTAAAAACCAATGACGGAACTCCTCTTCTGAAAACACAGGCGCAAGATCGAATCGTTTTAGATAATCTTGTAACAGTTTATGCACCTTGGCCACATCACTCTCAACCATTTTTCTAAACCCCGGTGTACGCGGTTGGTCCGGTAATTTGTACAATTTTAGCGTTCGTTGCATTGTCATATTACGAGATAAGTGAGAAAACTTCACTTCGATTAATTTTTTTGGGTTCAACGATCTGTGCCAGTATCTGTAAAAATAATAATAATTTAATTAACTCATATATCAATAGGTCATATACTATATTTACACTCACGTAACTTAATATTAGAGAATTGCCCGGGAACAATTAGTAAAAGGGTTCAGTCCTCCACTATATTATACTGCCAAAAATCATTTATATTTAATTTTAGATGTCCTCATTTTGTCTAACAATTAGGCAAATCTGATTTACGTTTTTTTTTTTAATTTATTTTTTCTAATGACATTCACTTACCTACAAGTCCCAACAGGCTTTGGCAGAACAACACCTGCTGTATACACAGCTTGAAATATTCCCGTCAAATTCACACGTCTCGTAATTTCCCTGATTAAAACTGGTGTCACACGTTTTGATCGTAACTTTTTATGAACACACAAAAAGTTTATTTCGACCATTTTTTGGGTGCTGTAAAATAAAAGGTTTATATTAAGGTGCGTATTAAATTAATATGTATAGAAAATGTAATAAATTATACCTAAAAAACTTACGTGTTATATATTTTAAGAGTGGCCGGAATTGCTGATATGAAACCAACTAACCGTCCTGATTTCTCAACTCGCACACCACAATGCCAATCTTTTCTCCAACCTGGAGGCTGCAACGCCCTAAAACCGCCATTACAAAAATAAAACGGTTGTGTGTCAATCCGATCATAAAAAAATTGATCAAAATTAATCAGAATGCCTGAACCGATTCGAATGAAATTTATACTAGTCATAGATAATATTAGAAGGTATTTGTAAAAAAAAATAGCTATGGAATCTGATCACAGGAACATAAAAAAAATTAAGAATATTTCTGGATTTTTTTCGATTGCAACGTTTTACCCCCTAGCCCGGCAAATTTTCCGGGCTTGTGAAGTTGGCCCGGAAAAAAAATTACAGGGGGTAAAACGAAATCAATTAGGGGGAAAACGTGGTCTAACGATGGACAATTGATTGAGCCGTTTCCACCCAGCTCGGATTTTTTGCGGGCTAACTTCACGCACCTAAAAATTCAATCTGCTTTTTCAATGAGTTTCAACTTTATCCTCAGTGTATCATAATTTAAGAAAATAAAAAAAACATTTTATTTTTTTAGGTATCGCGTACCCATTTGCTTGTTTTGAAAAAATTATGTGTGGTAAAAAGCCATCCCACGATTTTACAAAAAAAATTTCGTAATTGTGCCAGAACTTTAAAAGGGTTAAAAAAATCCAGAAATATTCATGCATTTTCTTTTCATGTTCCCGTGATCAGATTCCATAGCTATTTTTTTCTTCTAATATTATCTATAACTAGAATAAATTTCATTCGAATCGGTTCAGCCATTCAAAATAGGGATGGCGATCTGAGATCGATTAATCAAAGAATCGATTTTTTCGACCAGTAAAATCGATTTTTTTAATCGAAATTAAGCAATCAATCGATCTTAGACACTAGAAAATCGAGATACGATTTTTTTTGTTTCGATAACAATGCTACCGTGATATTATTTACAATAAGTTGAACGCACCCATACCAAACACATGTAAAGATATTACAGTTTTTCACTTAATTAATTATAAATTCGATAGATGGCTGTATGACCCTAGTTCTCTTCGCCTTTTACAACTTTAATAAAGTTAAAAACGATAAAAGATTCATTATTGTAGTGTCTTTTTTATTTTTCATATAAATAAAAGCTCAAATAAAACACATAGAAAAAAGATCAATTTTTTAGATCTCGATTTTTTTGTGAATTGATTCTTCCGACTTCGATTCAGATCGATTTAAAAATCGATCTTTTTCGAGACGAATCGCCATCCCTAATTCAAAAGATAAAGATTCACGTACCATTTCAAAAACGCTGGTGGATAGTCAAATCTAAACATACAGTCGTCATCTTCTACATAATTTTCATTCAGAAGAGTGTACAATTCGTTCAGAGCTAATGGATCATCTAAGCACAATGTATCCCAACGAAAACCTGTGGGCAGACTGTAAGGTTCCTGGCGTACTTCGGTTTCGGATTCTATCGGTCCACACTCCTTTACAGAATTTACGTTTTCATCTAAAAAAACGACATACACACGTTACATTCCTGTTTTAAATATTTATTTCACTACAACGTATCATCAGTTTGCAAAATTTAATGTCTCCTTACTAAGATATCTGGTAGGTTCAACTGTCTGTATAAGACATTTTTGTGTTAGCTAAAGTTTTATATTATCTTAATGGAGGAAACACATAAAAACCAAAGGGTATTATTTTATAATATTGGGACTTATTTTAACGAAGTTATATTTTATATTCTATTCTTACCCATTTTCAATACAGGTTGAGTGGACCAAAATTGGTAGGATTTATGCAACGCTTCTTCTTGGGTTTTCGCAGATTTCTGTCGAAAGCTTAACATTTCCATAGCCATGCGGATATCTTTGATTGATATATTACAACCGGCATTTAGATCTGACGTACCATTTAACACAGCATCTACTGAGGAATCTTTACTTGATGTGTCAGGAACGTCATTCTCCAACATATTCCCAGATGCAGCTTCTGCATTTTTTTTTCGACGATTACGTTTTTTTGCACTGTTTAAAAATATATAACATATAACCGAAATATTATATTATTTATTTTTTAAAATCAAAAAAATTATTGATTGTAAATAATACATTTTGAGAATTTTGCCAAACAAAAATTATAAATATCTTCATAAATTTGGTTAGTAAATAGCTGATATTATGTTGTTGATCAAATATAAAATAAAATTTACCTTTTTGACTGGTAGTTACTATCCGATTTAACATCTTTCTGCTCCTCTAGATCAGAATTATGATTTTTGTCAGACATTTTGAAAGGGAAACAGCCTACAGGTTACAGGAGTAATGTAATAATTGATTTGTAAATTTCATTGAATCATTCCAAGAATTCTCTATCTCTTTCTGATATGCGGCATCTCTCTTCTCTATGAATAATTTCAAAAAAGTAAAAAAATCTAAAAAGCAGATTGAGCCTGAGGAAAACTATTTTATTAAATTACTAGTTTAAAAAAATTGGATTAGTATAAAGCTGGAGATATGAAAAAAAAATAATAAAAAGAAATTAATAAACCTAACTAAACAGCGAGAATCAAGATAGTTACAAAAATTTATTAACACAATAAACACAAATGCTGAGTACTTATCTTGAGTGTATTTATTTAGTATCCATAAAAAATACAAACAAAAAAAAAAATTAAAGGCCCGTTTTCAAAACTGGGCCACTTATTGCACACCACAGATGTAAACCTCTTACCTCATTCAAGTCAGTTATTTATAAATTGGTAATTGGTTGTATTCTACGTCTATGGTTTTTAGGAATATTTTCTTTCTTTCAGTTGTTTATTGATTGTTCATACTTTCATTCTCTTGCAGTAGTAGTTGACATCCGTTTGCGTGTTTTAAGTAAAAATGAAGTAAGTATAAAAGAAAAATCCATCATTATCTATGCAATCATATTATATACCTACCAATATGTCGATATTATTATTGTTCTCTTTTATTACAGGATTGGATTGTGTGCGTACAGCGGGTATAAAATTTACCCTGGTCATGGCAAGACCATGGTAAAAGTTGACGGAAAGGTATTCTATTTATTAATTTTTTTTATATTCTAAGTAGTTCGAGGATATTTTGGATTGCATTCGTTTTTGTGTAGGTAATGTCAAATTTAAATTTGTAAATTACAATTTTGTTTCATAATATGATACTAGGTTAGGTTTTGATTACTTTTCGATTACTGAATTACATTATATCTGTTTCAGACCTTTACTTTCTTGAATGCGAAATGTGAAGCTGCGCATTTAATGAAAAGGAATCCACGTAAAGTAACATGGACTGTGCTTTACAGGTAAAATAGTTAATAAGTCCAATTTATGAATAAGTTCAGATCCAAAAACGTTGCAAAAATCAAACGTTCTGTAAATTAAAAGGACATTTGCCTATTTTACTAGGGGTTTGATTCAGTTTTTCCCACAAATGAATAATTTCTATTTCATTGTGTTTTTAGTGTTCCGATGCATAAAAATGATGGTACTTTGGAAATCAGTCCCGGCGTTTTATTTTCGAATTTCAACAGTAGTAATAAACCATAAGCTGAGCTATAATATAACACAATAATTTTACTTTTTATCATCAATATTTGTGAAGATTCTTCCGTTAGGTTAAATTATTTTGGTGCACTAGAAAAAGTTGTTATTTATGACAAGGTCTTTCGATTCCCACTTAC
This sequence comes from Mongoloraphidia duomilia, assembly GCA_039654895.1. Lineage (NCBI taxonomy): Eukaryota > Metazoa > Arthropoda > Insecta > Raphidioptera > Raphidiidae > Mongoloraphidia > Mongoloraphidia duomilia. Next base: position 27,837,374 of record CM077519.1, read on the forward strand.
GTTACAAAATCAGACAATACGCCCTTTATTTATCAATGTTTTTTCTTCAGGCGCAAGCACAAGAAGGGACAGGAGGAAGAACAAGCCAAAAAGAGGACTCGTCGCACTCAGAAGTTTCAACGTGCAATTGTTGGTGCTTCTCTTACAGACATCTTAGCGAAACGAAACATGAAACCAGAAGTCCGAAAGGCTCAGAGAGAACAAGCAATTAGGTATACTATATTCAATCATTTGGTTTTTTAGTTCACTAAACAATAATTAACTGTACTTAAATGCGTTTTTTGTAGAGCCGCAAAAGAACAGAAAAAGACAACAAAAGCGGCGAAAAAAGCTTCAGCTCCTCCAAAACAGAAGCCTGTTCAGAAACAAAAGGCTACAAAAGTTAGTCAAAAATCCGCTCCACGTGTTGGAGGAAAACGATAACTTCTGTAATTTTGTTGTAATAAAGTATATTTAAACAATTTTTTTTTTCTTGATTATTATGTTTTATAACAATTAGTAGGTATAACATCTAACCCTATCTATAAGAAATGAAATATAAATATTTATCAGATAGTGCAAATAATTGAAATGAATTTATGAAATTGGAGTCTTCTTATATTGCTTTTTTAACCAACTAAAAAAAAGGTTATTAATTTGATGCGGTGTATATATTTGTATTTTCTTTTCTTTTTTTATAATTTTTTATTTTTGTTCATCTGTGAGCTACCCTTATTTAGGGGAGTAGGGTGAGAATAAAAATTCCCCTAAAAATCTTAAGTTTAAAATTTGTTTTTGATCTGTTGAAATCTGGTCCTTTAGATCTCTGGACGCACGTCATCAGTAAATGACATTTAAGTTTACGAAACAATCAAAATCATTAGAGCCGGTTTCGATAAAATCGTAGTTTTCAATTTTGTTCATCAGTAAGCTACCTGTATTTAGGGGTGTAGGATAAATATGGGGAAAACTGCTAGAGTAGGGTCTAGTAATGTGTGTCAAGTTGTATGGACCAACTTACATTTTTTCAACGCCAATCGTTTGTTCTGGACGCCTGCAAAATTTCAGCGTTTGTTTCGAAAAACTAGAAAAGTTATTAGCAATAACAGGTGGCCAGTAAACTTGACGTCAAGTTGTATGGACCACGTCCAAATAACAAAATTTTGGGAACTTTCATTATGCAAGTCGTTTGTTCTTGGTTTGTTCCGAGCACCTACAAAATTTGAGCGTTTGTTCCGAAAAAATAAAAAAGTTAGCAAAAATATAATACGTGACCAACTAGTATATGTACACTACTGGTCAAAAGTTCACGTGCCTCTTTTATACTTTTGACCAGTAGTGTACATATACTAGTGGTTTGTCTCCTATCTGCTAATAACACTGAAATTTTGTAGGTGTCCAGAACAAATGATTGGCATAATGAAAGTTCTCAAAATGTTATTTGGACGTGGTCCATAAGTCCATACGACTTGACGTCAAGTTGGCTGACCACCTATTATTGCTAACAACTTTTTTAGCTTTTCGGAACAAACGCTGAAATTTTATAGGCATCCGGAACAAACGATTGGCATTGAAACAGTTGAAAAAATTTAAATTGGTGCATCCAACTTGACACGCATGGTCTAGTAGAGCTCAGAAACAAAATTTCAAGATCGGTCGATTAGTTTCGGCGTTAGACTGGGATATGAATACACACACACATTTTTTCAAATCTCTTTTTTTAGGGTTCCGTACCTCCAAACGGAACCCTATTACTGAGTCTACAATGTGTGTTACAAGGCTCTATCTCACAAACGATAAGAGGTAGCTAATCGAAATTTTCACAGATAGTGTGTTGTGGCATGAATCCTGACAAATAATACTAGAATTAAATTATCATTTAATTTTAATAAATTAATGTTTTTACTTTACTATGATACTGATTCCAGCCCGTACTTCTATACTGTACTATAGGTATAAAGCTGCACCAAGTGAGCCGGTCGAACGATGATGTTAAACATCTTTCGGATAGCTCAGTGGTAGAGTATTAGACAGAAGATATAAAGGTACCTGGGTTTGATCGCGGGTTTTGGATCGCCATATATTTTTTTTATTCAATAAATATTCTGTTATTATATTTTTTTTACTTTAAAAACTATTTTAATTAAATTTGATACGAAAAAATTTTGAACCACTAAAAAGAAAAAAAAACTCGGGTCGCAGTGCCAAACCCTGCCGGCAATATAGGTATAAGTTTTTTTTTGGACAAAATAAAAAATTTAACCTCTTAATACATCCCTTAAAATAATATTATTTTTTCTTAATTTCAATATTATTATCAAATATCAATGCAACCTCTACAAAATTAAATACATCCTTCAGTAAGTAAATCACTATCCGCAAACTAGTGTTTTCATAAAATTGATAAGTCCGGTCAAGCCGGGCCGAATTCATTAAAATTTTAACAGCAATTTTGATTTTTACTAAAAGGTTAAATTTTAATTTTGAAATAATCTGAGATTTTTTTCGGTATTTTTGAACCCAAAAACTTTTTTCAATAACTTAAAATGGTCCGATCGGGCTTATTTTAAATGGGTTTCGTGCGGTGATGGGTTCCAATCTGTGTACCAAATTTCGTTTAAATCGATTAAGTCTGTCGTTATACATAAACATTTTCAAAAATGATGGGCAATCGTTCAGGAGGGTATGAAACGTCGAGAAATTTTGGTCCGATCCCTAGGTGCCCGCCATCCGACCGATGCCAATAGTGTATGTGCCATATGACAAATACACTTATAAATGTAAGTAAAAAAACTTTAAAAACAAGCTTAAATAATAATAAAATCTTAATTTTTTACCCCTACCTAACTTATTATTTTTATTATTGTACGGAACCCTCGTTGCGCGAGTCTGACTCGCGCTTGGCCGTTTTTAACTTCCCATTGGAAGTTATTGTAATGGGTCCGAATATCGAAATCAAAATGTATAACAAATTTCTATGTTTCAAGGTCACTACACTATTTTTACACTATTTTTAGACAGATATCTGTGTGTGTGTGTGTGTGTGTACGTACGTACGTACGTATGTGTCCATTTCTTTCTAAGACGAAATCTCGAGAATGAAAAATGATATCGACTACGTTAGGGTGTCAATCGACGCGTATTAACGTAAATATGTACTGAAAGAAATTTTTTCAAAATCGGTTCAGCCGTTCTTTTTTCTTAACCAAATAAACTTCAAAAAAGTAGATTTTACACAATATCTCGCGAATAAAAAATTATATCGACTTCGTAAGGGTGTCAATCGAGGCGTGTTAACGTCATTTTGATCCGACATAAATTTTATAAAAATCGGTTCAGCCGTTTTTTTTTTTTTAATTATTGTTAAAAACAAATAATAATATTATTATGTTTTAATGATTAAAATGATTACTTTTCTGTGTAATATCTAATTTAATTATTATTATTAAATATTTATCAAACTGGGAAGTTCGCACTTTAGTCCTAATAAACGACCCACCTCACGGCTTGTTTTTTTTTTTAGTATCTGGGAAGTGAATTTAGGAAGTTTCCATTGGACGAAATAGCCCGGGAGTTTGCGTTGCAAATGAAAAAGTCATTGTAAATCGGCTGATTTTGATATCGATAGTTGATATCGTACAACTAATCAGTGAACCGACCGTCAGCTGCTCAAGTAGCGGTGGGTTTGGGTGTGGGAGGCTTCGAAAGTGGTAAAAAAAACTTTTTTTTAAGTAATAGTACGCCGGCTGAAACTTTTTTTATAAATAGTTGACATCATAGTGAGTGGAAAAAAAATTGTCAGCTGCATCGTGGAGGGGGGATTGTGTGTCAGCTGCTCGCATGAACTTGTAAGAGAACACGTAAAATATTGCGCATTTCACTTTTTTGCACTGACAGCAGCTGAGACAATTACGTTACCTAGGATTATGATCATATCGCTATCATAATCCTAGGTAATGTAATTGTCTCAGGTGCTGTCAGTGCAAAAAATTGAAATGCGCAATATTTTACGTGCTTTTTTACAAGTTCATGCGAGCAGCTGACACACAATCCCCCCTCCACGATGCAGCTGACAATTTTTTTTCAACTCACTATGATGTCAACTATTTACAAAAAAACTTTCAGCCGGCGTACTATTACTAGAAAAAAAAAAATTTTTTTCCACTTTCGAAGCCTCTTACACCCACACCCACCGCGGGTGCGTCAACTGACGCTTGGTTTACTTATTAGTCATACCAGATTTATCGAAAAAGATAACAATCGATCGGCATAAAAACACTACCTAAAATGCAACGCAAACTCGCGAACTAAAAGTACTAATAATGATACGGTCACCTCGTTATAAAAAAGATAACGTGAAAAATTCTAGAAGAATAATATTTGTTTTGATATCTTTAAATTCAACGCCCAACGGAGATATTCAATATCTTGTAAGTACGTGGGGCCGCAAACGAAACTGATTTATGATGACGTCAGGCGGTACAAGTATACTGTTTTTTTGGGTTTATGAGTAACTAGCCGCTACCCGTGGCTTCGCGCACGTATATTTTGATTTATGATTTTTAACCGACTTCAAAAAAAGGAGGTGGTTCTCAATTCGGTTGTATTTTTTTTTTTTATGTTTGTTACCTCAGAACTTCGCCATTTATAAACCGATTTGGAAAATTTTTTTTTATATGAAAGGATATACTTTCAGATTGGTCCCATAGAAATTTCATCAAAATCGGTTCAGTAGTTTGGCTGATTTTAATAAAAGTTAGTAACGGCGTGTGATTCCTTAAGGTAAATGTCACTTTTTGACACATCAGACAGCGTAAGAAAGTCGGTTTAATAAAAGTGAGTAACGGCGTGTGATTCCTTTAAGGTAAATGTCACTTTTTGATACTAAAAAGTAAAAAATAAAAAACTTTGTAACAAAAAAATAACCTCCTTCAAAAAGCCACTAAAAAGAGGAAAATTTTTAGGTCTGCGTCAATTTAATAAAATATGAAGTTGGTTAAAAAGAAGATATTAATCACTATAAGTACTTACTATACTTTTTAACCGACTTCATATTTTATTAAATTGGCGCAGACCTCAAAATTTCATTATTTTCTTCTTTTTAGTGGCTTTGTGAAGGAGGTTTTTTTTTGTTAAAAAGTTTTTTTTTATTTATCAAAATAAAATATAGCCTATATCAATCAGAGAGTGCTTTCTATTAGTGAAAGAATTTTTAGAATCGGTTTAGTAGTTCCAAAAATAAGAATTTATGATTTATTATCCCCCTGCGAAGCGAAGCCGGGCTGATGACTTATTATACCGTCTCCCGCGATAATCTCTACCCCTGCGAAGCGAAACCGGGCTAGTGGTGTTTATAATATAGGCTGTGCAATACACCCCCTTATGACCCCCTTAGGGGTTAAATTTCGAAAAATCTCTTTTCAGTGAGTGCTTACGTCACAAAAGGAACCCATTGTCCAAATTTCAACTTTATAGCTTCAGGGGTTTATCCTGGGCGTTGATTGGTCAAAAAATCCTGCACCCCCGTTTTACTCCCTTAGGGGTTGAATTTAAATAAATGCTCGATAACGATTTTCAAAAAAGAGTTAGTTTGTTGAATTTCAAGTGTATAGTTTAAGCGGTTTGTCCTGGGCGTTGATCACTCAAAAAACCCTACACCCCCGCTTTGGCCCCTTAGGGGTTGAATTTAAAAAAATGCTCGAATACGGGTTTGCTTATTTTTAAAGACGAGTTAGAATGTTGAATTCAACACCTCTCATCCAGGGCCGTAGCTAGAGCTGAATTATAGGGCACTGAAAGTTTAAAGTAGGGCTGAAGCAAAAGACTACAATTTTTTAATTGGATTGCCCACCTCATCTGGTGATATCAAATTACAAAAGCAAAAAAACGGTGAATGACAATTTTATCAAAAAAATACAGAACTTGTCATGTTATCAAATTTCCGAAGAACTTCATTTAGATCCAACGAATTTAATCTTGTTTTTCCAAATGTCAGATAGATCAAGTCTGTCATTCTGTCGTGACAGTCTTTGCGGCTTATTTATAATTCCTTAAAGTAGGGCACTGGATGTTTTAAGGTAGGGCATTGCCCCTTAATGCCCCCCCCCCCTAACTACGGCCCTGCTCTCATCTTAACAATTTGTGAGATATGAACACAGCCCCATTTTGACACCCTTAGGGGTTGAATTTCGAAAAATTCTTAGATAACTAAGGTCATTACCGTCTATAGCCCAATATGAAAAGTAGTTGGACAAAAATATTATATTACATAGCAGTTGTTAACGGGAATGTGGACCTGTCCACATTCCCGTTAACAACTGCTATATTATATCAACAATGGACGTGAAACCAGAATATTATATTACCTGAAGTTTAAGCAGCCCCGGATCTTCAATTTTTTTTAGGCGGGGAAAAAACTGAAAAATGCCGCCCCCGCCCACTTATATTATAGGCCTTCCGGAAATAATGCATCCATCGCTGTTCTTTCTGTGTTAAGCCTATTTATTTACAGATATACAGGGAGTTTCATAATATATGCGCAGGACTTCAGGATGTGATAGCTCGTCCAAAAATATGAAAAAAGTTTTTATTAACTTACCATCTAAAATGCACCATTTTAGGGATACAGGATGTTGAAATTGAATATTTAAATGCTTTACCTTTACGGTTTGGGGAATTTTGAAAAGACAACTTTGGTATCATTTTTTCATTTTTTTTTTAATTTTGCAATTATGAAGTTAACGTTTGGTTTTGTTACTTGTTCTAACGTTTAAAAAAATTTTGTTTAATTAGTAAGAAAAAAATTTTATTTAAAAAAATTGACCATGTTTTTCAACATAAAAGTTGATTTTTCTCGAAAACGATGGACTTTAGAGCTTATGACCAAGAGTACCTTTTTTGTGTAGAAAACATTGGCGGTTCAAATGAGCGTCTCAAAACCGTACTTTTTCCAGTAGCGTAGAAGTTAGGGAGAAAAACACCCACTACCCCTTCAAAACCTTCACCAATTATGACTTAAAAAAAAAACAATTTCAGCACAAAACATACCTTATTATGAGTAGAAAATGCTTACAAAAGCTGTTTTCTGTACGGTAAACGTTTCCGGAGATATTCGCAAAAAACGAAATTTTTTTTCAATTTCAACACCCTGTATCTCTAAAATTGTGCATTTTAGAGGGTAAGTTAATAGAAACTTTTTTTCATATTTTTGGACGAGCTATCACATCCTGAAGTCCTGCGCATATATTATGAAACACCCTGTATAGACATGAACATGTAGGTCGTAGGATATATATTTTATACATATACAGCACAGGATTGGATTTAAAATGAAAATATGTATAATAAAAATAAAATATATTATTGCATTTGTGAATTTAAATTACAATTTTACTCTTCGAGCTTTTTGTTCAGCAAATAAATCTATGGCCTTGTCATAATTTAACTCGTGTGCAATTCGATTTTCTATCGCTAAGATTGCAAGACTCGATAAGCGTTCCTGGCTCATTGAAGATCGCAAAAAATTTTTAATTAGTTTTAGTTCGCTAAAACTTCGCTCTGCTGTACCCCTGGGTATCGGTCGAGTTGATATGGCCACAGTAAAACAAGAGTGAAATTTCTGTACTTGTACTATTATTTATTCTGTGGTCAAAATTAAGTAATTGATGAGTTGTCCATTCGTCTGTAAAGTGTGAATTTGAATTTGGCCGCCCTCTGAACTTGCCGCCCGGGGCATAGGCCCACTTGCCCCCCCCCCTAGATCCGGGCCTGAGTTTAAGTATACTAGCAATTAACAATTAACAAATTTCTTTTTCCTGACTACTTTCATATTGGGCTATAGACGGAATGACCTTAGTTATCGAACGTCTATAATGTGCAATAACTTTAATTGGAAACTTGTTTACTTCTTTTAAGTAGTCGGGTTTTAGTTTTTAACTTTTATTTTTTAGTCGTTTGAAGCTTTATAAATGTGTAAATTTTTTTGTTTTGGCGGGCAGTTGATTATTCTGTCGTGTAGACGTTTTCACAACGAATTTTTGTCGCTAACTACCTCATTATAGCCGTGCGAGGGTTGGCGTTTATAACAACAAAATTGTCGTTGATTCAACCTTTTTTCTTTGTAATTCTCTGTCGTGCAAACCACCTATTTTGACGTGCAGTTAATATTTCTTCTAAAACATTAATGTAAGAAAGTTAGGTTCAGGTACCTGTTATATAGAAAGCAAAGTCACTATGATATTTTTATTTGTTATAATATAATCATCTAAAATATAATTCTACATAATAATATAATTCATTAATTAATTCGAAATTATTCGATTGGCAAGGAAATTATAAGAACAAGTTGAGCTGCCGCCTGTAACAACTAACAGGCAGTTAATTGTTAACTTCTTTTTTAAGTTGGGCTAAACGTGTAAGACACAGATCACGCCATGCGCGGCGTTGTTGCAATTTATCAATAGGCACTTTGACTTCCAATTGCTTGGCAATGCTGGCAGCTGTTGCTCCTTCCATTTTAGGTACTGGACCCATGGTCACGCTAACATCATACATTGTTTTACTGTATCTTTCAAAATACGAGTTCATACCTGTATAAAAAAGAGAATTTTAAATTTAATTGGCAACTGAAGAGTGAAGTTCATACTTCGATTATCTACATTCTACATAATTACTCTAGAGTCTAGACTCTAGAGAGTCTAGAGTGTTACTTAATTATTATTTAAGTGGATATAAAGAATGATTACTGTCTAATCTATATATTGCGCACGCCGGGGAGGGTTTGTTAATTATAAAATTGTCCGGTCCGGCTTCGCCCGAGTGAAAAAAGTGATCTCAGAAACAACTTATCCGATTACGACGAAACTTTGGTGAGTTGTTGTGTGCACGCCCGCGAAGGTTTCCTGAATTAATGCAACCATTTATTACAATAGGTAGAGAGTAGTAGATTTATGCCGATCCTGCGCCTCACTCATTTTTCGGCATGGCCGCCAATTTTCCGGGTCGACCGTATGTTCAAATTAATCGTTGACACGCCCCCATCACGTTACCGTTGTCCAATCGTTGCTGAGCGCCACCATTTTCAAGTTAGAGGGGAGGGGTATAGGTGAAAAAATTTCTTCAGAGTCGAGCGAGGGGTCAAATTAATTGTTAACACGCTCTCATCACGTTACCATTGTCCAATCTTTGCTGAGCGCCACCATTTTCAAGTTAGAGGGGTGGGGCGTGAAAAAAAAATGTCTTCACGGTCGAGCGAGGGTTCAAATTAAACTGGAAGGCGTGACGAAGACGACCGCGTCATCGTCGCCGTCGTCCAATCGTCGCCGAGCGTTTCTATTTTTTTTTTTATTGGAGGAACAGGATGTAGGTAATCAATTTTCCAAAAAAAAATATCGACTCGGCTGCAAGGGGGGCGTGCTATCGGCAAAAGAAAAAAAAAATGGCGAACGACTGCGAGCGAAACGTTATCAAAGAAAAGAAAAATGGATACCGCGGAGATAAGTCTCGGGTAGCGGGCGGGCGGGTTTTTTTTTTTTTTACAGATTGCGATTAGGAGGGGGTTGACATTTTACAGGGGGCGAGTAAAGGGTAAAACGAGGAGCGTCCATAATCAAAAATCTAACTATACAGCATAAAATAAATAATGGCATCGCATTCCCCAACCCTGACTTTTTAAGTACGCATTTTATCATATTAAATTAATAACAAACGTATTTTTAGAATTTATATTTAGAAGTAGTGAAAATCTTTTTACCTTATAGAAAACGAACACTTTCAATTAACACACCTGCACGCACTGTAAATATTATTACACAAAAAAATGGAAAATGGTAAAATGTTTTAGCTAGTGTTAATTAACAATAAGCATCCGACGAACTGCTTCACCATTTGGCACAAGTCACACTGCAGGATGCAAATAAGTCTAAAGCGGGCCCTAGATGATCAATATTTACGTCAATATATTGCACTATAATTGATATCGTACAATAATATTGAACGTCTGTAGATCACATTGAAAGATTGCGCAATATATTGAGTCAATCAAAATGAGTTTGATTTTTATTGTGCAATCTAGTAAATATTGATTCGTCCGTGAGCAATATTGTGCAATACTGCTTCAGTTCTGTGTTAACAGTGTTGAAATTTTTTTGAATTTCAGGCGTAACCCTTCTCAAGAGTTCATAAAATTGTACTATCTAGTCGCAAAAAGTTTTGAAAATCATTTGGTTCACTAAATCTTAGTTTACTTAACAGATTTTCATGAGTGTATTTATTTCTTTCTTTAAACCATTCCTTCCTCCACTTGCGCTTCTTTTTCTCTTTTTTTTTTTTGAAGCTACTTATAACTAATGCAACGGCCACACAACTTGATGTTTTCTTATTATTCCACATGTTGACTGCACAAGTATCAGCCGTGAACTAATTTATTGAGCAATAATATTGCATAGTATGGGTTGACCAACTAATACTATTGCACAATATATTGTGCAATATATTGACGTAAATATTGACCGTCTAGGGGGCGCTTTACAATATATGCTATCTAAGGTCATGTCAAGTTTATTCGCACATGGAAAAATTATTTCATTAGGTCTTACAATCTAGGTTATCTATAAGGTCATGTATTATCAGAGTATTTGTCAATGCAAAATTAATTATGATATTTTTGATATCGCAAACAAATTTTACATGACGTATCGTATGTAGAGATTATCTCTGCATATTAAAATTCGATTTTTTTGAAAAATATGAAGGACAGCACAGAGGATTAAACAAACTTTTAGAAAAAATGCATGACATTGCAATGTCTCTCATGACTCGGGCATATTTTCTAGAAGTATGGAAAAACAAATGTTCCATGCACACCCTCTTGACGTGGAACAATTTTTTTGAAAATTTATAGACTATATATTCGTAGCACTACAGCTGCGTTATTGGATGCATATATTATTAATATTAATATAATTATTGATATAATTTACTTATATTAATATCAATATAATTGATATGCAAACACGTCTTAAATAGGTTTAAGACAATTTGGTACTAATAGCTGGCATAAATTTCAGATACACAACAATGTTTGTTGAAAACTATCAAATGTATGATCATAGTCTGATGAAATATCGAGCATGTTTGATATCGTCCGTCCGCCGGTACATGTCTATTGCAATCTGACATAATCTGACGCAGTCTGATGTGATAACTGTAACCACTTCAATAAGATTACTGGTGTTTGCTCACATCCAACAATACGGATCTAATCTGGTCTGATCTGATCTGGTCGGAAACGGTACCAATGTAGCCTCAGCCTAATACGCTGTATATAAATGCATTTACATTCGGCGCTATTCCGCTCCTATAATTAGGAAGTTTCCATTAAACGAAAATACTAATTATGATACTGTCACATTATTATAATAAAGATAACTTTAAAAATTCTGAAAGAATTATTTTGATATCTTTAATTTCAACGGAGATATTCAATTTCTTGTACGTGGGGTCGCAAACGAAACTGATTTATGAATATGACGTCACGCGGTACAAGTTTGCTGTTTTTTAGCTTTGTGAGTAATGAGAACCTAAGTTGCTTAGTGACTATTTTGTTGTAATACAGACTTTTCTATTTATATTAAATTAAAATTAACTGTCAAAAAATTAGATATGTCAATATTGTCCGTCATCAACTGGTTTGTTTTTAGTGTTTCCGTAACAATTTACGAGTTTAAAGAAAGAGATTTATCGGAAGTTACCATGTTAAATTACCACACGTACAAACTGAAAATAACTTTTAAAAATATCGTGCCGCGTGACGTCTTTCGGACTGAAAACGGAATTTCTTGGAGAATGGTCAAATTCAAACTTTGAAGTAGTATAACTTTGTTGTTTTTAAAGATATTTAAAAAATTCTTCCGCCATTAATTTTGTAATTTTTAGAACTATGATTTACACTAAAAATAAAAAAGGGAAACTTCCTAATTGATTTTAAAGATATTAATGGAATTTTTTCAGAACTTTTGAAGCGGTGAACACTTTAATAACCTCTTCAAAATCGATGTCTATGTAAAATATTTCACCAGCCTGTTTTTATTTTATCAAAGTGATAGCTGTAAATCGCTTATTTATCAGTTACAATTTGCTTGGAAATTGATTGCTCATTTTAACCAATCGTGATAGTCGTGATAAGAGGTAGAGATCAACAATATATGCTGGAGACAATTAAAAAAAAACATATACATATTTTAGTTAAAGGTTAAATAACGCCATATCTGCAAACTATAATAGTTATGAATTTGCTTGACATATGACACAATTATGAATTTTTAACTGTGATAACTCTTTAACATTTGAATCTAACTAATATTATAAATGTGAAAGTTTGGATGGATGGATGGATGGATGGATGGATGGATGTATGGATGTTTGTTACTCAATCACGCCAGAACGGCTGAACGGATCAGAATGAAATTTGGTACAGAGATAGATTATAGTCTGGAATAGCACATAGGCTACTTTTTATCCCGGAAAAATGTACGGTTCCCGTGGGATAGTTTTGTTTTTGTTTTTCATTGAGCAAGGGATCGACATGATTTTTTGCATAGTGGTAGTTTAGGGGTCAGAGAATGTTATAGACTAATTTTTATCCCGGAAAAATGCACGGTTCCCGTGGGATAGATTTGTTTTTGTTTTATCTCTGGAACTACTAAACCGTCTCTAAAAATTCTTTCACTAATAGAAAGCTACGCGGGGGGGAGAATCTCGAGGGAGGATAACAAATTAGGGGGGGGAAGATTCTCGTGGGGGGATAATAAATTAGGGGGGAAGATTTTTGCGGGGATAACAAATTAGGGGTGGAGATTCTCGCGGGGGGATAACAAATTAGGGGGGGAGATTCTCGCGGGGTGATAACTAATTAGGGGGGGAGATTCTCGGGGGGGATAACAAATTAGGGGGGAGATTCTCGCGGTGGGATAAAAAATTAGGGGGGGAGATTCTCGCGCTGGGATAACAAATTACGGGGGAAGGTTCTCGCGGGGGGATAACAAATTAGGGGGGAAAATTCTCGCGGGGGGGTAACAAAGTAGGAGGTATGTTTCTCGCGGGGGGATAAAAGTTAGGGGGGATTCTCGCGGTGGGATAACCAATTAGGGGGGAAGGTTCTCGCGGGGGGATAACAAATTTTGCACAGGAGTTCCTTATATAGGTATCGTAGATGAGCAATAATGTATTAATAAAATTCGAGCGAACGAGCGAAGCGAGTGGGTAATGTATTAATAAAATTCGAGCGAACGAGCGAAGCGAACGAGCGAAGCGAGTGAGTAATGTATTAATAACATTCAAGCGAACGAGCGGAGCGAGTGAGTAATATATTAATAATATTCAAGCAAACGAGCGAAGCGAGTGAGTAAATTATTATTAATATTTGAGCGAACGAACGAAGTGAGTGAGTAATTATAAAATTCGAAAGTACGAGCAAAAGATAACAAATTAGGGGGGAAGATTCTCGCGGGGGGATAACAAATTAGGGGGGAAGATTCTCGCGACAGGATAACAAATTAGGGGGGGTGATTCTCGCGGGGGGATAACAAATTAGGTGGGGACATTCTCGCGGGGGGATAACAAATTAGGGGGGGGAGATTCTCGCGGGGGATAACAAATGTAATGTATTATTAATATTCGAGCGAAGCGAGTGATGAATGTATTAATAAAATTCGAGCGAACGAGCGAAGAAGGAATTAATAATATTCAAACGAACGAGCGAAGCGAGTGAGTAATGTAGGTATTAATAAAATTTTAAAAAACAGTTTTTTGACGTTATAAAACAGTGTCGTATGGTGAGTAGGCTTTGGAAAAAACAAACTACTTACTTTGTGTCCAAATATTCTGACAGTTAATCGTTTCGGAATAATATTTTGAGAAAATAATACAAAATCAATATCTCACAGTAAGTACTATTTTTATTGATCTCATCCGAGCAAAGCTCGGTCACCCAGATATTTGCAGTTAAGTTAGTTATATTTTTTGTTTTCTTATAGGTTGAAGTAGGTACATTGTATTGTATAATAAAATTTTTTAAAAAACCCTCGATTCCAAGCAATCTCAATCTCGATCGATAAATAAAATTATAAATCGTAAAATACGTGGGCGAAGCCACGGGTAACGGCTAGTAATATATAAAAATCACTTCTCACAAACAAGGTTAGTACTAATTGACGTCATACGTAATATTTATGACTACAGTTCACATGTTCACCGGTTCACATGTAGAGAGCAGTAGCGGCCAGTGGTCAAAAAAGTATGGTATTGCGCAAAATACCTAACCCAAAAAATATAATCTCTTTGTTGCACTCATTAATTATCTACATCTCCTTTTTACCCTAATTAATTTTTTTGTTCAGATCAGTCTTTCGGATAATCTATATACCTATAATATTATGTAAATTTTGCAAATGATTTTAAGATGAATTGTTTTTTACCATTTCAGATACGTCGAATTATTAACGCCTTTTTGAGTTCAGTTAGCTTCACACGGAAAACAGAAAAAACTAATATGTATATCACATCCATACAACCGTGATGTGCCATACAATTCTTTTTTTAAAAGAAGGCGTGAATTAATTATTATTTTTATAAAATTAATTGTTGAATATTTCAAGTTTATTGCTGAAGAAAATCAAAATATGAATTAAAGCATAATCATTATATTATTACAGTTTGATTATTTTAATGCCGATAACCATAATTCACCACGAAACAGATTTTGTTCAATGAAACATGATTAACCGATTATAATATTTAATTCTGTGTAGGCGTGTGATGTATCATCGTTTATCAATAAGTAAATTCATAAATGTATTTATTTTTTAATTTTGCGTAGCGTTGCATTTCAACTGATAGTGCGGTGCACGAGCGCACTTAAAAAGATGAGCTGCCACTGGTATAGAGATAAACGAGAATTTGACATTTGCAGAAAAAAATGAAACTTCCATATAGAGATGCACTTAACTATACATTTTTTAAAAATTTAGAAGTTATTAATACTTAAGTTATCATCAAACTGTTAGTGTAGTTTTGCGAGCAAAGTGTTAAAGATTGTAGGTGAGTAATAATCCTCTGTATTAAATTCATATGTTTAAATTATTGATTATTTTCTTTAATGATAATAAGTTAGCAATTTCCGGATAATTTTGCATATACCGGTCTAGTATATATACATTGAATGGCGTCCAGTATTTTTGATAAATTTGCAATTTTGAAGAAATATATATATGTTAAAAGCATAGGTTATAAGGAAAAAAATCCATTTCGGTCTCGACGACGGTGTCGTCGTCTATTTTTTCCATTATTGTGCTATATATAAAAATAGAGCGGGAATTTATTATGCATTGATGAGGAATCGAATAAAATTTGTATACCTTCTTCTCTCAACTGTTAACTTTCAAATTTATGCTCTGATTATTAATCTCAAGTTAAGTGAATTTGCGGTATATTTTTTAAAAAAAACGTAAAATAGCGGGTATGATGCCACGGAGGGTGGCATCCAACAGGTGTACAGGTGAGTCCTCAAACATACATTTTTCTGAATTTTATGATTCTTTTAAACGATTTTTATCTCATAAAGTGTGTAGATATATATTTACCGCTGAATATTCAATTAATCAGTATTAATAATATCTGAAATATAAATAAAATATAAACAAGTTTGCGCACACTTGAATCGTATGAAAAAAATTTGTAATTTTCTTATTTAAAAATATATTAAAAATTAAAATATTTATAAATTTAGCGATATTTTCGAAATTTATTATAATATAATTAAATTTATATTTTCAAATATAATATATGTTAAAATTTTAAAAAATGTGTAACATCTATAAACAATGTTTATATTAATTTAAAACTTTGACGCCATTAATTTAACTCAATTTACATTGCATTACATATCAACTTTATTTATAACTATAGTAGGCGTAATAGATTTAGATACAGGATGTCTTAACGGCTACATATTAAAACTTAATGCATAGATATTAAAATAATGAATTAGTTAAAATAGTAAAAACAGCCATCCGCTAATAACTTTTTAAGTCCAATTTAACTTTTTCAACACTGTTAATTTGATAATTGCGCCGACTGCTGACTATAAAAATATCGTTGCAGTAATACGAAGATGCACAACCTGTTCGCTTCGCTACCCCGATTCGGAAATATGTGATCGGCAATTCGAAATGCTTCATTTAATTGGCCGGTGGTAATACTGAAAACCAATCCGTCCTCAAAAGAGAATGTAAAGCGTGTGATCGGAGATGTAAAAAAACCGAATAGGGTAGTAAGTGCCTCTTGATCCATCAATACATGCTCCTCCGGCAGCGCGTTCTCGTTGTTATCTTGAGACATTTTTCACCTGATAACAGAGTTGACAGTTGAAAGAAGAAGGTATACAAATTTTATTCGATTCCTCATCAATGCATAATAAATTCCCGCTCTATTTTTATATATAGCACAATAATGGAAAGAATAGACGACGACACCATCGTCGAGACCGAAATGGATTTTTTTCCTTATAACCTATGCTTTTAACATATATATATTTCTTCAAAATTACAAATTTATCAAAAATACAGGACGCCATTCAATGTATATATACATTAAAAATTCATAATTGTGTCATATGTCAAGCAAATTCATAACTATTATAGTTTGCAGATATGGCGTTATTTAACCTTTAACTAAAATTTGTATATGTTTTTTTTTAATTGTCTCCAGCATATATTGTTAATCTCTACCTCTTATCACATTAAGCAAAACGACTATCACGATTGGTTAAAATGAGCAATCAATTTCCAAGCAAAGTGTAACTGATAAATAAGCGATTTACAGCTATCACTTTGATTAAATAAAAACAGGCTGGTGAAATATTTTACATAGACATCGATTTTGAAGAGGTTATTAAAATGTTCACCGCTTCAAAAGTTCTGAAAAAATTCCATTAATATCTTTAAAATCAATTATAGGAGCAGAATAGCGCCGAATGTAAATGCATTTATATACAGCGTATTAGGCTGAGGCTACATTGGTACCGTTTCCGACCAGATCAGATCAGACCAGATTAGATCCGTATTGTTGGATGTGAGCAAACACCAGTAATCTTATTGAAGTGGTTACAGTTATCACATCAGACTGCGTCAGATTATGTCAGATTGCAATAGACATGTACCGGCGGACGGACGATATCAAACATGCTCGATATTTCATCAGACTATGATCATACATTTGATAGTTTTCAACAAACATTGTTGTGTATCTGAAATTTATGCCAGCTATTAGTACCAAATTGTCTTAAACCTATTTAAGACGTGTTTGCATATCAATTATATTGATATTAATATATGTAAATTATATCAATAATTATATTAATATTAATAATATATGCATCCAATAACGCAGCTGTAGTGCTACGAATATATAGTCTATAAATTTTCAAAAAAATTGTTCCACATCAAGAGAGTGTGCATGGAACATTTGTTTTTCCATACTTCTAGAAAATATGCCCGAGTCATGAGAGACACTGCAATGTCATGCATTTTTTCTGAAAGTTTGTTTATTACTCCGTGCTGTCCTTCATATTTTTAAAAAAAATCGAATTTTAATGTGCAGAGATAATCTCTACATACGATACGTCATGTAAAATTTGTTTGCGATATCAAAAATATCATAATTAATTTTGCATTGACAAATACTCTGATAATACATGACCTTATAGATAACCTAGATTGTAAGACCTAATGAAATAATTTTTCCATGTGCGAATAAACTTGACATAGCATATATTGTAAAGCGCCCTCTAGACGATCAATATTTACGTCAATATATTGCACAATATATTGTGCAATAGTATTAGTTGGTCAACCCACACTATGCAATATTATTGCTCAATAAATTAGTTCACGGCTGATACTTGTGCAGTCAACATGTGGAATAATAAGAAAACATCAAGTTGTGTGGCCGTTGCATTAGTTATAAGTAGCTTCAAAAAAGAAAGAGAAAAAGAAGCGCAAGTGGAGGAAGGAATGGTTTAAAGAAAGAAATAAATACTGTCATGAAAAACTGTTAAGTAAACTAAGATTTAGTGAACCAAATGATTTTCAAAACTTTTTGCGACTAGATAGTACAATTTTATGAGCTCTTGAAAAGGGTTACGCCTGAAATTCAAAAAAATTTCAACACTGTTAACACAGAACTGAAGCAGTATTGCACAATATTGCTCACGGACGAATCAATATTTACTAGATTGCACAATAAAAATCAAACTCATTTTGATTGACTCAATATATTGCGCAATCTTTCAATGTGATCTACAGACGTTCAATATTATTGTACGATATCAATTATAGTGCAATATATTGACGTAAATATTGATCGTCTAGGGCCCGCTTTAGACTTATTTGCATCCTGCAGTGTGACATGTGCCAAATGGTGAAGCAGTTCGTCGGATGCTTATTGTTAATTAACACTAGCTAAAACATTTTACCATTTTCCATTTTTTTGTGTGATAATATTTACAGTGCGTGCAGGTGTGTTAATTGAAAGTGTTCGTTTTCTATAAGGTAAAAAGATTTTCACTACTTCTAAATATAAATTCTAAAAATACGTTTGTTATTAATTTAATATGATAAAATGCGTACTTAAAAAGTCAGGGTTGGGGAATGCGATGCCATTATTATTTTTATGCTGTATAGTTAGATTTTTGATTATGGACGCTCCTCGTTCTACCCTTTACTCGCCCCCTGCAAAATGTCAACCCCCTCCCAATCGCAACCTGTAAAAAAAAAACCCCTCCCTCCCGCTACCCGAGACTTATCTCCGCGGTATCCATTTTTCTTTTCTTTGATAACGTTTCGCTCGCAGTCGTTCGCCATTTTTTTTTCTTTCACCGATAACACGCTCCCTTGCAGTCGAGTCGATATTTTCTTTTGGAAAATTGATTACCTACATCCTGTTCCTCCAATCAAAAAAAAATGGAAGCGCTCGGCGACGATTGGACGACGGCGACGATGACGCGGTCGTCTTCGTCACGCCTTCCCGTTTAATTTGAACCCTCGCTCGACCGTGAAGACATTTTTTTTCACGCCCCACCCCTCTAACTTGAAAATGGTGGCGCTCAGCAACGATTGGACAATGGTAACGTGATGGGAGCGTGTCAACGATTAATTTGACCCCTCGCTCGACTCTGAAGAAATTTTTTCACCTATACCCCTCCCCTCTAACTTGAAAATGGTGGCGCTCAGCAACGATTGGACAACGGTAACGTGATGGGGGCGTGTCAACGATTAATTTGAATATACGGTCGACCCGGAAAATTGCGGAAAATTGGCAGCCATGCCGGAAATTGAGTGAGGCGCCAGGATCGGCATAGATCTACTACTGTAGAGCGCGAGTCGTTGCAACAAATGAGTGTATTTCATATAATTTAGCGGCATTCGAGCGAATGAGCGAAGCGAGTGAGTAATGTATTAATAAAATTCGAGCGAACAAGCGAAGCGAGTGATATAGAGATACATATAAACATTTATTTGCATTAGGTAGGTACTATAAAGCAGATGGGTGGTGTCTGGCACTTGCGATAATCACGCGATTTTCTCAAGAAATAGAACGAGTGGTGAACAGTTTGTAAGTATGGATATTGTTGAACTGATAAAGAATATTATTAAACAGAAAACTCGTTACTGAAGTCGTTTATACTTGAGCAAAAAAAGGCGGCAGTATTAGGTAGTATAAGATATGTTCTGAAGAAGTCACTGTGTTGACTAAACAATTGTCATAAATTAATAAAGATATAGTGTAAATTTAAAAAAACTTTGTGTTTTATTATTATTCAAAATGTTTAATATTAATTTACATCAAGTAAGCACCCACTCTATAATAAATTTTAATATTTCATAGTATTTCAAGCTGGGCGCGAACCTGGGATCTTGTACACAATACAGAGACAAACCGTTGTCTTTACCCACGTGGCCACGGTCATTCGATGTGTCACCGCTTAGCAGGTTAAATTATTTTATAGAATTATGTACCTATACTGAGTACTGACTACCTATTAGTTCTGTGAAATTAGACTTTCTGATCTAACAAATTAGATCCTTCTAATTTACTCTAATTTCCACCCCGCGAGGAACTGTCACCCTGTGAAGGTATTGAACAGTATAGTACGGGAAGACCTTAACGACGTTCCATTCAAACGATTTTACAATTCACATTAAAAAATGTCATTAGGAATAGTCTTTATAATAAATTGAGATGTCAAGTAGAAATATCGTAATTCCCTTACTATGAGTGAAACTTGAATTTTACCTTCGGCATTAAGGTGAGCGGTCTCTAGAGGTCCCATAAAAGCGTATCTTGGGCCAAGACCTTCTGACATAACTTTATCGATATCTGCAACATCTAAGATTCCATCGTTGACTTGTCTGTAAACTTCATTTAAAATCGCATATCTAAAAAAAATATCCTGTTTAAATATTAAGTACAGACGCTAATGACAATCTCTTTCTGCACTCTTCATCTCAAATCCTTTCCCCTCGCCTATAAAAAGGTTCCCGCTCTCCCGACGCTATTTTTAAAGCTAAAGGGTTCGGGTAAACACCAAATGAAGGTCCAAGAATCACACTACAGATCCTACAGGCGAATTTTTTGAAAAAAAGTTTTGGATACGTATGAAAGATTACGTAATTTTTTAAAAAGTTGTAAGTTTTTTCAAGAAAGTTTTTTCAATTTTTCGCCTGTAGGATTCTTGGTCCTTCATTTGGCGTTTATCCGAACCCTTTAGCTTTAAAAATAGTGTATAAGAAGAACGGGAACCGTTTTATAGGTGAGGGGAAAGGATTTGAGGTGAAGAGTGCGGAGAGTAATTTCCGCTGTTATATACCCTTAAGAAAAAACTGAAGGGAATTTGTTTTATAAATGAAAACTTACTGAATTCTATTTAATGAAAATCCGGGAATTTCTTTAGATAAAGATACTGGCGCTTGACCAATTTCTTCCATGATGGCTCGTGTTTTCTTGGCAACATCTGGTTTCGTCCATGGAGCTGGCACAATTTCTACGAGGGGAACATAGTATGGCGGATTTACCGGGTGTGATACAATAGCTTGACTCCTATACAAAAAAATAATATACTTAAATGGCTAAATTAAAACCAGTTAAAGTATTTTCGTAAATTTAGCATGATAAAAGTCTTTTTACTCGTACTTTCGACCGACCATAGGAGTGAAGAAAGTCTTGTAATGGCGGGAAAAAAAATCGAATTCAAGTTTGCGACGGATTTAGACGTTTCATGGTTCAGCTACATACTGAAAAAAAACGAGTTTTGGATGTCCGAACCTCTACCACTCCGGTGTATAAAAAGATTAATTCTCGTCTGGTAGTACCTACCTATATAGCATTAGGGTGGGTTTTTAAGAGTATTATCTAGCGGAAGTTACCCCCTGCAAATCTTTTCCACTCGCCTAGAAACGATTATTGCTCTTTCGCCGCTATTTTTAAAGCTAAAGTGTTCGGGTAAACGCCAAATTAAGGACCGAGAATCACGTTACAAATCCTACAGGCGAACAATTGAAAATTCCTGGAAAACTTAGAACTTTCTAAAAATTACGTTATCTTTCACACGCAACCAAAAGTTTTTGTCAAAAAATTCGCCTGTAGGATCTGTAGTGTGACTCTTGGTCCTTCATTTGGCGTTTACCCGAACCCTTTGGCTTTAAAAATAGCGTCGGGAGAGCGGTAACCGTTTTTAGGCGAGGGCAAAGGATTTGAATTGAATTGTGAATTATAGACGCTCGACAACAGAGGTCATTAGCGTCTGAGCAAAGGATTTGAGATGAAGAGTGCAGATGGTAACTTCCGGTAGATAATACACGCATAATTGCATTAATAAGGCAAACTCAAGCCAGACGTGAGTTACATTACGAAATCCGGACGGATTTCGTCCGTCGCTAAATCAAAAAGAGCGCGCTCGACATCATAAGTCGAAACCGGCCAAGAGAGAGTCTGTAAAAATCTTCTCCTTCTTTGTCCGATTTGCGCCGCCTAGCATGCACGTTTCTCTCTCACCAATACCTCTTAATGCTATTTCTCATGTTGGTTTTATCAGGATTTTTCAGACAATACCTCTGTATATGTAATATACTGTCAGTTATACTTAAATCGCGATATTTTATCTTTGTCTGAATTTACTTGTCATACCTAACCTCAAAAGATCTGTAAATAATATTCTACTCGCGATACTGGCTACGTGGATTTAAACCTGTGGCACCATCATCATTATAATACCCTATTATATAGCACTTTGGCGTAAGATGTGCGTGGTCTAATGGATAGGACCGCAGCGTCATACGCAATAGCTCTCGGGTTCGAATCTCGACACACACATGTTTTTGTTTCTTTTTATCTATTGCATATTCCACTTCATATTTATTTATAATTTTTTTTCTCTCTCTTTCTCTCTTACTTTTGTAAAAATTATCCGATCCTAATTGTACTAGTTGTATAAAATATTTTTTGTAACACTGCCTACGGCTCGCGTACCAGTATCACCCCTCGCGTCATATATATAATTAAACTTGTTTTATAAACTACTATTACCTACCTGTGTTTAAGTTCTTCAGTGAATTTAGACGGCATAAAAGTAGATGTCGAACTCGAAAGAATAGTTTTGTCATCGACTACATCGTCTATATTTTTGAAAACTTTCTTTTTAAGGTCCAAGTTCTCCGGAACACATTCTTGAACAAGAACGGCGCCAAATGCACATTCTCTCAAATCTTTTGTACCTATAGTAAATTATATTATTAGTATTTAGTGTCTATAATAGTATAATCAAATCATATTATACTAATTACTAATTATACAGTGCGTCTCACGGCGAGGCATAGTACATAAGGAATTTAGCAAAATTTAGCAAAAAAATGAATGGATGAGAATAAGTCATGACTACATTAATTAATGATTGATTAGTATATTTGCCATACGGCACATACACTATTGGCGTCGGTCGGATGGCGGAACCTAATGGTCGGACCAAAATTTCTCGACGTTTCATACTCCTGAACAATTTATTCGATTTTAACAGAATTTGGTACACACGTTGGAATCCATCACCGCACGGAACGTATTTAAAATGGCCCCAATCGGACCATTTTAGGGTGGTTTTTAGGGGTTAAAAACTGTTTTTGAGCCCAAAAATACCGAAAAATGCTCAGAATCGTTCCGAAATTGAAATTCATCCCTTAAGTAAAGATTAAAATGTGCTGCTAAAATTTTAATAAAATCGTCCCGACAGGACCGGATTTACAAATTTTATAAAAACACTAGTTCGCGGATACAGATTTACTTACTGAACTTGAAGGGTGTTAATTTGGTGCAGATGTTATTGCAATTAAGAAAAAAATGTTGTTTAAAGGGATGTATTAAGGGGTAATTTTGTTTTATTTTGTCCAAAAATAGACAAGTTCACAATGAGTTCACATAATAAAGCTACAATGCCTGTATTAGCAAATACACTATATTGTCGGCAGGGTTTGGCACTGCGACCCTACATTTTAGGCGCGATCTCAGCGAAGCTAGAAGCGCCTATATACACTTGCTTTGTCTGTGAATCTGTGAGTCTGTAACGGATTTTTTGTATCAGTCGTACAGCCTAAACGGGTTAACCGATTTTAAAAAGCTTTTTTAAAAATGTGATTTTATTAATTTTTAAAGACATTTAAATAAAATTAAGTCTACATCATTACTGGCGACATTTAGAACCAGATCGTAAAATAAAAAAAACTCGGGTCGCAGTGCCAAAACCCTGCCGACAATATAGTGTATTCGCTAATACAGGTTTTGTGGCTTTAATACGTAAACTTAGTTTGTTTCTGGACAAAATAAAAAATTTAACCCCTTAATACATCCTTTGAAATAATATTTTTTTTCTTCATTTCAAAATTATTATCAATGCAACCTCTGTACCAAATTAAATACACCCTTCAGTAAGTAAATCACTATCCGCAAACCAGTGTTTTCATAAAATTTGTAAGTCCGGTCCTGTCGGGCCGATTTAATTAAAATTTTAGCAGCACATTTTGATCTTTACTAAAAGGTTAAATTTCAATTTTGAAACTATTCTGAGAATTTTTTCGGTATTTTTGGGCCCAAAAACATTTTTTAACCCCTAAAACCCACCCTTAAAATGGTTCGATTGAGCCCATTTTAAATAGGTTCCGTGCGGTGATGGATTCCAACGTGTGTACCAAATTTCGTTAAAATCGATTGATTCTTTCGAGAGTTATCGTGCTAACACATATATATATAATTATATATATACATATATATATGTTACGCTCAAAGATCGAAAACGCTCAGTGAGCGGAAAAATAGCTCACAACGCGTTGTGGTCACAGTAAAACATCCACATGGCGAAATTCGTGTTATGGCTCTAATGAAAACGCGCACGACGCGTTGTGGCAATCACAGAAAGACCAAATAGCGAAATTCGTGTCGTGGCTGACATGCTATTCGATCTCAACGCGTTGTGGCAATGAAGAAAAGCCATGACGCGTATGGAATGTTGATTGATTACGACGCACACTACTTTCCGATATGGATCCTTCTAGGCCTAGGCTGGAAACGTTTTGGTAGATGTCCTTAGGAAATATTTTTTATTTTATAAAATCACTGCATAACGTGTTTGTCATTATTAAATATGTTATATAATTAAATAAATTAAAATAAAACGATATTTGTTATTTATTGAGATTACTTTATATTTAAAAAAATCAACGTATTAAGTAATAAATTACTGAACACAAAATATTATTTGTAAATTACTTATAATTCACTTAAAATAATTAGGGAGTTTAACTTTTAAAAATTCACTCTCATAAACAGAAAAGAAATGAATAAAACTGATGTTTTAATGCGTCTTTGCACCCGAGCCGACACCGACAAGTTACAGGATAACCTGTCCGTCGTGATATGGTTAAAACAATGAATGCTCAGAACGCGTCATGGCTTTTCTTCATTGCCACAACGCGTTGAGATCGAATAGCATGTCAGCCACGACACGAATTTCGCTATTTGGTCTTTCTGTGATTGCCACAACGCGTCGTGCGCGTTTTCATTAGAGCCATAACACGAATTTCGCCATGTGGATGTTTTACTGTGACCACAACGCGTTGTGAGCTATTTTTCCGCTCACTGAGCGTTTTCGATCTTTGAGCGTAACATATATATAAACATTTCCAAAAATGGTACCAAAGTGTTCAGGAGGCTATGAAACGTCGAGAAATTTTGGTCCGACCCCTAGGTCCCGCCATCCGACCGACGCCAATAGTGTATGTGCCATATGGCAAATACACTAATAACAAAAACAGTTAACGGGGAGCAAATATTAACAAATTATCGTAACACCATGTTAAAATGCTATGTCTCAGTTACGATGGGACACACTGTATGTTTCGTACGTAATGGTATTACGGCTCGTGTGACTAAAAACTCGCTATCGCTCGTTTTTACATACTGTTATCGTGTGTGTGTGTGTTTTTTAAAGACCACCAACAGCTAAGGTTATTTGGGCCTAGCTAGGGTGGTCAGATCCCCGACAGTAAAAACCGGGACACTTATTGGTTAACCCCCTCCCCCGCCCTTGTAGTTGATAAATGTTTTTTAGGGAATAAAGTGAACCAATTCTTTCAGGAATCAAGTATATTATTATTAAATCAATTTCAGAGTTAGGAACAAAATTTTCTTCTTCTTTATTTTTTACAAGCACAAATTCGTTTATTTTACAAATAGGTACTTTTCAGAACTGCTGATTTTTCGTAGAAGAGGCAAATTATCAGGTTGAGATTTTTTCTTATAATATATGCCTAACAATTATGATGGCAAATCTGCTGATTGATAGAAATTATTCATTTAGGTACTTAATTGTTAGATGAATACGTTGTGGAAAGTGATCATTGTTGATTTAAGATTTACTCAGTAGCCTGTTCACACCGGCTTAAAATTTGGAGCGAACTTCGCCAGTTTCTGCTATTCTGATTGGATCTTTTTAGACAGGCGAGACAGCCAATCAGAAGAGCGGAATCTACCGACGTTGGCGAAATGCTCCAGAGCTGCCAATAGAAAAAAAAAACGAGCAAAAGCGAGATAAAATACCCAGACACAACTTGTTTTCGAGTTTTTCTAAAACGTGAGAAAAACCGGGACATTTTGAGTACAAACCGGGACACTTCCTAAAATTGTCAAATACCGGGGCATGTCCCGGAAAACCGGGACGTCTGGTCACCCTAGGCCTAGCACCAATTCATATTTTCAATTCATTATTTTTTTTTAAAAATAAATTGAAAATTCAATTGACACTTTTACTAGCTCTCGGGCTCAAACCCGGGAACTGGGGACTTGTAATAGAGGAACCATAACAACGCCATGTAAACAACAGCATTGCTACACACTCGGCTATTCTCAAGCCCAATTATAATGTCAATTTGATAATAATTTCAGGGCTTGAGAATAGCCGAGCGTGTAGCAATGCTCTTGTTTACATGGTGTTGCTATGGTTCCTCTATTACAAGTTCCCAGTTCCCTGGTTCTAGCCCGAGAGCTGGTAAAAGTGTCAATTAGATTTTCAATTTATTATTAAAAAAAATAATGAATTGAAAATATGAATTGCTGCTAGGCCCAAATAACCTTAGCTGTTGGTGGTCTCTAAACACACACGACAATAATTTCTTCAAACTTCATACAGCAAATCAAACAGATATAAAACATTAATTTTTTATCACAAATTTTTAAAATTTAGTTAATAAAATATTATAATGAAACAAGACTTTCTGACAATTTTAACAAATTTTGTAATTTTGAAGTTATGACATCTTAAATATTAGATGACAGTCATTATTTAGTTAAATAAAACTTACACGTTACACACTTTTTAAAACCTTTATCACAATATCAAAACATCAGGCGTAATTCATTTGTTAAATTTCTACAATTATGGAATGAACTATAGTCATAGATCAAGTAATCATTGAGGAAGATACCTTTCCTTATGACGTAATACGTGAGCAGTTTTTGGAGAGACTATTAGGATCGCATGATCGCTCTACACTAGCGACACCCCTATTTCTCTCCATGAACTAAACTGCCAAACCATAGGTTAAGAAAAATATTAAAGCTACCATACTTCTCTGTTTCTAGGGGTTTGGCAGTTTAGTTTATGGACAGAAATAAGGGTGTCGCTAGTGTAGAGCGCAACGATCATGCGATTCCAGCGGTCAATCCATAAACTGTTTATTTAAATTTATTTAATAAATGACTGTCAATTAATATTTAAAATGTCAAAAATCTGAAAAAAGCTAAATTGTTTAAAAATTTCCAGAATTGTGTTTTTCATTATATTTTTTTGACTAAATTTTAGAAATTTCTGGTACCTATAATAATTTAAATGTTTTATAGCTGTTTTATAATATGTTGTATATTATGAAGTTTGAAGAATTAATATAATTGACATTATGTGCATTTTTTTATAAGTAAATCTTTTTGTGCGTGTGTATTATATTCGTTTCATTGTAGATACCTATTTTTATTATTAAATATAGAGTTTTATTTCAACATATTGAATAAATGATTTGTGAAACTACACAATAAAAAGAATTTATAGCTTATAAAAAAAATTACAGCAAGTCATTGTCATAAATCTTTTTTGTATGTCCATTTTTGAGCGAATCATAAGCGAACAATTCATATTAGATAATAAATAACCGCAAGAATTAATTTATTTAAAATAATGAACAGCTACGAAAGTTTAATATTGTGATAATAATTCTTAATATTGTATATTGACATTTGTCACGTTTAGATACGATTTTGAAAACTTGTAGGTATAAAAATGGTTTCTGTTACAATTATTTTCATAGTTCTTTATAACTGTTTTCTAAAGCAAATTTGTCGTCAAAAAATTAGCACGGTTTCTTTATTATATTATTTAATTTTTGAACACTCAAATTAAGAATTGGTTATAAAAAAAATTATATTAGTTTTCTATTACCATGGTTAGTTTCCAATTTTTATTTTGTAAAATTTTAAACCTTAAAATATAACTAAATGTTTGTGGTACCAACTTGAGTCAAACAAATACATTTCTACGGTAAAAAAATAGACTTTATAACACCTCCTTGGACTTTATTTAATTTCTCGTTTACCATGGTTACACAACAATTAATTACGAAATAAATACAAGACCTTGAAAAAATTAAAATATATAAAAAAGCTATTTTTTTCGGCGTCCTGCATTTCAAGATCTTGGCTGTAGTGTCTATGATCTTTGCTCTGAAATTTTTAACATAATTTTGAATAACCGTGGTAACGTTTTCTTTGTTAAATCATGTTATTGAGTTGATACTGTTTTTTCTCAATTTGTGTAATATTTTGCATTTTAAAATTTCTGACAAATTACTTTCTATTAATATTTCAAACACGTCCAATTACCTCGCAATTTTCGCATTCGGAGTAAGGAGGTTGCAGTTGCACTATATATTATATTATATTAAATGCTGAAATACTTTTTCGAATTTATTTTGAATTTCAAGAACAGTTATTATTTTTGGGGTATTTTGTCCACTTTTATATATTCTTACCTGCATAGTCTCAAATTAAGATTCTGAATGATTGTGATAAAACTCGTGAAATTTTGAAACAAGCAATATAATATTTTTTTAGAACAAATAGAAATGTTCAGTTTCAGTTTTTTTTATAAAAAACAGCATATTTTGATAATTTTTTATTTTACTGAAAATAATTCCGTACTAAAATGGTAAAAAACGGAGCCCACAAATGGTGACAAAATTCTTTTGTGCCCAATACGCGATGTCTTTTTTTTGAAAAATATTTAATTAATCTAGTCCCCTATGAACATCAAAAAATAATGTCATAAATTCAAATATAATTTCAAAGCTACTGCACATTCGCCAAGGTTAGCACCATGGAGGTTAGCACATTCGCGATTTGCACGAAAGTCACCATTGCAACAAGGAGGTTTGAAAATATTTTTAATCGGAATGAGTCATTTTTTTACCGCTGATTTTTGTGGCAGCACCGGTCGAGCCTCAACTCAAATAGAGATGCATGATTAGTAAATAAAGCTCTTGAGAGAGATGCACATAGTTAGGCTGTCGGTTCTTTATGAATTGGAGGCTCCACGTTTCAAACAACAGACATTAGATGTCTTACCCATATTACTTAGTCAATGCTATAGTTAAGAAAAATAATTTAGAATTACATTACATAATGAGAAAAGGAGAAATATTGTAGCCAACTGTTGCTACATCGTTGACAATTCGAACTCATAGATGACACTGTTTTTACTGCCTATGATGCTATTTAAGAAAAAAGTTTAATCGTTGATTGACCATGATATACAAATACTCAATGGTTTAATGACGCCTTCCTGGCCTGTAATAAGATATTGTCGATACTTTACCGCCATCTTGTAGATAATTTCATCCCATTTACGAATATAAAGGGTTTGATTTACCTTAAAAAATAACTGAAACACAGGCCTGGGGACTCATGTCTGGGACATTCTGTATAATATTTGTATAATTATATTATTATCTTGAAATACTATAAATAAAATAAAATTCTACTGAATTTAAAAAATAATCGCTTTTGACAAAATTGACGCACTTCAAAA
The DNA here is from genome assembly GCA_039654895.1 of Mongoloraphidia duomilia. NCBI lineage: Eukaryota > Metazoa > Arthropoda > Insecta > Raphidioptera > Raphidiidae > Mongoloraphidia > Mongoloraphidia duomilia. The sequence goes on from CM077519.1 coordinate 27,867,081, forward strand.
TAACATTTACAAGTAGGAACGCTGGTTATCAGTTTTTGAAAATATTTGCAAGATAATCGAAATTTAAACATTTCGCAAGATTATCAGACGTTATATTTTGTACGTTAGCAAAACAAGTGTTACAATTATTTACTTTTGTAATTTCAGGTAGGTAATGATTAAATAATGTTAAATAAATACATTTTTAGGGTTCCGTACTGGAACCCTATTACTTAAGCCACGCCGTCTGTCTGTTCTACCTTTAAAAGGCTGTATCTTTTGAACCGTAACAGGTAGCCGGTTGAAATTTTCACAGAATATGTGTTATTATGGCGGATATTCTAGCAAATATTAAAAAAACAAGCCGTGAGGGGGGTCATTTATTAGGACTCAGGTTACTTTTAATTGGGACTCACAAGTGCGACATTTGAGGTCCACACGACGAACTTCCCAGTTTGATGAATATTGAATATTAATAATTAAATTAGAAATTACACAGAAAAGTAATCATTTTTATCATTAAAACATAATTATTATTTATTTTTAACAATAAATTAAAAAAAGGGCTGGACCGATTTTTATAAAATTTATGTCGGATCATAGTGACGTTAACATGCTTTGATAGACACCTCAATGAAGTTGAAAAAACTCTTTTGGACGAGATTTCATATAAAATCTACTTTTTTGCAGTCGTTTTATTGAAACAAAAAAAAAAAAAAAACGACTTGATCGATTTTGATAAAATTTCTTTCGGGTCTTGTTGATGCTAATATGCTTCTATATTTGCACCCTAACAAAGTCGATATCATTTTTTATTCGCCAGATTTCGTGAAAAATCCACTTTTGGCAGTTTTTTTCTTTAAACAAAAAGACGGTTGGGCTAATTTTGATAAAATTTCTTTGGATTAAAATGACGTTAACACGCCTCGATTGACACCCTTACGAGGTCGATATAATTTTTTATTCGCGAGATATTGTGTAAAATCTACTTTTTTGGAGTCCATTTGGTTAAGAAAAAAGAACGACTGAACTGATTTTGAAAAAATTTCTTTCAGGTCATATTTACGTTAATACGCGTCGATTGGCATCCCTAACGTAGTCATTTTTCATTCTCGAGATTTTGTCTTAGAAAGAAATGATCACATACGTACGTACGTACGTACGTACACACACACAGACATCTTTTTAAAAACAGTGTAAAAATAGTGTAGTGACCTTGAAACATAAAAATTTGTTATACATTTTGATTTCGATTTTCGGACCCATTACAATAACTTCCAATGGAAGTTAACAAAAAGTAAAAATTAAGGGGGATCTCCATACAAAAAAACGAAAATAACTTTAATTTCTATACTTAAAAGTGAAGTGGCGTTATCGCAATAACTATAATATTATAATATATATTATAATCTCCAAGTCCACCGTTTCTGAGATATTTCGAAACAGGTTGAGAAAGGCTTGCAAAATTATAATCAAGAGGAGGTGACGGAGGAAGCACATAGGGGGGATAACCGAGGACTTTTGTAAAAATACATGTCTAAAAGGTGTTCTACCATCTGAGAAAAATCCAGCTCCATGGGAATTATTTGCGACATAAAACCTTTATTGACCGGGCTATTTGGAATCAAACCAATATAACTAGTATCGCCATCTCAACGCGGTTATTGCATCAAACCATATAACTGGTAGTGTCATCTATTTTATTATTTTATACTATATTATTTATAACCCGGGAGATATTTGGTTAAGCTATACCATTGACTAAGTAATATGGGTAAGACATCTAATGTCTGTTGTTTGAAACGTGGAGCCTCCAATTCATAAAGAACCGACAGCCTAACTATGTGCATCTCTCTCAAGAGCTTTATTTACTAATCATGCATCTCTATTTGAGTTGAGGCTCGACCGGTGCTGCCACAAAAATCAGCGGTAAAAAAATGACTCATTCCGATTAAAAATATTTTCAAACCTCCTTGTTGCAATGGTGACTTTCGTGCAAATCGCGAATGTGCTAACCTCCATGGTGCTAACCTTGGCGAATGTGCAGTAGCTTTGAAATTATATTTGAATTTATGACATTATTTTTTGATGTTCATAGGGGACTAGATTAATTAAATATTTTTCAAAAAAAAGACATCGCGTATTGGGCACAAAAGAATTTTGTCACCATTTGTGGGCTCCGTTTTTTACCATTTTAGTACGGAATTATTTTCAGTAAAATAAAAAATTATCAAAATATGCTATTTTTTATAAAAAAAACTGAAACTGAACATTTCTATTTGTTCTAAAAAAATATTATATTGCTTGTTTCAAAATTTCACGAGTTTTATCACAATCATTCAGAATCTTAATTTGAGACTATGCAGGTAAGAATATATAAAAGTGGACAAAATACCCCAAAAATAATAACTGTTCTTGAAATTCAAAATAAATTCGAAAAAGTATTTCAGCATTTAATATAATATAATATATAGTGCAACTGCAACCTCCTTACTCCGAATGCGAAAATTGCGAGGTAATTTGGACGTGTTTGAAATATTAATAGAAAGTAATTTGTCAGAAATTTTAAAATGCAAAATATTACACAAATTGAGAAAAAACAGTATCAACTCAATAACATGATTTAACAAAGAAAACGTTACCACGGTTATTCAAAATTATGTTAAAAATTTCAGAGCAAAAGATCATATTTTTTCAAGGTCTTGTATTTATTTCGTAATTAATTGTTGTGTAACCATGGTAAACGAGAAATTAAATAAAGTCCAAGGAGGTGTTATAAAGTCTATTTTTTTACCGTAGAAATGTATTTGTTTGACTCAAGTTGGTACCACAAACATTTAGTTATATTTTAAGGTTTAAAATTTTACAAAATAAAAATTGGAAACTAACCATGGTAATAGAAAACTAATATAATTTTTTTTATAACCAATTCTTAATTTGAGTGTTCAAAAATTAAATAATATAATAAAGAAACCGTGCTAATTTTTTGATGACAAATTTGCTTTAGAAAACAGTTATAAAGAACTATGAAAATAATTGTAACAGAAACCATTTTTATACCTACAAGTTTTCAAAATCGTATCTAAACGTGACAAATGTCAATATACAATATTAAGAATTATTATCACAATATTAAACTTTCGTAGCTGTTCATTATTTTAAATAAATTAATTCTTGCGGTTATTTATTATCTAATATGAATTGTTCGCTTATGGTTCGCTCAAAAATGGACATACAAAAAAGATTTATGACAATGACTTGCTGTAATTTTTTTTATAAGCTATAAATTCTTTTTATTGTGTAGTTTCACAAATCATTTATTCAATATGTTGAAATAAAACTCTATATTTAATAATAAAAATAGGTATCTACAATGAAACGAATATAATACACACGCACAAAAAGATTTACTTATAAAAAAATGCACATAATGTCAATTATATTAATTCTTCAAACTTCATAATATACAACATATTATAAAACAGCTATAAAACATTTAAATTATTATAGGTACCAGAAATTTCTAAAATTTAGTCAAAAAAATATAATGAAAAACACAATTCTGGAAATTTTTAAACAATTTAGCTTTTTTCAGATTTTTGACATTTTAAATATTAATTGACAGTCATTTATTAAATAAATTTAAATAAACAGTTTATGGATTGACCGCTGGAATCGCATGATCGTTGCGCTCTACACTAGCGACACCCTTATTTCTGTCCATAAACTAAACTGCCAAACCCCTAGAAACAGAGAAGTATGGTAGCTTTAATATTTTTCTTAACCTATGGTTTGGCAGTTTAGTTCATGGAGAGAAATAGGGGTGTCGCTAGTGTAGAGCGATCATGCGATCCTAATAGTCTCTCCAAAAACTGCTCACGTATTACGTCATAAGGAAAGGTATCTTCCTCAATGATTACTTGATCTATGGCTATACCTAATTAAATTGTTGTAACGGTACGGAACCCTCGTAGCGCGAGTTCTACACGCACTTGATCAGTTTTTTTTATTACCTGTCATGCGATTTACGACAGTAAGTTTTGTTTACTATTATTACGGAGATGATACAGAGTTTATAAAATTTTTTTGTCTCTTTGTTTAAACATAGTAGTTACCAAAGAATTAGGAAGTTTCCATTAGACGAAAATACTAATTATGATACTGTCACATCATTGTGATGAAGATAACTTTAAACATTATGGAAGAATTATTTTGATATCTTTAATTTCAACGGAGATATTCAATTTCTTGTACGTGGGGTCGCAAACGAAACTGATTTTTGAATATGACGTCACGCGGTACAAGTTTGCTGTTTTTTAGCTTTGTGAGTAATTAGAACCTAAGTTACTTAATAACTATTTTGTTGTAATACAGACTTTTCTATGTGTATTAAATTAAAATTAACTATAGACGCTAATGACCTCTGTTGTCGAGCGTCTATAATTCACAATTCATTCATTAAAATTAACTGTCAAAAATTTAAATATGTCAATATTTTCCGTCACAACAGGGTTGTTTTTAGTGTTTCCATAACAATTTACGAGTTTAAAATAACTTTTAAAAATACCGTGCCGCGTGACGTCACCCGGACTGAAAACGGAATTTCTTGGAGAATAATTGTTAAATTTAAACTTTGAAGTAGCATAACTTTGTTTTTTTTTTAAATATTTCAAAAATTCTTCCGCCATTAATTTAGTAATTTTTAACTTCCCATTGGAAGTTATTGTAATGGGTCCGAAAATCGAAATCAAAATGTATAACAAATTTTTATGTTTCAAGGTCACTACACTATTTTTAGAAATATGTCTGTGTGTGTGTATGTGTGTGTGTATGTACGTACGTACGTACGTGTGTGTCCATTTCTTTCTAAGACGAAATCTCGAGAATGAAAAATGATATCGACTACGTTAGGGTGCCAATCGACGCGTATTAACGTAAATATAATCTGAAAGAAATTTTTTCAAAATCGGTTCAGCCGTTCTTTTTTCTTAACCAAGTAGACTCCAAAAAAGTAGATTTTACACAATATCTCGCGAATAAAAAAATATATCGACTTCGTAAGGGTGTCAATCGAGGCGTGTGAACTTCATTTTGATCCGACATAAATTTTATAAAAATCGGTTCTGCCGTTTTTTTTTTTTTTTAATTATTGTTAAAAATAAATAATAATTATGTTTTAATGATTAAAATGATTACCTTTCTGTGTAATATCTAATTTAATCAAACTGGGAAGTTCGTCGTGTGGACCTCAAGAGTCGCACTTTAGTCCTAATAAACGACCCACCTCACGGCTTGTTAGAACTATGATTTAGACCAAAAAAATAAAAAAGGGAAACTACCTAATTATAAATGTAGTCAAAGTAGTCTCGGCGAATTAGAAAAAATAGAGGAAAAACGTATTAACAAAGGGAATTTTGTGGAAAATTACTAACATGCTAAAATAATTAACATATAGGTACTAAAAATCTCATCTCTTTGGTTAATTTTTTACGGGGGTGAAACTACCCCCAAAAGTGTATTTTTGCAAAAAAACTAGAGAGCTATCTATTTTAGGACAAAATAGGTCATTATCAATTAGTGTATTGACTGTACCTTATGGGTGGGATTTATCAGTCCGTAAGAAAAGGACAAACTAACGACAAAAAAGATGTCTGAATTAGCAACAACAAAATAACATAAACGGCTTTAAATTGTTTTCACGACTAAAAATAATATTGCCCGCCACAAAAGAGCATTGCACGACAAAAATGTTGAATGAACGGCAGAAAAGAAATGAGAATTTAAAATAAATTTATTGTACGACAGAGCTGGAGATTGCACGACAAAAATGTATTAACCACGACAAAACAGCACCGACAGAAATAGGCAAACTAACAGTAAAAATGTATTCATACACGACGACTTGACAACGACAAAAAATTTTGTTTTACAAGTTAAGAAAAGTGAGATTTTTCCAGCGAGTGGAATGTTTTAAATTTTACATGAGCATGGAAAAATCGCTTTATTCTTATTTTTTCGTATACTTCACGAAAATCACCTTAATTACCACGTTTTTACATGAAGACTTGGTCTGGCTATATAACCCCCGAAGACGTCGTGGGCTCTCGCCAAAGTTACAGCGGAACTGGGAGGGCCCGTATCAAGTAACGAAGCGGATTAATGATGTCATCTACCGCATCCGAAAGTTACCAAGAGGGAAGCCTAAGGTGGTTCATTTCAACCGGTTGGCGCCTTATGAAGGGGGCGATTCCACGAACACTGAACGGGAAAGAGAGGTAAGAGTCACCATCGGCCGACGCAGACGGACGAATGACCAGCCGAATTTCGAAAGCCTCATGGCCGAATTCTCTGGAACCAGGAAAGCCCGCTACGGCGTGACAACGGAGGAGCGACGAGATGTTCTTGGCGTTCCGGACGACTACTCGCTCGCTTACTGCGTCTCTGGGGACCTCCGTATGTCCAGAGGTATTGCGATCGAGTTCAGACGACGATTCGGCCACCGAGAAGAGCTCCGGAAGCAAGACAACGCGGTCGGGAAAGTCCTGAGACTGCCGGACCATCACCGTTTTATCTACCACCTGGTGACGAAGCAACTGTGCCATCAGAAGCCCACCTACGCGAGTGTGTGGAGCGCCCTAGTGGAGCTAAAGGCCCACCTACTCGCCGACGGCGTCAAGAGACTAGCGATTCCGAAGTTGGGCTGTGGACTCGACCGATTGGATTGGAGGGTCGTGCGGAACATGTTGGAGGTCCTTTTCAACAGCACTGGAGTGAACATCCTGGTGTGCAGTCTGGGACCGGAACGTCAAACGCATACAGAAAAGAGCGTGGACTGCTACTTCTACCGCAACGGAACGTGTCGCCGGGGCGAAGGTTGCCGCTATCGGCATGATCCTTTCTTCCGGGCTAAGAACCTGTCCTGGGACAGAACAGGTCTAAGAGGGCGGAAATGTTACGGATCACCCTGTATATAAACGGCAGACAAGAGTTCTGAGAAACGGGGTCTGCTTACTGTAACAACTAGTACCTGCGCGAAAGTTCTAGAGAAAGCGAGAACACACTAGGCTTAGGCCACGCAGCATATATAAACAGCCAGTGCGAGTGAGTGAATTAATCAGTCAACGGTGAGTCATGCCGTCAAGTCTACGGTGGATCAGTGATATAAATAGTGCCGTGATATAAATAAACAGATTGATAAAATAAATACTAGTGTAGTGGAAATAATTACGAGTTATTAGTTAAGTGCTATTTATTGTTTTGTTTTGCTTTGTTTAAGAATTACTGTTTAGTTATTGTTTACTTGTGTTGATTGTTAGAACTGACTTTTCGTTGTTGCGTTCATTATTATTGTGTTTTGTGTTTTTAATTATTGTAAATAAATATTTATTCCGCCAACTTAGAAAACAGTTTTGTAACAATATTTATATTTATTTCACTAATTTTAATTTCTCCTTAGAAAATAGGATTTTAAAAAACATAAAATATCCACTGAACGGTGGCTAAGTCTTGTTCTTATTTTGGACACAATATTGCCTGAAATTGAAAATACTCGTTCACTAGCTACTGAGCTTGGTTTTATAGTTTTCAGGGCATCAAATAACAAATCTAAGTTTACCGACTTATTCATTTTTATCTAAAAGTGAAATTAAAATTATTAAATAATAGTATATTGTGTGACTAGTATGCTAAATACATCTTTATGCGTCAGGCGCGATGTTTTCAGCACGAGTAGTAGGAGAGCGCTCACGAGCCTTGGCGAGTGAGCATCGCGAACCGAATACGAGTGCTGAAAACATCGCGCCTGACGCATAAATATTTAGCATATGTGTTGCACACTATACTTTATATAACACATGCATGGTTTTAGACTTTAGTTGAATAATTTTATGTCACTGACAGAAGTACATCTCATAATAAAAACATTGGGCTCGATACAATATTTAATCACTTCGTTACCATAGTAACCATATTTCATTTAAAACACCGAAAAGAGGTTCAAAATGTTCATTAGATAACGGGTTTTTCAAATGTTTTTCCATTATTCATCGAAAAGCGTTTCATAATGGATCATGACGTCACTTGTCAATAAACGGCCATTTAAAGTCCGCAAAACTGATACGAAAAAACACTAAAAGCGTGCATGTGTTATATAAATATTTTTATATAACACACGCACGCTTTTAGTGTTTTTTCGTACCAGTTTTGCGGACCTTAAATGACCGTTTATTGACGAGTGACGTCATGATCCATTATGAAACGCTTTTCGATGAATAATGGAAAAATATTTGAAAAACCCGTTATCTAATGAACATTATGTACCTCTTTTCGGTGTTATAAATGAAATATGGTTACTATGGTAACAAAGTGAAGCTTGATGAAGACATAATTTATGTCAAAACGTTACGAAAGAAAATATGATTTATTTTAACACCCTGTGTTTTATTTAAAATCCCATTAGACAGAAGCCAGAACTTATTATTTTACACTAATTTTTGAGAGAAGAAATTTATATAATAAAATTAAAGTTTTAAAATGTAAAATAGAAAATACAAAATAGGTTAAAAATTAATTTTTACATAATAATTTGAATTCTTTTAAACCGGTTTTCTTAATTTAGAAACCGGTTTTCGAATGTGACAAATTTATTTTAAAAACCGGGTTTGAAAAACCGTCAAACCCTATTTGGTTCTGAAGACAATACAATTTGTGTCGTGCATTACCTTTTTTAGTCGTTTGAAGCTTTTTAAAATATGTAAATTTCTTTCTTTTGGCGGGTAGTTGATTATTCTGTAGTCAGAAGCATTAAATAGGCAGGCGAAACAACAAATTTTTGTCGCTAGCTACCTCATAATAGCCGTGCTAGGGTTGGCGTTTATAACTACAAAATTGTCGTTGATTCAACCTTTTTTCTTTCCAATTCTCTGTCGTGCAAACCACCTATTCTGACGTCAAGTTAATATTTCGCCTTAGCAACCCAGTTATAGTGGATGGATTTTCATAATTTTTTTGCATTGGGATTCTAATAGTGAGTATAAAAAAGTTTACCATTTAAAAATTGCCGCTTTTCAAAAATGATTTTTTTTTAATTGATAAAATATTAAAAAAACTCGGGTCGCAGTGCCAAACCCTGCCGACAATATAGTGTATTTGCTAATACAGGCATTGTGGCATTATTATGTGAACTTAGGTTTGTTTTTTGACAAAATAAAATATTTAACCCCTTAATACATCCCTTAAAATAACTAAATTTTTCTAAATTTCAATATTAGACATGGATTTTATCAGTACACGCAATTAAATACACCCTTCCATAAGTAAATCCGTATCAACAAACTAGTGTTTTCATAAAATTTGAAAGTCCGGTCCTGTCGGGCCGATTTTATTAAAATTTTAGCAGCACATTTTAATCTTTACTAAAGAGTTAAATTTCAATTTTGAAACGATTCTGACAAATTTTTCGGTATTTTTGGGCCCAAAAACTTTTTGGAACCCTTAAATACAACCCTGAAAATGGTCCGATCGGGCCCATTTTAAATAGGCTTCTTGCGGTGATGGGTTCCAATGTGTGTACCAAATTTCGTTTTAATCGATTAAGTCTGTCGAGAGTTATCGTGTCACACACACACATATATATATATATATATATATATATATATATATATATATATACAGTGTGTCCACAGACTCATCCTCAACATGGGGATCTCCGTTGTTATGGGAGATAGAGATTTGGTTAAATGAGACAAAATGTGCAGAATCTCCAGTACTACTACCCTGCGTAGTCAAACTTTCCATATTTTGCTTGGTTCGCGACCCACAGTTGAAAAACGAGATTTACTCATTTTCGTTTTTTCTTTATAACTCGCTTATTAAGTAAGCTAGAAAAAAAATATTTTCACTTTCTTAAGGCCCTTTTTTATGAAGATTTCAAATCTCTTTTCATATTTTCATTTACTTTTATAGTTTTAGAGATACGTGTATTAACTTTGTTTTTTTAAATACACGTCAAAGATGGCCATGACACCATTCGAAAGAGATTTTTTTTCTCTTTAATTTGATATCAGAGTTGATGGATTTATTTTCAAAAATAACAGAGTTATACGTAAAACACTGATTTTTAATAGTAGGCTATGCTAAATTAATTGATAAAACAACAGAAGGCTTAGCGAACAGTTGAAATTCGCGTTGGCTTAGTAAACGGCTGTTTTGTTTTAGCTGTCAAAGTGTAGTTTGTTGCTAATTTGTCACTTTACTAAGTGATTTATTAAATTTACTTTTGTTATCATGGAACCATTTTGTAACAATGAAAAATAAGCGATTTTCAACAATTGATCGTAAAACAGTAGTTTTGTCTTCTTCACTTATTCGCGTTGACTTAGTAAACGGCTTTTTAAATGATCCATAGTTTATTAAATTTACTCGTAAGTTTCTGTAAATAGACGAATGAGGTTGTCTTCGTTCTGGATACTGATCGAAGTACATTTCCGCAGCTTTGGTCGAATTTTTGTGACATAGAATGTAACAAGATAACATATCAAATTTTTCATTGTTACAAAATGGTTCCATGATAGCAAAAGTAAATTTAATAAATCACTTAAGTAAACTGACAAATTAGCAACAAACTACACTTTGACAGCTAAAACAAAACAGCCGTTTACTAAGCCAACGCGAATTTCAACTGTTTGCTAAGCCTTCTGTTGTTTTATCAATTAATTTAGCATAGCCTACTATTAAAAATCAGTGTTTTACGTATAACTCTGTTATTTTTGAAAATAAATTCATCAACTCTGATATCAAATTAAAGAGAAAAAAAATCTCTTTCGAATGGTGTCATGGCCATCTTTGACGTGTATTTAAAAAAACAAAGTTAATACACGTATCTCTAAAACTATAAAAGTAAATAAAAATATGAGAAGAGATTTGAAATCTTCTTAAAAAAGGGTCTTAAGAAAGTGAAAATATTTTTTTTCTAACTTACTTGATAAGCGAGTTATAAACAAAAAACGAAAATGGGTAAATCTCGTTTTTCAACTGTCGGTCGCGAACCAAGCAAAATATGGAAAGTTTGACTACGCATGGTAGTAGTACTGGAGATTCTGCACATTTTGTCTCATTTAACCAAATCTCTATCTCCCATAACAACGGAGATTCCCATGTTGAGGATGAGTCTGTGGACACACTGTATATATATATATATATATATATAAATAAATATATATATATATAAATATATTTATACATACATATATATATAAACATTTATAAAAATGGTGCCAAAGTGTTCAGGAGGGTATGAAACGTCGAGAAATTTTGGTCCGACCCCTAGGTCCCGCCATCCGACCGACGCCAATAGTGTATGTGCCATATTATGGCAAATACACTAAAAATGTATGTTAAAATATAATAATTTCTATAAATATAATTTTAAGGTCGCTGAATAATAATTTGTGGGCATTCTTATCTCTGTAACTACTGAACCGGTTCTAAAAATTCTTTCCCTGAGTGATATAGGCTATATTTTATTTTGATACATATCTCGCTCGGGGGATAATTCCTATGGGATAGTTACAAAACGTAACTCTGACATTCTTTTGCATTCTAGCATATAGGCGGAATTCTACTAATATTATAAACACTACCATCCTGACTTCGCTTCGCGGGGGGGGGGGGGGGGTAATAAATCATAAATCGAAATATACGTGGGCGAAGTCACGGGTAACGGCTAGTATCTGTATAATACGCATACTTTCGGTTAGTTATACAATTTGGTATTATTTTTTGGGGAAATTCGACGCATGTCATAAATATTTTTATGATACAAAAGAAAATCTATCCTTATCATAGTGAACGGTGGCTCCCCGTACTAGCTGTCGATTTTCGAAATTTTCAATACTCACAGTTTTCGATTTGTATACTTTAGAATCAGCAAAGTTTGTCAGAAAATTTCCTCATTTATTTTTATCAAATCAATTAGAGAATGACTAAATTACTTACAACAATAATCTAAATTTAAAACTAATTTTTCCCATCTTTCTGTTAGATATAAGGGTGCCCGTTACGCTATGATACGGAAATGGTGTGAAATTTAAAAAAGTCTAAAAAAATATTAACTTAACGTCCGACGCTATGGGCGATCACCTCACTCGCTCCTACCTAGTAGCGACTACTCTGAATCTTGCGTGTTAGTATAATGGGCACTTTAAAAATAAGGGCCATTTTCTGGTAGCTTAGGTGTCTGTGCATTATATATTAAAAAAAAATAGCCAGAAGAGAATTTAGATCAAAACCTCGGTTTACCGTTGCCCTATCCTAGTCTGTGACACTGTGCCATTCATTTAGAATTTTTGTGTTTTGGACGTGGGGTTCTTCCCTGAATAGAATGGATTTTTGTTTTCCTGACAGCATTCTATGGGATCTAACCACTGAAGATTTAATTATATAATTTTATTTTATTCAATTTTGAACGTACTGACCTGTAATGCATTTAAATTGTTGTTCGGCGTTAAGTTTTCCACGTAAGAGCCCTTTTTCTTGTAATGTTTTGAGTTGTACTTCCACGTCTTTTAAGGCTGCCTTTACTTGCTCGTCTAGAATATCATAGATGACAACTTGATAGCCAACTCCAGCAAACAGCATAGCCCATGAACGTCCAATTAAGCCGCTGTTAAGATAAAATTATAAATTATTTAATCATTATATTTTGAACTAAATTAAAGTTGAATTATTTATAGTCCTGGCATTTTAGGTTTTGATCTTGAAATAAAACTTGCAAATCTATAAATTGGTTGAAATGTTATTCCAATAGACATAAAAACGAGCAATTTGCGGAATAATTCCCAGTTAGTTGAATTTTTGTATACACCTTCGTTATGGTGTTTTAAGAAACGTGTAAACAGTCCCCATCGATATCGTGCCAGCGTTGCCAGAAATTCGAGGTTGAAGTTCACGATATACGGTTTTTTGTGAATTTCTCGGTTCCGTTTCATTTTTAGGAAAAAATGGTTATTCTCAATCTTGTAGAGGACGAAATTCTCTATAACATTTGTATAAATATTTTTTTGTCTACGATTCATAGTTTTACTTATTTAAGTACCCGCGGCTTCCTCCCTCGATTTTACATAACGGAATTAAGCTGCTCCCCGAGGGTCTAACATAATGATTTGCTCCTTTATTTTGAGTTGAACTTTAAGCCAACGATTAACTACAATTTTATCGAAATTAATGCAGTATTTCTCTAGTTATAATAAGCAACCAAACATACAAATCGACAGCACTCAAACAGACAGACAGTCATTTTTTTTCTAAAAACAATATTTATTCTTGACATCAAAATATAAAGAGTACTCGTAAAGCAATTTTGTCAAATATATTTACAGGGGTTGAGAGAGGGTGGATTAAGTACGAGTATGCATTCGCATATCGTATTACGCACTCTACTAATAGTAGCCATACTTTTAATTTTTTTACAAAATTCCTGTACGAATGGCCTTTATAATTATTGTTATAAAGACTATTCGTAAAGGATTTTTGTAAAAAAATTAAAAGCATGGCTACTTTTAAGTCCTAGTAGAGTGCGTTGTATAAGGTATGCGAATGCATAATCATACTTAAACCGCACTCTCTCAACCCTTGTAAATTTTTTTTACAAAATTACTTTACGAATGGCCTTTATAACTGACGTCAAGTATAAATATCATATTTTCAAAAAAAAAAAATTGTCTGTCTGTCTGTTTCACAGCTGTCGATTTGTATGTAAGGTTGCTTATAACTAGAGAGCTACTAGTCCAGTAATTTTAGATTTCCACTGCGAAATAATTCTCAGTTAACTGAATTTTTGTATATACACCTTCGTTATGGTGTTTTAAAAAACGTGTAAAAAGTTCCCATCGATATCGTGCCGGCGTTGCCAGATATTCAAGGTTCAAGTTCACGATAGACGTTTTTTTGCGAATTTCTCGGTTCCGTTCCATTTTTAGTAAAAAATGATTATTATATCTTGTAGAGGACAAAATTCTCTACGTATAAACATTTTTACTTCCCACCTCTACTATGGTAGGGAAGTACCTAATGGATTTAGTCCGAAAAAAATATTTCGAGATTTTAACAGATCTTCACGTTTTGAGACCCTAGCAATCGTTTAAGATCATTTTCTGACTGATATCTGTATGTGTGTGTGTGTGTGTGTGTGTGTGTGTATGTATGTATGTGTGTATGTGTGTGTGTATGTGTGTGTGTATGTGGTCAATTTTTCGCCTTCGATATCGTAAAAACGGAACAACATACGGCCATGCCGATTGTTCTATTGTGTTTATCAGCCTTTAACTTAGATCTGATTAGATTTTGAGTAATATCGGTTTAGTGGATCCTGAGATATTAAAAAAAACGTTCTCAATGTCACGTATTAACATAGGTAAAAAAAAATATAAATGAATTCTAAATGAATTCTAAATGTTATAATATGAAAAAAATGTAAATATTTTTTTTCTCTAAAATGTATCGTTTTCGAGAAAAAAAATATTTTACTAAAAAAAGAAAATTGTACGTAAATCAAGGTAACCATGATTTTTGCTATATTACTAGCCATCAGTAGATCACCAAACAAAAAAGAAGGCCATGCTTTTTTTCAAAGAATAAAAAAAGAGTGTTTATTTTTTGCAAACATTTACTAGGTGGGAAGTATAGGACTGGTCATCAGTCGAATTTTTTTGTCTACGATTCATAGTTTTACTTATTTAAATACCCGCGGCTTCCTCCCTCTCGATTTTTCATAATGGGATTATGCTACTTCCCGAGAGCCTAACATAATGATTTGTCCCTTTATTTTAAGTTGAACTTAAAGCTAACGATTAATTATAATTTTATCGAAATTAATGCAGTAGCTCCCAAGTTATAAGCAACCAAACATACAAATCGACAACAGTGAAACAGACAGACAGACAATTTTTTTTGGAAAATACGATATTTATACTTGACATCAATTATAAAGGCCATTCGCAAAATAATTTTGAAAAAAAAAATTTACAAGGGATGAGAGAGTGCGGTTTAAGTATGAGTATGCATTCGCATTCCTTATAACGCACTCTACTAAGTGTAGCTCGGAGTACCCATACATTTAATTTTTTTACAAAATTCCTTTACGAATAGTCTTTATAACAAATTATAAAGAGTATTCGTAAAGGAATTTTGTAAAAAAAAATTAAAGTATGGCTACTATTAGTAGAGTGCGTTATACGATATGCGTAACTCGTACTTAATCCACCCTCTCTCAACCCTTGTAATTTTTCTTTAGAAAATTACTTTACGAATAGTCTTTATAATAATTGATGTCAAGTATAAATATCGTATTTTCGAAAAAATATTGTCTATCTGTCTGTCTGTTTGAGTGCTGTCGATTTGTATGTTTGGTTGCTTATAACTAGAGAACTACTGTATTAATTTCGATAAAATTATATTATAGTTAATCGCTAGCTTAAAGTTCAACTTAAAACAAAGGTACAAATCATTTTGTTAGGCCTTCGGGAAGCAGTATAATCCCGTTATGTAAAATCGAGAGGGAGGAAGCCGCGGGTACTTAAATAAATAAAATTATGAATCGTGCACAAAAAATGTTTATACAAAAGTTGTAGAGGTTTTTGTCCTCTACAACAGGGGTTCCCAAAGTCGGGGTCGCGACCCCAAGTGAGGTCGCGGGCAGATTTTTTAGGGTCACGGCCTGTTTCCGTGACTATAGTATTTATAACTCTCGTGATTATACCATTAAATTCGAATAATAGAAAAAAAATACTAAATAAGAGCACGAAATCAAATAAAACGGAGTGAAAAGGCGTGAGGAGGCTCTCTGGGGGTAATAAAGAGAGAGTGAGCCTCCCACTCCCCCACTGTTACTGTACTTTTTTATACTTAAATTCTTGAATAAACGACTTAAATTTGAATTGCTGCATTTTTTTACTGAAAAATCTTTTTTATAGACTATTTTGTACATTGTGGGGAAAACATTTTTAAGGGTTTAAGGGTTGCAATTTTCAATTAGGGTCATGATCAAAAAAGTTTGGGAACCCCTGCTCTACAAGATTGATAATAACATGACCATTTTTTACTAAAAAATAAAAATGGAACGGAACCGAGAAATTCGCAAGAAACCGTCTATCGTGAACTTGAACGTCGAACATCTGGAAACGCCGACACGAAATCGATGGAGACTTTTTACACGTTTTTTAAAACACCATAGCGAAGGTGTATGCAAACATTCAGCTAAATGGGAATTATTCCGCAGATGGGTCGTTTTTATGTCTAAAACTACTGGAGTATTATATTGCATTCATTTTCTTATCTCTGGAACTACTAAACCGATTCTAAAAATTATTTCACTAATAGAAAGCTAAGCAGGGGGAGAGATTCTCGCGAGGGGGTACTCGCGGGGGAAGGGTAATAAATCATCAATTTTTATCTCTGGAACTACTAAACCGATTCTAAAAATTCTTTCACTAATAGAAACTACGCAGGGTAGTCGCGGGGGGGGGGGGGTAATAAATTATAAATTCTGATCTCTGGAAGTACTAAACCGATTCTAAAAATTCTTTCACTAATTTATATTAGAAATCGTGTCCATCGTGATTATAATAAAATTAAGCAAAATCGCAGGATAGTGGAGAAAATAATTTGATTTATTAAATTAAATGTACGACGTTTCGTCTATAGATTTAGACTTTTTCAAGTTCAATCATAAAAATGTTTTTGTCTTATGTATCCTATCTTATGTTAATTGCTATGGTTAGTAATTAATATTAATTTTCATAAATATTGTTATTTTTATGATTGTACTTGAAAAAGTCTAAATCTATAGACGAAACGTCGTACATTTAATTTAATAAATCAAATTATTTTGTCCACTATCCTGCGATTTTGCTTAATTTTATCTTTCACTAATCATTTCAATTTGATGAAATTTTTTTTAAATGTTCTATATGATTCCAAAAGTGCTATAAGCTACGGTTTTTCAACTTTTTAAATACATTTTTGAGTTAATTAAATAATTAGATTATTATTGGTTTTCTACTACTAAGAAAATGTAAAATTGTTTTGCTTTGGCGGACTTCGCTTCGCAGGGTGAGAGATTCTCGCGGTGGGGACAGATAATAAATCATAAATTTAGATCTCCGGAACTACTGAACCGATTATAAAAATTCTTTCACTAATAGGAAACTACGCTCCCTGAGTGATACAGACTATATTTAATTTTGATAAATTTCTCACGGAGAGATAATAAATCACATATCGAAATATACGTGGGCGAAGCCACTGGTAACGGTTAGTATTCTAGTATATTCATTCAATTTTTTGACAGCTGATGTTTGATTTTATATTTAAAAACCATGGCCTGCTGAGTTAGAAAGAATTGTAAGTTGTAACTTTTTGACGTCCGCGTCGGTCGGATGGCATCCGAACAATTTAATTAATTTGTTTATATTTATTTATTGTGGATTATAGACGCGTCGACAACTTAGGTCATTAGCGTCTTAAATACAACAAATATCATATATCACTTAATCACTTAAAACTAAATAACATCACAAAACTTCCATGAGCAGAGGTGGGATTCGAACCCACGACAGTCTGAACGGCATCCGAACAAAATTTCCCAACGTTTCATATCCACCTGAAAAATTTGGCTCCTCTCTGTCTGTCTGTCAGTTTGTACGCTTATAACTCGATAACCACTGATCCGATTTAAATAAATTTTTGAAGCTATGCTTCTTTTACGCACGTTTGAGATGGGGACCTAAATCATAAAAAGTGGAATGTCAAGTCATGAAAAAGTGTAACGTCATTTTTGTAAAAATTATCAGATCCTTTTGAAAATTGATATTTGAGAGTTTCATAGGACACAAGAAAATAAAATAACGTTAGATTTCAAAATGGTGGCAATATGTACTTTTTTGTAAAAATTTACCGATCCTTTTGAAAATTGATATTTGAGTTTCATAGGACACAAAAAAATAAACTGACGTCAGATTTCAAAATGGCGGCTATATGTATTTTTTTGTAAAAATTTTCCGATCCTTTTTAAAATTGATATTTGATAATTTCATAGGACTCAAAAAAATAAAATGAGGTCAGATTTCAAAATGACTACCATATAATAGTATGTATACCTACTTTTTTGTAAAAATTACCCGATCATTTTAAAAATTGATATTTGAGAGTTTTATAGGACACAAAAAAATAAAATGGCGTCAGATTTCAAAATGGCGGTAAAATAATAACTTCACAATCAGGGCCGCAGTAAGGGTAGGGCGGAGGGGGCGACGGCCCCAGGCGCATTAAGCAAGGGGCGCCTGGGGAGAATTTATTTTTCAAAAATTTCGCAAATTTGTACAAAGAGGGGAGTCTTCTTACTTTTGGCATTTTTAAGAAAACTCAAAAATCTCTTAGATGCTGTTTATATATCTTTGAAACTAAAAGTGCGAGTTGTTGGAGTCGATTCAGCGCTATTTTTTCTATAAATTGACTTAATATCAAACGAATCGAGTCGAATTTATGTTTCAAAAATTTCGCAAATTTGTACAAAGAGGGGGGTCTTCTTATTTTTGGCATTTTTAAGAAAACTCAAAAATCTCTTAGATGCTGTTTATATATCTTTGAAACTAAAAGTGCGAGTTGTTGGAGTCGATTCAGCGCTATTTTTTCTATAAATTGACTTAATATCAAACGAATCGAGTCGAATTTATGTTTCAAAAATTTCGCAAATTTGTACAAAGAGGGGGGTCTTCTTATTTTTGGCATTTTTAAGAAAACTCAAAAATCTCTCAGATGCTGTTTATATATCTTTGAAACTAAAAGTGCGAGTTGTTGGAGTCGATTAGTGAACATTTTTTATGTTTTTCAGTTGGTTGTGTTGGAATATCTTATAAAAATCTTGTATCATACATTTTTTGATTTTTATTGGGGGGGGGGGGCGCAAATTGAAATGTTGGCCCCAGGCGCAAGATTTCCTTGCTGCGGCCCTGTTCACAATATATATATTATATGTTTTATAGCTTTGATTAAATCGATTTTATATACAATGCGTAAGAAGCATAGCTTCTGTCGAATGTCCTACGACACCTCATAGGCTCATGACTTTTTTTATTTAGCAGATTCCGAGTTAGGTATACTTTTAATAGTCAACCGTTGCTATGAAAAAAATTCATTGTACTATTTTTTCTATGTAATCCACAACAATCTACATAATTATTTACATTAGGTCTTACGGCTCATAGCCTTTTACACACAGTTCATATATGAATGTCGCGCCTTGCAATTCTTGAATTACTTGTATGCTTCAATTTTTTTTTTATACCCACGGGCATACTCAATATGCGCATGTACGCTGAATTTGATTAAATTACCTCAAGCGTTTTAGAAATTAGAAATTAATTTTTTTTAAATTTTTGACACCCTGTAGCTTGACAACGGCTGGTCTAAGATCCCAGGTTTATATAACCAAAAAAACCTTTTTTTTGGACAGAAACTATGCCCCTGGATTTTCGGATCATACTTAAGAAACACCCTGTAGAATAGAAATTACCTGGGCTAGGGGGGCGCCCAATTGTAATCTTGTACACGGGCGCTGACTACCCAAGGAACGGCTCTGAATGGCTCTAAACTAAAATAATTTTCCCAGCTTTTCAGACATAAAGAAAATTTTCTTCTACTTCTCGATAGTTTGATTGATTAATTGAAAAAAAAGATATAACGCCGACTCTGAATAGTTTACGCAGATAATAATAATTATAATACTTATATACGTGCAGTGTTTGTAACGTTTTTATATTTTGTTTTTGAGGTCATGCAACCAAGGTTATAACTTGCAAACATAAGTTTACGTATCATAACACCTTTCAGATAATTATTTCGTTTGATAAACTCAACATTTTAATGACTGTTTAATACTTATAAGTAAATAAATAGGTACTTAAAAACAGTTATTTCGAAAACAGTTATAGTTCATTACAATTTGAAAGCTGATAAAATTTCGAGCAAATTGATATCTTTAAAGTAAAATATTTTTAATCGTTAAAAAAATCATCCATGATGTGCATTTGGTCATTATTTATGGATAATACCAAAACTAGACAGCGGGAAGTTTCAGGGATGGCCTGCAGGGTCAACCGTTTTTCAAATTTTTTCTGTAGACATCATAGCGAAAGGCAATGCAAATTAAAAATTGATTTTATTCAAAAACGGCGCATTTCAGTGCCATGACACTGAGGTCTATTGTTGTGTAAAAAATTTCAAAATTTCAAATGTTATCAAATTTGGAAAAAAGAACCCCGCAAAAAATATTACAGTATTTGCCCCTCAGCCCCCTCCGCCCACACCTATTAACCCGTCTGTGATAATTTTTCGTTGGTAACCTAATTTGTTTCTTTGTTATGCATAAAAAGATTAGTGCATGTGCAAAATTGTGTTTTCACAACGCCGCTATCGAAAATTCGTTTTTCGGTATCTGTTTAGCGATTAAAATTATCAGTTGTCGGTTTTTTAACGTTGTTAAGAGAGAGATAGAGCGATTGAGTCGCGCCAACTTCAATGCGCAAATAACACTCGAAAACGTCAAAATGACAGACATAACTCTATATAAATTTCACATGGATCTGACAGATCTAATATTTTTGCGGCTTTTTTGCGCGTCCAAATTGCAGGTACCTCAAATCGAATTGTCAATAGAGTGGTTGAGAAAAATAATATGCATTTACTCGGCATTTACTCAAAACGAAATACAGCGAATGCAACCCGTGTGACTTCACACTAGTTGCAATCGCTGTGTTTCGTCCCTTGCGTCATCTTAAAAAAAAATTAAAATTTTTAAAATTCCGAGATAAAAGTCGAAATTTTAAAACTTTGTCATATAACACGGAATTTTAATCTGAAATTCCATACAGAATTTTAATCTAAAATTCCGAGATAAAAGTCGAAATTTTAAAACTTTGTCATAAAACACGGAATTTTAATCTCAAATATGGGTTGGCACTTGTCTTGGCGAGGGACGCTGGTCGACCCTTTGAAAATAGAAAATTTTGACAAAACTCCCCCGGTGAAACATATTTAAATGAGTGTAATATCAAATGAATTAGCGTTAAAATCCTTACACAAAAAATATAGGTTAACACGCGCCATCCTGGTAGAGAACCTTGGCCGCCCCTTTGAAAATAGAATTTTTTGACAAAAATCCTCAGAAAAAAAATAAGATGAGTGTCATATCAAATGAAAGAGCGTTGAAATCCTTACACAAAAAAATATGGGTTAACACCGCCATCCTTGGCTGCTCCTGCCAGGACGGTGAGTGCCAACCCATATTTTAAATTAAAATTCCGTGTTATATGATAAAGTTTTAAAATTTCGATTTTTATCTCGGAATTTTAGATTAAAATTCCGTGTTATATGACAAAGTTTTAAAATTTCGACTGTTATCTCGGAATTTTAGAAATTTTTAATTTTTTTAAGATGATTCCAAGCCTTCGTAGTTTTGTGCTGCAGAACAATATCTTTTATTTAATAATTTTCAGAAGTAAGAGACAATACTATAAATATTTCAAAATTATTCAGCGAATATTCTATTAATTTTTCTATACGATTATAATTTTGTTTTATTGTTCCTGCGTAAAACTAATAAATAAGACTTATAGTTCTGCATGACGGTGACACCATAACACTATATACCTAATTATTTCGTCAATTTGGCAATTTTTCATCTAATTTGGCTGTACCTCGGGCTGTACTTACTATACCGTGTGCTGATTTGCTTTGCGGGTAATAGGGATTTAACCCGTAAAATCAAAGTTTCCCTAATTATTTTAGGAAAAATATCTTCAAATTAAAGTTTTAGAACATAAAATTCTGCATCTAAATCATTAAACAATAGTATATTGTGTAATAAGTGTGCTAAATACATCTTTATGCGTCAGGCCAGATGTTTTCAGCACGAGTAGTAGGCGAGCGCTCACGAGCCGAATACGAGTGCTGAAAACATCGCGCCTTACGCATAAAGATTTAGCACACGCGTTGCACACTATACTTTATTCAAAACATGCATGGTTTTAGACTTTAATTGAATAATTTAATGTCACTGACAGAAGTACATCTCATAATAAAAACATTGGGCTCGATACAATATTTATTCACTTTGTTACCATAGTACCAATTAATTTTGCATGCTTTGTAACGGCAGGATATGAAAATGTCAAAATTACTTCAAACACAGATAGCGATAGCCATGGAACTTGAACAAAATGATTAGAAATTATTCTGACAGCTAAAACGTCATCATTTTGTTTAAATTCCATGGCTATCTATCTGTTTTTGAGGTAAATTTGACATTTCCATATCAAATTTCTGTCGTTACAAAGCATGCAAAATTAATTTTGTTTAATGATTTAGATGCAGAATTTTATGTTTTAAAACTTTTATTTGAAGATATTTTTCCTAAAATAATTATGGAAGCAGGAAATCGCGAAAGTTTGATTTTACGAGTTAAATCCCTATTACCCGCAATGCAAATCAGCACCCGGTAAATTTATAAATTTTACTAATATACAGTATGTAAACAGGTAAGCTGCACATAGGGAAATTAGCATTGGGAAAAAATGAATGGATCAGAGTCAGCCATGACTCATAATGAACGTATTTATATAGAGTTGCTATGGTTTTGTCAGTGTTTAACACTAAAATAACCATAGCAACTCTATATAAATACGTACATTATGAGTCATGGCTCACTCTGATCCATTCATTTTTTCCCAATGCTAATTTCTCTATGTGCAGCTTACCTGTTTACATACTTTATAAGTATTCATGCATACAAGGCACTTAAAATAAATTTAAAACGCTTACCTTCCAACAATTCCAATCTTTTCTTTTTTAGTTGCCATTGCGCAAACAATAATGATAATAAATTATTGCTAAATATAATGTTTTGAATGTTCTTTGAATTAGTGATTACAGAGAACTAATTGTATTATTTAACACTTTAAATTATTTATATATACAAAAACTAATCCGAACTTTTCGATTAACTACTCACTGTTATCTGTTAATGATAAGTATGTGAAAAACTGAAAAAATAATATTATTTACAGAGATGTTGACAACAAGCACTTTACTGTTAGAGTGAGATACAATTCAGTTCGTTGTTCAATTTAAAAGGAGAATGAACACTAAACGTATAAGTAGGTTGAGCGGCAGGCGTAAATGTATTAAGCCCATTTGTGACAGGATGAAATTTTTAGATATAGCCGATATAGGTATATTTAATTTTAGTATGACAAAGAACAAGCCTCGTCAAATCCTAGTGCAACGGCTGGAAGGAGCTCACATCCGGTGCTAAATACACATATTTTATTAGCTCATAATTTTCTTTCCTCATGCTATGACAGCGTACAATTAACGCCATATTGTAGATCTCGAAGAGCTGAATTCAAATACATAGGGTTTGCTTAGGAAATTTTGATTTAACACTGGAAAATTATAAATTTTAATTATATTTGCTTTTGGACATTTTTGTACCTGTTAATTTACATATGCATATATGTGTATGTATGTATTGTAACGTTTTACAATTTTTAGCCCCCCTAACATTAAAATTTTAGTTCAAAAGCATCCCTGTTATCTTACTGTTATGCTAACGCACCCTGTAATTTTTGAAAACGATTCCATTTTTGACGAACCATTAGTGCAACGAAGAGAGGTTTGTCTGGCAAGGCCGTGCAAAATAACATGAGATAGAGATATTCGGCGGTGTGAAGTATGCTGTGACGTTATTCGGCTAGCGAGTGCTTGTGGTGCCGTCTGTGTCGAACGCACGAACATGTAGTGGACTATATCGGCTAGTGTCCCGTTAGTTGATCCCAGCAATTTGATACCACGACATTTGATACCACGACAACTGATCCCAACGACATTTGATCCCAACGACAATTGATCCCACGACATTTGATCCCAAAAAATTGTCTATAAACTAACAGAGCCTGATAAGTAATAAAGTTATTAAATTTTATTAATTTAATGAAAAAATTTAATCGATTATTCTCTTTGTCGGGAAATTTGTTTGAATTAAATTTGTAGACGTTGTGATATATTTGTAATTACATTGTTATTAGAATTCTAACGAATGTAATAGTATAATGTGTTTATGAGTTAATATTATAATCCTTTAGAGATTATGTAATGATCAAGTTGAATAATTCACTTTTATTTATCATTGCCCGGGATATGTCGTAATTTTGTCAAATATTGTTTTTTATAAATTTTGTTGAAAAATTATTGTACATAGAAACCTCGAAACATCAGTTGTGCAGTCAATTTGTCAACATAGAAAAATATAATATTTTATGAATTAATAACAAATTATCGCGCTGACATTTCATAAACTTTAATGGCATACTTAACAATTCGTTATAATGTGAAAAGCACGAAAGACCAAATTGACTGCACACCTGATGTTTCGAAGTTTCTATGTACAATAATTTTTCAACAAAATTTATAAAATACAATATTTGACAAAATTACGACGTATCCCGGGCAATGATAAATAAAAGTGGATTATTCAACTTAATCTTTAAAGGATTATTAACTCATAAACACATTATATTTACTATTACATTCGTTAGAATTCTAATAACAATGTAATTACAAATATATCATAACGTCTACAAATTTAATTCAAACAAATTTGCCTCGATTAAATTATTTCATTAAATTAATAAAATTTAATAACTTTATTACTTATCAGTTTATAGACAATTTTTTGGGAACAAATGTCGTGGGATCAATTGTCGTTGGGATCAAATGTCGTTGGGATCAATTGTCGTGGGATCAAATGTCGTGGTATTAAATTACTGGGATCAAATGTCATGGAACCATATCGTCTCATGTGCTAGTTAGATCAGCAATATGTTTAGCATGAGTGGAAGTAGGATAGTGAAGAAAATATTTCGTTCAAAAATAGAATTTTTCAGCACGCTGGGCTGTCTCGGGTGGACCGCGAAAGCGGCTACATCGTGACACAACAATGAAATTATAAATTATTATTATTGAATATTACAAATACATCGCAATTTTTAGAGACTTATTCCCGGTCGCTTTACGGCGAAACTATCAGGGATGTAGGGTTCTGGTTGGCCTTATCGTATTGTTGGTTGACTTGGCTTTGGGATTGTCTTATTGGTTGATTTTGGATTTTGGCTATTTCTTGGAGATCTGACTTTGTCGAGGTTTTCCATTATTGTGTCGGCCTTTGATTGTTGATAGGGATTTTGTTTTCCGTGTGCACTATTTATACCTCTGGATTAGGAAAGTTATTGTTGTTTAGTGACTAAATTACCGTGTGCCCTGCCTTATAAATCTTACTTGGGAGATTTCGTATTTTCCTGTGAACATCTAAGTATCCTGGAATCCCTGGAACAACTATTCGTATATTTCTAATGGAATGCTATTTGTGCGATGGTGATTTTAAAGGCCTTATTTGAGTATATCAATCGCTGAGATCATCCCAGTGGGATTTTCTCCTCACCTTTTGGACCGCTATTGTAGTTGTGGTTGATTAGTCGCTAATTAAAAGGAGTTCCCGAAGGAAGAATTGTAGATGTGACTGTGAATTATAGGTGTGGCTGTGAATTGTAGATGTGATCGTATATTGTAGGTGCTGAGGCGGTTTTGAACTGTAGTTGAGAAATTGCGATATTATTGAGTTGTGATGTTTCGTATGCCAGCCGAACCATGTCGGCGGTCGAAGTAAAAATTGAGTTTTGAGTTGGGTTGCGAATGTTGTTCGTTCGTGACTAGATATTGAGATTCGCTTGTGATGCGATGATATTGAGAGTCGCTTGTGCGATAGTGAATTGAGATTGTGATCGCTTTATGATATAGTCGAGTTGAGAGAATATTGTGATTATGGAGTCGTATGGTGTTTACAGTAGTCGGTCCGCCCGGACAATGATTTTAATGTGTTTTATGCCCCATTTCAGGCTATTATTTTGTATGCCAGCCGAACCTTGTCGGCGGTCGAAATAAGACTGGAATTTTGAAGTGTACGGCGATATTTCGTATACCAGCCGAACCTTGTCGGCGGTCGAAATCAAAATTATGTGACCGATTTAGTTATTGAGTTTTTGGTGATTGTCACTTAGTGTGTTGACGTTATTTATTTGTTTTAGAGTTAAGGTTATGGATGGTTGCCAAGGGTTACTATAAGACTCTCGGTCTGGTCCCTTCGAGTGTGGCTGCTTACGATTTTGTGTCCTGGCACCCTATATTCACGGTCGGTGAATCCGTAAGCTATTCTATAAGCTTGAGCAGACCTTGGCAAACTATTTGGTTTTGGGAATTTATTGTAGTCTTCTGGGACTGTTGTGTCGTCTTTTATGTCGAGTGGTAGATGGTTGGGTTTGTTGAGCCCTTTTTAGGGTTATTTTGTTATAGATATTTTTGATCGTTTTTCTGATTGTTTTGTTATGGATTATTTATTTATTACTTCCCACCTCTACTATGTTAGGGAAGAAATGGATATAGTCCGAAAAAAATATTTTGAGACTTTAACAGATCTTCAAGTTTTGAGACCCTAGCAATCGTTTAAGATCATTTTCTGACTGATGTCTGTATGTATGTGTGTGTGTGTGTGTGTGTGTGTATGTGGTCAATTTTTCGCCTTCGATATCGTAAAAACGGAACAACATACGGACATGCCGATTGTTCTATTGTGTTTATCTGCCTTTAACTTAGATCTGATTCGATTTTGAGTCAAATCGGTTCAGTGGATCCTGAGATATTAGAAAAAACGTTCTCAATGTCACGTATTAACATAGGTAAAAAAAATATAAATGAACTCTAGATGTTATAATATGAAAAAAATGTAAATATTTTTTAATAATTATTAAATAGACAATATTAGCCAAACCACAAATAAATACTTTTCTTATCTTAACGTAATCAGTCGGCGAACATGCCATCGTGATGTTAATCGTCAAACAATTAAGATATACAAGGAAAAAATCAAAGACCACTGTCAGGACTTGAACCCGAAATTCCCAGTTTCCGGCTGGTTGAGTTACCTTACTCACACAGTGCCCCGAGAGTGGGATCTGTTCTCTTCCTATATATACCTATTTCAACACTAAATCACACTTCATGAAGTGTGATTTAGTGTTGAAATAGGTATATATAGGAAGAATAGGAAGAGAACAGATCCCACTCTCGGGGCACTGTGTGAGTAAGGTAACTCAACCAGCCGGAAACTGGGAATTTCGGGTTCAAGTCCTGACAGTGGTCTTTGATTTTTTCCTTGTATATCTTAATTGTTTGACGATTAACATCACGATGGCATGTTCGCCGACTGATTACGTTAAGATAAGAAAAGTATTTATTTGTGGTTTGGCTAATATTGTCTATTTAATAATTATTATATTATAACCACAAAAAACTCAACTCTGATTGTTGTATTTAAATATTTTTTTCTCTAAAATGTACAGTTTTCGAGAAAAAAATTATTTTACTAAAAAAAATAAAAATTGTATGTAAATCAAGGTAACCATGATTTTTGCTATATTAAGCTAGCCATCAGTAGATCACTAAACAAAAAATTCGACTGATGACCAGTCCTATACTTCCCACCTAGTAAATATTTGCAAAAAATAAACACTATTTTTTTTTATTCTTTGACTAGGCCCAAATAACCTTAGCTGTTGGTGTCTTTAAAACACAATTTAATTTTTATTCTTTGAAAAAAGCATGGCCCTCTTTTTTGTTTGGTGATCTACTGATGGCTAACTTAATATAGCAAAAATCATAGTTACCTTGATTTACGTACAATTTTTATTTTTTTTAGTAAAATATTTTTTTTCTCGAAAACTATACATTTTAGAGAAAAAAAATATTTACATTTTTTTCATATTATAACATCTAGAATTTATTTATATTTTTTTTTACCTATGTTAATACGTGACATTGAGGACGTTTTTTTGAATATCTCAGGATCCACTGAACCGATTTGACTCAAAATCTAATCAGATCTAAGTTAAAGGCTGATAAACACAATAGAACAATCGGCATGCCCGTATGTTGTTCCGTTCTTAAGATATCGAAGGCGAAAAATTGACCACATACACACACACACACACACACATACACACACACACACATACACACACACACACACACATACAGACATCAGTCAGAAAATGATCTTAAACGATTGCTAGGGTCTTAAAACGTGAAAATCTGTTAAAATCTCAAAATATTTTTTTCGGACTAAATCCATTACTTCCCTACCATAGAAGAGGTGGGAAGTAAAAAGAGGGCCATGCTTTTTTCAAAGAATAAAAAAAGAGTGTTTATTTTTTGCAAATATTTACTAGGTGGGAAGTATAGGACTGGTCATCAGTCGAATTTTTCTTTTAGGTTAAGTGTGTATTGTGTTAAGTGGTTTGTGGTCGGATTTTTTAAGCCCGTCTTAGGGAATTCCCCGTTGACTGGTTTTGTTCTGTTGTTATTGTTTTTTTATTTTTTTTAAACCCACGTCCCCTGCGCCGTTGAGCTTAGCTAGCCGTGGTTACCCTCAGTGGGAAAAGGCACGTTACAGTATATATTATATTGTAACCTTTACATGGTATTGACAATTTTCCCAAACATGTGATTTGTGACGATAAATACTACCTTCCCCGAAAATTTCATCCTGTCACAAATGGGCTTAGTATATTTACGCCTGCCGCTTGGTCTAATACTCTACAAGTTATTACAATAGCATTAACATGTGACATTTATAAAAAAGCTATGATCATGTCGGCTACATTTTGTTTTGTTTAGGTACTTATAAAAATTAAAAATGATATAAGTATGACCTAAACTGTATGACCTTGTTTTTTTACTTCCCACCTCTACTATGGTAGGGAAGTAATGGATTTAGTCCGAAAAAAATATTTCGAGATTTTAACTGATCTTCACGTTTTGAGACCCTAGCAATCGTTTAAGATCATTTTCTGACTGATGTCTGTATGTGTGTGTGTGTGTGTATGTGTGTGTGGTCAATTTTTCGCCTTCGATATCTTAAGAACGGAACAACATACGGGCATGCCGATTGTTCTATTGTGTTTATCAGCCTTTAACTTAGATCTGATTAGATTTTGAGTCAAATCGGTTCAGTGGATCCCGAGATATTAAAAAAAACGTTCTCAATGTCACGTATTAACATAGGTAAAAAAAATATAAATGAATTCTAGATGTTATACCTAATATGAAAAAAATGTAAATATTTTTACTTCCCACCTCTACTATGGTAGGGAAGTAATGGATTTAGTCCGAAAAAAATATTTCGAGATTTTAACAGATCTTCACGTTTTGAGACCCTAGCAATCGTTTAAGATCATTTTCTGACTGATGTCTGTATGTGTGTGTGTGTGTGTGTATGTGTGTGTGGTCAATTTTTCGCCTTCGATATCTTAAGAACGGAACAACATACGGGCATGCCGATTGTTCTATTGTGTTTATCAGCCTTTAACTTAGATCTGATTAGATTTTGAGTCAAATCGGTTCAGTGGATCCTGAGATATTCAAAAAAACGTCCTCAATGTCACGTATTAACATAGGTAAAAAAAATATAAATGAATTCTAGATGTTATAATATGAAAAAAATGTAAATATTTTTTTTCTCTAAAACGTATAGTTTTCGAGAAAAAAAATATTTTACTAAAAAAAATAAAAATTGTTCGTAAATCAAGGTAACCATGATTTTTGCTATATTAAGTTAGCCATCAGTAGATCACCAAATAAAAAAGAGGGCCATGCTTTTTTCAAAGAATAAAAATTAAATTGTGTTTTAAAGACCACCAACAGCTAAGGTTATTTGGGCCTAGTCAAAGAATAAAAAAAAAGTGTTTATTTTTTGCAAATATTTACTAGGTGGGAAGTATAGGACTGGTCACCAGTCGAATTTTTTCATGTTAGAACAGTAAGAATAAAATAAAGGATAACGCCCTGAGAAAGAAAAAGTTTATTTATGGACAACGTGAAATAAATGTTATTAATTAATAGAACTATAGGTACTAACATAAATTATTATTAATCTCTAATACTCTTTAGAATAAAGCAGAATTGTTTTTGGGATCTGTGGTGTTTCGTATGACAGCCGAACCTTGTAGGCGGTCGAAAAAATAAGAAGCAGGATAATTTAGAACTGCGAATTAATCGACGATTTCTCCGTGGTGAAAATAAAGTTAATACTCTGTAATAAAGTAAACAATAAATATTTTTGATTTAAAACTACGATATTGTTGGACTGTTGTTTTGACAACGGCCACTCGGCAATCTATTAGTATGAATAGTGCGATAGCTAGCGACAGTTTTCATTGTTTTATTTGTTTGCCGATGAGAGTGTACTAGAGTCTTCAACTTGTATGTGTACATCACCAAAAGGGATCGCTTAAAACTAGATAGCAGAACAACGTCTGCCGAGAGCGTTTGTAACATGCAATAAATAATTAGAAAAAAAATTTATTTGCTCGTCGTTGACCTTTCAGAGGCTTGTTATTTAGCATGAACTAATGTCAAAAAAGTACTGCTTACATTTGTTTATCGGGACAATATATCGCTTACATGCGAGGAAAGACGCAACATTTTTATCAGAATTCGAAATTTCTTCGTATAAAATATAAATAAACCTTTATAATAAAAAAAAAAACAAGGTAATTTGACCAGGGTCAAATTTCGATTGTGTATCTCAATCAATGGCGTGCCGACAATATTTTGTTGCGTGCCACCTACAGCACACGTGCCATATCTCCCGCTCATTTCTGGCCCATACCTTCCGCATCTATACGTTCATAATAATGCACGACTGACCCCCAATCAATATGTTTGAGATCAGAATTAATGATGTATAATTGGGTTTTTAAGTGAATTTTTTTTTACTTAAATGAAAAGATCACATACAAATTTTATAGTAAAACTGTTTTTATTTATTTTTTTTGTTTACTAATTAAAAAGTTATATTTAAATAAAAATTAATTTTTAAACTCAGTTCCGATGACGCGCCGAAAGAATCCGAACGCGTGTGACGTCATTATGTTCTCTATGGCCTTTGTATCCATGGTTACCAAGTTAAAAATTTATTATTTTTGATAGTATGCGTAATACATATAAACAAATACCAACAAATGCACACACATTTTAACATAACGACGTCACAAACATTTCTGGCGCGTTTTGAAGTCACGTGATATTTTTTAAATTTTTATACATTTTAATTAATTTTTAGTAATTTACCTATGGGTTTAATAAAAATTTTCTTTTTGTTTTTCAATATTATTTATGTTAAATTATTAGAAAAAATTAAAAAATTAATAATTTTTTTTAAATTTTAATACCTAATTCTTGCTTGAAATATATTCATCCATTAAAAATTTTACAAGTACAACGTATGTAATATAAGTTCGCAATAGTGACTTATTTTAATTACTAATTTAAAGTAACCTTACCATGAAAATGCATTTTTAATTTCATAAGATCAAACAGACATTTTTGCAAAATTTTCGCACGGGTTATGAATAACCCTATTAGTAGAGCAACCAATAACACATACACGAATAAATTATGTCTAGCAAGTGTGAAAATAAAAGCTTTGACCCAAACCTCCCACGACCGAAACCAGGGGTGTTACGAATATTCGCATCCGCATCCGTTAATGCGGAATATTCGCATTAATTCAGACATCTGCATTCGCATTCGCATTCACATCAGCATCAATCAATGCGGAGTTTTTACGGATGCAGATTCACATCAACAAGTAACTACATGTAAAGAAAGTGGGCGGAGCCAGAGTGGCACGTGCTAAAAATATGATTAAATAAATAAAAAGTTAAAATTAAATTGATTTTCAGTTATTTATGCACTTAAAATTTAAATAATTATCCTTTTAAAATCCCAAAATCCGCATCCGCATCTGCATCAAATCCGCATCCGCGGATGTGAACTTCTAATAATCCGCATCCGCATCTGCATCCGCGAATGTCTAAATTTTTGCATCCGTAACAACCCTGACCCAAACCTACCGAGTCTCCCCTACACATCTTATTATTTTTCTTCTGGGGATTTTTGTCAAAAAATTCTATTTTCAAAGGGGTGGTCAAAATCCCCCGCAGGGATGGCGGGTGTTAACCGATATTTTTTGTATAAGAATTTTAACGCTCTTTCATTTGTAATGACACTCATCTTATTATTTTTTTCTGGGGATTTTTGTCAAAAAATTCTATTTTTAAGGGGCGGCCAAGTTCTCCCGCCAGGATGTTGGGTGTTAACCCAAATTTTTTGTGTAAGGATTTTAACGCTCTTTCATTTGATATGACACTCAACTTATTATTTTTTAGCGGTGGGGTTTTGTCAAAATGTTCTATTTTCAAAAGGGCAGGCAGCGTCCGCACCAGAATGGTGAGTGCCAACCCCTATTTTAAAATAAAATTCCTTGATATATGGCAAAATTTTAATATTTCGACTTTTATCTCGGAATTTTAGATTAAAATTCAATGTTATATGACAAAGTTTTAATATTTCGACTTTTATGTCGGAATTTTTAAATTAAAATTTCGTGTTATTTGACGAAGTTTTAAAATTTCGACTTTTATCTCGTGATTTTTAAATTAAAATTTCGTGTTATATGACAAAGATTTATAATTTCATCTTTTATCTCGGAATTTTAGATTAAAATTCCATGTTATATGACAAAGTTCTAGAATTTCGACTTTTATCTCGGAATTTTTAAATTAAAATTTCGTGTTATATGACAAAGTTTTAAAATTTCAACTTTTATCTCGGAATTTTAGACTAAAATTCCATGTTATATGACAAAGTTCTAGAATTTCGACTTTTATCTCGGAATTTTTAAATTAAAATTTCGTGTTATATAACAAAGTTTTAAAATTTCAACGTTTATCTCGGAATTTTAGTTTAAAATTCCATGTTATATGACAAAGTTCTAAAATTTCGACTTTTATCTCGGAATTTTTAAATTAAAATTACCTGTTATATGACAAAGTTTTAAAATTTTGACTTTTATCTCGGAATTTTAGAAACTATTATTTTTTTGAGATGACCCTTCCACGCCTTCGTACAAAAGAGCTCTTATCTTTCAAAATGAATGTAGAATTCAAAAAAATTTTTAGTTGGGAAAAACCATTGGCGTATCATTTTTCTTTAAAAATATCAGTCAATGCTCTTACGCACGTCACTGCTAAAGCTGAAAATTACGTTTGTATGGAAAAATATGTGCCTTTATTAACTGGCACTAAATACGTATTAAATACCATTGAAATATTATCTTAAACGGTTTCGAAAATATTAATTAATTTGCTTTTTTTTCGCAAATTTTAACACCCCGTATTTTCGTAACGGAACATTTTTGAACCATAGTTTATAAAGCAAACTACCATTAATTTTCCATGTAGAATCACACCCTTAAATATTCGCACATCATTAGGGAACATCCTGTATATACAAGATTAGCTCGTTTAATAATACAGGATTCACTATATATAGATTTTTATGTTGTTACATTTTTTATTCAATCTACTGTGGGTTGTGGCATCATCATAGAGAAGAGATTATTGTCATCATGTTCCTATAAGTATGTATATTCAGTAGAAAACGCAAAACAGAAATATAAAATTAACGAATGTTTGAATCGTTCTGAACGAATGGCCAGGAAGCAATTTTTATCAGAGAACAGAATTTTTATTAACAAAAATATCTTAACAGTATTAAAACATTTCAAAAAAATCGTTATTATAGATGCCAGCACGTACTTCATATTGTAAAGTGACATCTAGCCAAAAATGCTCAAAGCTTGTAGCCGCTTGAATATGACAGAAAGAAAGAGGAACAAAAATATTTTCGGTTTTAGTGTTTTTTGTGAGGGACGCTTCATGTAAAAATTGAACTAACAAGAACAACTATCATTTAATGCAAAATTTTTATAAAATAAATGTACGTTATTTACACAAATATTTTCTATTATGTTAAAATTTGTATTTCGTTTATAAATACATAAGTATACTGAATGTGAGAGAAGACTGACAAGTTACAAAAAGGTACTGCATGTTGATGTAGAATTGCCACCATATTTTATTTTCCCACTTTACCAATTTATCATCGAGAAACTCAATTAATAAAAATAGGCAGATAACTTCAATAATGCATTTTATTACAGTATTTTTACATTTTCGAATTAATCCATAATGTATGTAGTGATTCCCCAAGAAACTTTATGAACTTCAAAACTAGGTTATGTATTTAGAATTAAATATTTTAATGGGTATTACACCATTCCAAGAGGCCAAATGTTACATGAATATTATGTAATCATTCTATATAGTCATGTATGATTGCATTATCATTTTTTGTGAAAGTGATTTTTATGTTTTGACACATTTTATATTTTAATATATAAAATTAGTGTCTTGTGGTTTTTTTATCTAACATAATTTATTATTTTAGAGTTAATTGATGTCATAATGGCAGCAGAGCAATTTTCATTGTGTTGGAATAATTTCCACACAAATTTAAGTTCAGGTTTTCATTCTCTTTTGCAAGCTGAACATCTTGTTGATGTTACTTTGGCTGCTGAAGGAAAGTATTTCAAAGCACACAAAATGGTCTTATCTGTCTGCAGCCCTTATTTCAGCGAATTATTCAGGGTAAGGATTTATTTTGTAATTTATTAATAATGCCAATTGCACAATACTACATGCACAACTTATTATAAAAAGCTATAAAAATGTAAATATCCAGATTCTTCTTGTAAATATCAAGAAAATATTGGAGTTTTTGTAGATTTGTCACAATATGTTAGTTTATAATTTTAATATCTTATTAGATAATTAATGTTATACTTAGTTAAGTTAGCATTCCAGAGTATCAATTTAATTTTATTAATGTACTAGCCATTACCCGTGGCTTCGCCCACTTATATTTCGATTTATGGTTTATTATCCTCCTCCGAGATAAATTTATTAAAATAAAATGTAGCATATATCACTCAGGAAATGTAGTTTTCTATTAGTGAAAGAATTTTAAGAATCGATTCAGTAGTTCCAGAGATAATTTATGATCTATTATCCCCCCCTACCCGCTAGAATCCCTCGCCCTGCGAAATGAAGTCGGGCTGGCGTTGCTAGGATTTCGCCAATATGCTAAAATGCAAAACAATTTCACGTTTTGTTAGTAGTAGAAAACTAATAAAAATCTAATTAATTATTTAACTCATAATTTTTTTTAAAAAGTTGAAAAAACATAGCCTATAGCACTTTTGGAATCATAAAGAACATTTAAAAAAATTTCATTTAAATCCGTCAAATATATTTTAAGTTAAATCATTTCCAACATACATACATACAACAAATTTTATATATAGATTACTCTTCTTTATATATTACTCGTCTTCATACATTACTCACTCGCTTCGCTCGTTCGCTCAAAATTACTTTATACATTACTCACTCGCTTTGCTCGTTCGCTTGAATTTTATAAATACATTACTCACTCGCTTTGCTCGTACGTTCGAATTTTATTAATACATTATACTCACTCGCTTCGCTTGTTCGCTTGAATTTTATTAATAAATTACTCACGCTCTGCTCATTCGCTCGAATTTTATTAATACATTACTCACTCGCTTCGCTCGTTCACTCGAATTTTGTTAATAGAATACTGACTCGCTTCGCTCGTTCACTCGATTACTCAGGCGAAGCCGGTCCGGCAAATTATTATTATAGCCTATGTCCTAAAGCAAAGTATCACCTCGAGCAGTGGAAAAATTTTTGATATCGGTTCAGTAGTTTCCGAGTTTACTTTATTCACTCGGGCGAAGCCGGATCGGCCAATTATTATAATTCAGAAACCTTCGCGGGCGTGCGCACAACAACTCACCAAAGTTTCATGGCAACCAGATGAGTAATTTCTGAGATCACTTTTTTCACACGGGCCAAGCCGGACTGAAGAGACATGATATATAGCCTATCATTTGCGAAATCGCATGTTCTTACTGTATCCCAAATTTCATCAGGATTGGTCAAGCCGTTGTTTAGTTATAACTTATAAGAGGACATACAGACAGACAAAAATTTCAAAAATGCTAAATATCGATTAAATGTATCATAAAACAAATATTCATCACGAAATTTCACAAAAAAATGTGGAAAACGGTTGATCTGTGAATCAACCCTAAATCTTCCCGCATGTGTTAAGTACGTTACAATAAATTGATACTATTGTGTTGAGGCGTTAATTGTAAATTAAGAAGAACGCCGAATCCGTAAATCGAAGTGAGAATAAAAAAAATAGATACTGTAACAATATAAACCCCTCCACTAATGCACCCTCACTATGGGATATCAGGAAAAAAATTTCAGAATCGTTTCAAAATTAAAATTTAACCCCTTTATACACCCCTTAAAATAATATTTTTTTTCTTAATTTCAATATTATTATCAATCGAACATCTGCACATAATCAAATACACTCTTCAGTAAGTAAATCCTTATCCGCAAATTAGTCAAAAAAAATGTCCTGTCAGGCCGATTTTTTTTTAATTTTAGCAGTACATTTTAATTTTTTTAATCGTTACTAAAGAGTTAAATTTCAATTTTTAAACGATTCTGAAATTTTTTTCGATGTTGAAGTTTGTATGGGAAGCCATAAAAAATCTAAATATACGTGAGCGGAGCCACTGGTAACCGCTAGTTAATTATGTAGACGTACAATATACAATAAATAACTTAAAAAAACTTTTTTTAAAACCAAAATGCACTAAAAAGCAGAAAATAATTTTAATAAACCATTAAAAATTATATATTTTTTTTCAATTTTAACAGAAAAACAACTAATTTTATCTTCTATCTTTTTAATTATTCAATTTACGACAAAAAGTATCTCTAGTAAAGTTGTAGAGAATTTCATTCTAAGCAAAAAACCTCTCTAAAAAATTTTCTGTAAGATGTACCGTTACGAAGATACAGTGCAAAACCTGTTAGCACCCCTTTTTCAAAATGGCGGCCAAATGGGGTGGCCGCCGACCACGAAAACTCAATTTTAAACTTAAACCGCCCCCCCCCCCTACGCAGCGGTAAAAAAAATTTGTCCTACCAAAAATGCAAGCCTAATGTAACATTTCTATGGACTAAGGTGAAATTTTCGTAAAATTTCAAGAAATGATTTTTCAG
This sequence comes from Mongoloraphidia duomilia, assembly GCA_039654895.1. Lineage (NCBI taxonomy): Eukaryota > Metazoa > Arthropoda > Insecta > Raphidioptera > Raphidiidae > Mongoloraphidia > Mongoloraphidia duomilia. Next base: position 27,904,295 of record CM077519.1, read on the forward strand.
TATTTCTTTTATGTATATTCTCAACATTTGTTTTCGAGAAAATCGCCATTTTCGATTTTCGTTCACCAGTAACTACCCTTATTTGGGGGAGTAGGCGAAAAATAAGTAAAAGCCCTCGGGTGTGTCAGCTAGGCCTTTGTACATACGGACATCCAAAACTTGCCTTTTCGGTAATGTAGGAACCACGAAACGTCTAGATCACTTGAAATCTTTCTTTTCGCCATGACAAGCCTTTCTTCACTTCTATATGGTCGCTTAAAGGTAATAAGAAAACAATTATTGTAACTTTGTCTATGCAAGTTTATAATGACATTTTGACTTAGCTGTACAATTTATAAGATACCTAGAGGTCAAATTAGCCATTTTCATAATTTGTGTCTGGCTGTTTGCCAGTTTGTTCCGGGTAAACCCTAAAACTACTGAACCGATTTAGATCGAACTTTCATTCCGGTGTTTGTTATACACCAGAGAATAGAAGAGTCTATATTCTATAATATTGCAAGTCTACTGAAAGAAGGCTGAGGAGTAACTACAAATCCGTAAAACAATTATTAATCAATTCAACAATGAATTCAATCTACAAAGCATTCACTTAACCCATAGGTAGTGAATAGTATTTCTTAACATTATCAATCAGCAGATTATGCCATCATGATTGTTATAAGATATACAAGGAAAAAATCAGAAGCCACTGTCCCAACAGTGGCTTCTGATTTTTTCAAAATTGTAAATGTTCTCAACGTTATTTTCCCTATGTTACCTTTTCTAAGAAACATCCTGTATAATATCTCTAAAGAAAAAGTAAAGCATTGTGGTTAAGTTTCAGCTATATCTGGAAGATAATTCAGCTTCAAAAATATATCGTGCACAAAATGCATAGTCTTAACACATAGATCTTGAAGGATTATATTTAGACATATTTATTTTTGATTTTCAGGTAAATCCGTGCAAACATCCGATTGTAATATTAAAAGATGTAGGTGCTGGTATAATGAATCAGCTTTTACAGTTTATGTATCGCGGTGAAGTGAGTGTGCGACAAGATGAACTTGGTTCATTTATAAAAACTGCCGAATCCCTTCAGATCAAAGGCCTGACCGGTCAGTCATCGTCGTCTCCTGCACATTCAGTAAGTAAACAACTTGGTTTATGCCAGTCTTGTGCACATACATTATTCGCCCGCTCAGCGCTTTTAAATGGTTCCTTGAAAGTTGATCGTAAGTGAATAATGCATTTATATGTAGCGCGATAAATTCTCGAAAAAGCACTGCAGCGATTATAATATGGTGTAAAACTAAATGGCGTTATATAAAGGGATTATTGCAGTAATTCGATGTTTCAGAAATGGAATTCCGGGTTAAAAATGTATTTTTCTTTTTAAAGTAGTTTATTTACAAATTACATTTTCTGAAATAGTTTCCCGTTTGGAAAATAATTTTTTATTAGTTGAAGCTGCCGGATTACTTGTATTAAGTGCCCAATGTTAATTTTAGTGGTTTTTGAGCGCTATATGCGAGGTGTATTATGATACATACACTTAGAACAGTTGTTTTATGCTATGTGTATAATTAGATAATAAAAAGTAGTACATGTAGTTTTTAATGATGCAAAGGAATATTCAAGTTGCAATCTATTGATTTTGACAGTAAATGTATGATGTAATGCAATATTTGGTATATACTATATAGAAAACAGAAATTAATTTCTACATGATTTTTTTTAATATGTTTTTATTTTTTTTAGACGGACTCGCAGCCAAATGGTATTTCCAATGCATTTTCTGATGACGTACGAAATCTTTACAACAAGATGGAATCAAATAGCACCAGTACCAAAAAACGTCAACGTGCAAAATTACCCGTGCCTAAATTAAAATCAATCGAACGTAGTAAAACATCACCGCTCTCAATAAATGTTATCGACAATACCGATAATAAAGATGATATTCTGGAGAGTGTAGCAGCTAAACGAAAGTGTACATCATTGTCGACGGCATCTGTAGAGGACGATCCTATTGGATTGCCTGTAGAAACACAGTTCCTAGAACCGAAGCGTGAGCCGCCCGATGAACTCGACGAATATCACGATACGGATCATGCATCGGTTGACGATAGTTTGGATGCGTCAGCTCTTCTTGATGCGAAAATGACACATGGTGAATTCTTGACATCCGGAAGTGGAAACGCATTGGCTAGTACTTCAGGAACTTCGAATTGGTTGCCACAGAAATTAAAACCACTTCAAAAAGGAGAGCAACCTACACCAGGTTAGTAGAAATTTTTATTTTTTTGTGGTCAGCACAGTAAGAATATTATCAACGAGTAAATTACACGTCAACTTTTGTGTCAAATATTATATAGTGTGTTTAGTTCTTTATATTAAAATTTTCAATTTTGTCCATTCATTTTTTTATGGTTTCCATAAAACATTTTTTTGTTTAAGATAACTTTAAAAAAATTAATTAATAAAAAAAAATATTTTGTGGTTTGAATAAAAAAAAGAATTATAAAATATTTTGTGGTTGAATAAAAAAAAAAATAAAGACAGTTACAGGCACTGATCTCTAACTGGCTGGATAGTTGATCTTGTAGTCTGCCATTGTTCCAATTTGAAGAGTTTTCTAATTTGAACTAGAGCTGCTCTAGTAAGAGTTAGGACAAAGACGCCATATTTAGCCAAAACAATGGAAGGGAGTGCATTTCAAAAATAAACTGAAAATATTGCGCGTTTCACTTTTTTGCACTGACGGCAGCTGAGATAACCTAGAAACTACCTAGAAAAGCTAGCTAGAGCTACCTAGAAAACAATCAGAAAATATGACAGAGTGAAAAAGTTCGATATTGTAGATTATAGAGGCTCGAAAAAGACAGAGAATTAAATTTTGGCTGAAAAACATGGCGAATTGAACGAATCAATCTGAAATCGACACCCCTTTGTCTTAATTCTTACTAGAGAAACTATCCTGACGCCTCCGGTCGCAGCATGGCTGCTGTGATGGCTATGATATATTAGATTTGTGGCAGTATAACTGGCAACGAATGAAAACAAAAATGAATAGTTTAATTAATTTTCCATTTTTTTGTGTTTTAAAGACCGCCAACAGCTAAGGTTATTTGGGCCTAGCACCATTTCATATTTTCAATTCATTATTTTTTTTTTTAATAATAAATTGAAAATCCAATTAACACTTTCACCAGCTCTCGGGTTAGAACCCGGGAACTGGGGACTTGTAATAGAGGAACCATAGCAACGCCATGTAAACAACAGCATTGCTACACGCTCGGCCATTCTCAAGCCCAATTAATTTTCTAAAAACAAAAAAAAGTAGATTGAAAAAAAAATGTAAAAACATAGTCAATAAATAAAACTAAATATACCGCTTACATGCGCGGAATTTTTTTTTTCGAAATTCGATCATCATGCTCGTCATTAATATTCAACAGGGGAATAAATGATTGAATTATACAGGGTGAGTTACTAAGAATGTCTCGGGCGATATCTCATTTATTATGAGCATTAGAAAAAAAGTTTTCAATAAAAGTTGGATTGGAATAAGAGCACTATACTTTAAAATTATTTTTAGATATACAGGGTGTACGATGTAGTCATGGTACAACTGACTTGTATTTTTATAAGTAGGACACCCTGTATATTTTTAGGGCATCTCATTGTCCAATCAGAGGCCTACATAAAATAGTGCCATTTTTGAAATTCGGTTGGGACGTTGCCAAAATATTCAACTTTTCTGCAAAATTCTACATTTTCGTTATCTATTACTAAAATACACACTAACCACATTTTTCAAGTTGAGTCAATTTTTGCGTGTCAAGTATTAGTCCATAGCATGTGCTACCCTCCAGATACTTCAGAGTTAAATTTAATTATACAGGGTGTTAGTTGTAATAGTTGGAAAATGCAAAGCTTTAATTTACCTTAAATCAATTTTTTTAAATAGCACACCCTGTATGTATTTAGGCATGTGAATAGGGTACGCTTTCCTCTACACATTTTATATCGAATTATATAGGGGAGACTCGGTAGGTTTGGGTCGTCAGAGGTTTGGGTCAAAGCATTTATTTTCACTTTTGCTAGACATACTTTATTCATGTATGTGTTATTGGTTGCTCTACTAATAGGGTTATTCTTAACCCGTGCGAAAATTTTGCTAAAATGTCTGTTTGATCTTATGTAATTAAAAATGCATTTTCATGGTAGGTTTACTTTAAATTAGTAATTAAAATAAGTCATTATTGCGAACTTATATTACATACGTTGTGCTTGTAAAATTTTTAATGGATGAATATAATTCAAGCAACAATTGATACATCATAAATTCTGATCTCAAACATATTGATTGACAGCCGTGCATTATTATGAACGTACAGATGCGGGAGGTATGGGTCAGAAATGAGCAGGAGATATGGCACATGTGCTATAGGTGGCACGCAACAAAATATTGATTGAAATAATTAAAAAGATGTTAAATGCTGTCGGAAAAATTTTACTATCATTCGTTTCATCCACGTTTGAAAATTTTTTTTGCCCACTAAATTTCTTTTGATGCTTGTTGGCACGTCATGGCCACATTAAATATTTTCTGAAAAAAATTGACACGTAGATGAGAAAAGGTTCGCCATCCCTGACATAAGTACATACATAAGTCGTCTATATTTACACTAGAAACAATACAAAATCTGAAAGACCCATTTAACCCCTCTACCCGACCCAAACCTCCACACATAAGGAAGGAATGGGTCAAATAATTAATTTTTGAACTTTTATATTTTTAAAGATTTCTTTGGAATAATAAATTAAAATTATGGTGGAACATTGATGGCAAAACGTTACTAAATATATCTGTCAAACATTAAAGTGTGTTCCTCTCTCATTTTGACTAATAATAGAAATTAATTGAAAACTGACCCAAACGTACCCACTCTCCCCTACAGGCTGTACTATTAAAAAAAAATTTTAAGAAGCATACCCTGTATATTTTTAGGTACAAATGTATAGAGAAAGCGAACTCTATTCACATACCTAAAGATATACAGGATGTGCTATTTAAAAAAATTGACCTAGGTAAGTTAAAGTTTTGCATTTTCCAACTATTGTAACTAACACCCTGTATAATTAAATTTAACTCTGAAGTATCTGGAGGGTAGCATATGCTGTGGACTAATACTTGACATACAAAAATTGAAAACTTGAAAAATGTGGTTGGTGTGTATTTTAGTAATAGATAACGAATATGTAGAATTTTGCAGAAAAAGTTGAATATTTTGGCAACGTCCCAACCGAATTTCAAAAATGGCACCATTTTATGTAGGCCTCCGAATGGACAAAGGGATGCCCTAAAAATATACAGGTGTTCTACTTATAAAAATACAAGTTAGATGTACCATGACTACATCGTACACCCTGTATAGCTAAAAATAAAAAATAAAGTATAGTGCTCTTATTCCAATCCAACTTTGATTTAAAACTTTTTTTCTAATGCTCATAATAAATGAGATATCGCCCGAGACATTCTTAGTAACTCATCCTGTAGATATAATGTACTTGTGCTTACATTCCGTCTACGGGACAAAGTCATTTTAGGCGGTCGTCAAAGTTGCCGCTGCAAGAATTTATGCGCGGCAGACTGAATTCCGAGTGTGCGGTTTCTTGTAATTGTTTTTGGCGAAATACTTTCATTTTGCATTATGCAATGATGCAGGCGATAACTTACTCAATTGGGTATTTAAATGAAAAAAAAATTTTTTTTATTTTTTTAATAGTTTAACATAAATAATATTGAAAAACGAAAAGAAATTTTGTTTAAAGCCAATAGATAATTACTAAATATTAATTAAAATGTATAAAAATTAAAAAATTATCACGTGACTTCAAAACGCGCCAGGAATGTTTGTGACGTCGTTACGTTAAAATTTGTGTGTATTTGTGTATTAGTGCGGTGGCTTAATGAAATTACCGATACCTGGCGGATAAAAGCACCAGATTTGGTATAATGGTACCTTAGGGTATACTACTAAATGTTAGCCTAGGAGCCATCAGAGATTTCTAAAAGACAACTTTTGGCGGCCGAAAAACCACGAAATTTTACCACCTTTATTATTTTTTTTCGAAATATCTCAGAAACGGTCGACTTAAGCAATTCTTCCACAATTAAATGTTTTAAAAAGGATTACATTTCCTACAATTTTCGTTCCCACAACTTTTCTGTGGTACTAATGGTAAGCGCGCTACAGCTTCTTGAAAATCACGCAATTTTTGTAACCTTGGTACCTAACCAATTGTTATAATGTTAAGTCCTTTTCAATAGCTTTATTTATTGTGTTCTTCATCGAATTTTAAATTGAAAATAACTATGTTCATAAAGCAAGGAACGCCCTAAACCGTGCTTTTTGTCCCATTTCGATATCTTTAAAAATTGAGAAGCTATTGACAATCAAAGTTTAAATCATCACAGAGTTTTACTTGTTCTTTTTAAGACGCGTTTCGAGTACCTTTCATACCGAATAAAAAAAATCTGTCTAGGAATACATAGGAAATTTAACGCCCTAAACGATGTTTTTTGTCCTATCTCGATAACTTAAAAAATGTTCAACTTATAAGCATTTAAGTTTACTTTAAAATCAGTTGTTTTCTTCTATTTGGCAATTTTTCATTCAATTCGCTTGAATTTAAATGCTTATAATTTAAAAATGTCTGAAGTTATCGAGATAGGCCAAAAAACATCGTTTAGGGCATTAAATTTCCTATGGATTCATAGATGGATTTTTTTAAATTTGGTATGGAAGGTACTACTCGAAACGCGTGTTAAAAAGAACACGTAAAACTCTGTGATGATTTCAACTTTGACTGTCTATAGTTTCTCAATTTTTAAAGATATCGAAATGGGACAAAAAGCACGGTTTAGGGCGTTCCTTGCTTTATGAATATAGTTATTTTCAATCTAAAATTCGATGAATAACACCATAAATAAAGCTATTGAAAAGGACTTAACATATAACAATTGCTTACCAAGGTTACAAAAAGTGCATGATTTTCAAGAAGCTGTAGCGCGCTTACCATTAGTACTTACCACAGAAAAGTTGTGGGAATGAAAATTGTAGGAAATGTAATCCTCTTTAAAACATTACATAGTGGAAGAATTGCTTAAGTCGACCGTTTCTGAGATATTTCGAAAAAAATAATAAAGGTGGTAAAATTTCGTGGTTTTTCGGCCGCCAAAAGTTGTTTTTTAGAAATCTCAGATGGCTCCTAGGCTAACATTTATTAGTATACCCTAAGGTACCATCATACAAAATTTGGTGCTTTTATCCGCCATGTATCGGTAATCTTGAAATACAGCTCTAAGCTACCTCACACTAGGTGCGTTTGGTATCAAGGTGTAGTGTAAAAAGTGTAAACACTTTTGACACTATTACGTTTGTTATACAAAAGTGTAAAATAACTGACCTGTTTGTTATTTCAGTGTGGGACTAAAAGTGTAACAACTATTAGTCCTGACTTTTGAGCAGGTGCACGTAGTGTAGTGTAGGTCACGTGATATATGTCTGAATTGACAATCGCTTTGACAGATTTGATACTTTTTTCGTACTCAATTTTTTACATTTTTTGTCTCTTAAAAATGTAATGGTACAAGATAAATATGGCAGTGAGTTTAACATTTTTACGACCAAAAAAAAACTGTAAAAACTAGAAATAATGAACTCAGCCAATCTGTCATTAATTTATTTTGCAATGCGCATGTACAATCTACTCAGAATGTACACTAGCCCGTTTGTTACAAGTGTACATTTAGTTTACACTTTTGGTGAACTTTTTACACTTTTCAGTGAAAAATTATCTACACTACACTACACTACACCTTGATACCAAACGCACCTTATATGTGTATTACACAAATACTATCAAAAATAATAAATTTTTAACTAGGTAACCATTGATACAAAGACCATACATAACGATACGACGTACACGCGTTAACAGTTTTGCTATAAAACTTGTATGTGATCTTTCCATTTAAGAAAAAAAAATCATTAAAAACCCAATTAATTGTGTCACAATACATATTATTAAACGAGGTAATTTGACCCTGGTCTAATTACCTTGGTTTTTTTACAGGTCTATTTATACGAAGAAATTTCGAATTTCGAATAAATGTTGCATCTTTCCGCGCATATATTGTCCCGATAAACAAATGTAGACAGTACTTTTTTGACATTAGTTCATGCTAAATAACAAGCCTGCGAAAGGTCAACGACGAGCAAATAACTTAGATAACTCGAACTGCGATAACTCAAACAAAATTGATTGGCAGTAGCGTCAAGAGTGAAAATTAATATTATTTGATAATTCGAAGTCTTGATAACTCGATTTATTTTGTGGCAAATCATGGTTCGAGTTATCAAAGTTCGACTGTAATTTCAAACTCACCGACAGCTAAAAATATTTACTTCATTACCATAGCAACTATATTACTATATTTTATAGTTGCTATGGTAACGATTTAATATTTTTAGCTGTCAGTGAGTTTGCAATTAATTCCGAAGTGAAATCAAACACGTACTGAAACGGGCTCTCTGACTATAATAACTAAATTGAATGCCATTATAGAGTGCTTTCTGATATTTTTTCATTTTATTTTGTAGCCAGTTAAAATTGGTTGGATACTTTTAAAAAACATTAATGTCAAATATTACTATCATTTGCAATTTTAAACTAATTCAGAATTCTACTTACCCGAGTAGCATTATCTATTTTTGCATATTTTGCACCTTCGAAAACGCATTATCATTGATTAACATAATATTATTAAAATGTCAAGCAACGCCATTATTTAACAAAAAATAAAAATTAAGTGGTTGTGATGGCTACTGGCTAAACATTTGACCATGTACATGAATGCATTGGATAAAATGCGCTCGTAGTCTTGGAGTGATAACAATAATTATTAATTAACTTCAATAGTCCAGGGATAGGAAAGAGCTATGTATAATAATATAAGATCTATGTTGGTTCCATGTTTTTAATTTTTTTCCATTTGCATCAGCTATCCAGTTAGAAAGTATAGAGATCAGTGGTTACAGGTATTCAACATCAACACCAAAGGAGTTATGTTGAAATATAATAATTAATTGAATTTTAGTTTACTCGGCTGTTTTGATAAAATCTTGATTTTTTGTTGGTTTGTTTGTTTCTAAATTATTGTAGCCAGTATTAACCACTTTTTCTTTCTACGTTTCAATTGTGTGTGTTGTGGTAAGGTGTACATTAAAGAGTAGAAGCAGGCACTAATCTTATCAATGTCTCATAATTAACTAGTTTTGTAGACAAGACATGCAGTGACATGAATTTCTTATATAGTACTACATGGTTGTTGATAATATTCTTCATCAGATGCTGTTTTTATCTGTTAGTTTCAAGATTTTTGTCGTTGTCTGTCCAGTTTTCAGGTATCTTGAATACGCATCCAGATATCAGACAAACACAGTTCTTTATGGGCAGGAACAGGTATCTTGTACACTTTTGTCTGTAATTATGTTTGTCCAAAATCTTGATTGTCATCTGAGAACTGGATGTGCAATGATACATTGTATTTATTTATAATCTGATTTTGAAGGTTAAGTTTCATTTTCGAAGTGTAAATTTTTCAGTTTATGAAGGCGAACAACTAGATGCTTAAAAACACAAATTGTGTTTCTGCGCATGAGCCTCATTAATTAATGATGTCGCTTTATATTGCGTTAATTTGTCTGAATACTATCTGGATAGTTGTGGTACCCAACGCCATACAATATTGGTCTGAGAACTAAAATGGTCTTGAGTTCACGTGCGTCAAGTGAAAGAGAATGCTGATAATTCAATTTATAGACGCGCAAGCGCAATTATGTACATTTTAGTTCCCAGGCCAACATTGTGTGGCGCTGATAACAATTTTTAAAGAATGCAGTTTAACAATGTTAGTCCAAAAATAGAGTGAGAATTTAAAATAATTTCAAACGTTAAATTTTGTTTCATTTATTTAATAGGTATGTTCTCAAAGCTTGTTATTTAATGAATTAATTTTCTAAATAGTTATTATGCCCAATGATTTTTGAAAATGAAATTTAATCAACTCACATGTACCTATTTATGTACCTGAACTAAGTATTCATTTTTATGAGGTAAGTCAACGAAAAGTTTTATTTTTTAGTAAATTGCTTTTTCCCTCCTCTTATTTATTTTTTGTTACAAAAATTCCACCGAATAACTTGATTGTTGAATATAAGTATTTTGTGGAAAATTCACTATTATTTAAAATAATAAGATCATTTTTTATTGTTTTATAAATTCGAAAAAATAAATCGGTTCTCGTTAAAAATGCGTATAATTACAACACGTTTTAAATCTTTTATCCACACACAAACACAATTACATTGTTATTATTATTATCATCGTTATTCTTAATTATTATTTTGTTGATGAAGTAGTCACTTCATACACATATTGTTTTTGAAAATAGTACATTTGAAAAGAATAAAATACCATATTATTTTTTATTTGTCCTTTTTTCTGTAGTTTTGCATTTATAATAATATAATATTTGTTTGTAGTATATGTTTTTGTATGGTATTTTATTTGTATTTCTAAAATGTATTATTTTCCGTAGGGCAACCGACTTATATAATAAGTCAACGCGGCAAACCCCAGTTATATCACGACGGTTATATATTCATAAACAAGTCGACATACAAAGGCAAACGATTCTGGTATTGCAAAGGCACACCGCACACAAAATGCCTCGCCGTTTGTTGGACAGCGAACGGCGTTGTTGCATCCAGACGTAGTGAACATAATCATAAGCGCGTCTCGGTAGAAAGAGGACTGTTTACGGCCGCTGAAAACTGGACTTAAACTGAAATGCCGGTGTATTAAATTGTGCGCTTCAAAGGACATTTTTACATTTTAAAATATTGTTAAGTGCTACTTCATCAAATTGTGACGTGAAAAAACAAATTTTTAATAGAAACCGCAGTGGAAACTTAAATTAAATAATTAAAGAATTTTAGGTGGGATCATAATGCTGAGTATGTATTATTCTGGTGTTTACTCAAAATGTATTTAAATTTGACTTATGCATTTGTTGTAGGTCACAGACAAAGGTTTGAAAAATAGCGGGAAGTATCTCAGAATAAAAATATTAATATGTTTTTTAAGTTTATTTTTATTATTTGTGGGAAGGTTGGACTAAATAAAACAAATTATCGATTCGATGAGGTTTCGTCCATATATTTGGACTTTTTCAAATAACTATTCTAAAAAAGAGAGATAAGAAATACATAAGTAATTAACATTATAAATATACAATTAAATAGTTACCTACCACAATAATAATTTTAATTTTAAATTAGTATGATACATATATTTTGATATATTTAAAATAAAATTATTTATATGTTGATAAACAATAATATTATATTTTCATTTTTATTTTTATTAACTAATTTTATCGAAATTTATGCAGTAGTTCTCTAGTTATAAGCAACCAAACATACAAATCTACAGCAGTGAAACAGACAGACAGACAATTTTTTTTTGGAAAATACAATATTTATACTTGACATCAATTATAAAGGCCATTCATAAAGTAATTTTGTAAAAAAAATTTACAAGGGTTGAGAGAGTGTGGTTTAAGTATGAGTATGCATTTGCATACCTTATAACGCACTCTATTAAGAGTAGCCATACTTTTAATTTTTTTTACAAAATTCCTTTACGAATAGTCTTTATAATAATAATTATAAAGGCTATTCGTAAAGGAATTTTGTAAAAAAAATAAAAAGTATGGCTACTATTAGTAAAGTGCATTATACGATATGTGAATGCATAAATCATAAATTCTTACAGATATTCTGTATTTTGATATAATATTATTGTTTATCAACGTATGAATAAATTTTTTTTTGAAATATATCAAAATATATGTTTCGTACTAATTTAAAATTAACCATTTAATTGTATATTTATATTCTTAATTTATATTGTTAATTACTTATGTATTTCTTATCTCGTTTTTTTTAGAATAGGTGCCTATATTTAAAAAAGTCCAAATATATGGATGAAACGTCATAGAATCAATAATTTGTTTTATTTAGTCCAACCTTCCCACAAATAATAAAAATAAATAATAATTGGACACGAAATATGTCAGAATATGTTTAACTTTTATTAAAAAAATCTTATTTCAAAAATCCCGTAAATTCGAAATGTTTTTGTAGTTTTTTCTGATTATTATTATTGTTATTAATGCTGGAAGGCTGAAAAGAAAATACATGTTATGATTTATATGAAAAATTGCCAATCACGTGAGATTAAAAATGCGTTACCTAGTTTATAGACGGAGAGTAGCTACGTATTTTTTAACTGACTCGGTGCAAGGCTGACAATTCGCGTAGGTACTTATTGTTCACATGGAGCATAACGTATGTGTAAAACGTCAGAAGCCTAAATGGTGGCGAAACCGAAAAAATTGGGGCCCAAAGTGCGAGAACCTTCGCGAGAACGCTTTAGGCGAGCGACCGCTTTTCTCTGGATTTTCACATTTTATATCGTTTATTTTTTTACCCGACTGCTAAAGGACGGCAATGTTTTTCGGGTGTATGTATGTATGTAATAGGATAGGCCATAGTGTATTTGGCTAATTTTTTTGTGTGTGTTATACTAATAGAGCAGTAAATTCTGAACAAAATGACACATCAATCATTTCATTCTGATTTCAAATAAGCTCAAAAATAATTTTTGAAATATTTACGTTAGCCCCGCCCGCTAAAAACCATTTTGCTCTACTGAAGTATGACGTCATAATTTTATGAACGTGCGTTTATATTAGCTAATAAAATATTATCTAAAAATCCAGAAACAGTGTTAAAAAATACCGTTTTGTACCTATGTAAACATGATGTAAACAATCTGAACCAGTGGCGGCTCGTGGGGTAGTGCCACAGTGCCATGGCACTACCCCTAATTTTTCAATTTTCTCTAAAAATATTTTTTGTTAATATTTTTGTTAATATGTATATTTTTTTTAATCAATTTATAAAATTATCGATCGTCCGGACAGCAGAGTTCAGCCTAAATCGCACAAATTTCCTAAAACATTTTCACCACGCGATCAGTAACACGTATCCTGTGCCATTTAATAATAGGCACAGTGTAAACAAAGCATACCTTACGGTCCTTATATGTGAGCAAGAGAGATAGAACTATAACTCATGATTTCCCTATGCTGTAATGCTAAATCTAAATGAAATGTGTGCCAGGCACATTATTGGCGATATTCTGTTTGGTCATTGTCGGAATTTACAACACATTGTTGTTTCGGTTAAATGTTATTGTTGATAACAATTTTGTTTTATTATTTGACGGTTTTGTTAGTGGAATTGACAATTTTAATAATAAAGTAATTGAAAAATTTACAAGAAATAAGGAAAGAAGGATGGACTTTATTAATCGGAAACTTTACGTCATAATTTATGTGTTGCGTAAAATATATTTTTTATTTTATTATTTTGCCAGAAATGTGTAGAGGTCTTGAACTTTATTAAACTGTTTTTTTTTTCGGATTTCTATTGTTGCACTTTGTGCCAGTGTGTACTTGTTTAGTCAAACATAGATAGTTGCGTGGATAGTCACTAGGTAAGTTATTTTCTATGTTTTATAGGTACTTCTTTTCTATTTTGACCTTCGTTTTGGCACCACCTGTCTAAACAGGCAATAGCCGCCACTGATCTGAACTAACTAAAAACCAAATCTATCTGAAATTCTGGTTATATAATAATAACTGATTTATATTGGCAGCACTAAATATTTTTAAAAGTTATTTTTAGTTTGTATGTGTGGTAATTAATACAAATTTTTTCTTTAAATTAAAAATTGTTAAGGTGCGGCCTCATGCAGTCGCTCGACGCTCGTTTAGAGCTTCAAATTAAGTCACGTGGTGCAAATTGGTTTTTTTTTTCAGAATATCTTAGAAACGGTCGACTTAGTGATTCTTTTAAAGAGGATTACATTTCCTAAAATCAGTTTTTCTTCTATTTGGCAATTTTTCATTCATTCGCTTGGACTGCCTATAATTTAAAAATGTCTGAAGTTATTGAGATAGGACAAAAAACATCGTTTAGGGCATTAAATTTTCTATGAATTTCTAGACGGATATCTCAATTTTTAAAGATATTGATACGGGACAAAAAGCAAGATTTAGGGCGTTCCTTGCTTTATGAACATACGTATTTTCAATTTAAAATTCGATGAAGAACACAATAAATAAAGCTATTGAAAAGGACATTACGCTTTAGCCTTTAACCAATAGTTACCAAGATTACACGCTAACGACCTCTGTTGTCGAGCGTCTATAATCCACCAAGATTACAAAAATCGCGTGATTTTCAAGAAGCTGTAGCGCGCTTACCATTTGGGCCCGCGCATACATACAACTTTTAATCGCACAACTGTTTAGTTGTTTGTCAAAAGGCTATTGGAGTAGATGGGAGTGCGCATGCATACAACATGATAGTTGGGCGACTAAAAATCGTAAAACCACACTGATCTCCTTTTGCTGTCGGCCAACTATCATCGGCAGCTTATGTCTACAGCAGTGTATTGACGTGCGCATACATTCGACTAAACAGTTGTTCAACTGCACCGAGTCAGCTAAAAAATACGTAGCTAGTCTAGATTTTTTACCCAATTTCAGGAGCTTTTTACTTGCAAATATATAAATATTTTTGATTCTGAGGTACTTTGAGTTACCTATTCTTCAAATCCTTGTCTCTGCCAAACCGCGAAAAGAAGTAAGATATCTTAAATATTTTTGGAATAAAATCGAAAATAAGAAGCGTTTTGAAATATTTGAGTATGGTCTCACCTTATGGCGTTTTCACACACACCTGTAAAACCGGAGTCAGTGCCGGTGCCGACAGTGGCTCTATCTTCACACACGCTGGCATTGACTTGACTGTGCTGGTAACTAGTTTGTTTTTGGCCGTGATGGACGAAAGATTTGATATCAACAGACGTTAGGCTGTACCTTAGAAGGAAGTACCAAAGAGGCAAAAACGAAAAAGAACACTGGGTGAATTCCCTTTTGACTGTTGGATACTTGGAAGTCAATTTTTACACGTTCTTTGGAGAGGATCAACTTAAATTCTTCAATTACTTTCTTATGAATACTAATACATTTGATTTCCTAAATAAGGTTTACTTTCTATGAGCTCTATTAAGCTCACAACATCGTACTTAAACGATTTACCCATTTTCAGAACAAACAGAATAATTTGCGAAAATAAAACAAGAAATGTACTGATCGCTATGAGAACATTCAACTGTACTGAACTAAAATATAAAAATAAACAAACAGTTCTCCGGCACCGATTTATCGAGATGAACATCGGTTGCATTTGCTGGTGCCGGCGGTTGGGCCAGCAAATTTGCTTTGCCGGTGTGCGACCATTTGGAAACATTCCATTCAGCTCCGGTTTTGCCGGTGCTTGCGAAAATGCCCTTACTGCAATAATTAAATACAGAAAAAATGCACCTATGTCTAATATAAGAGTGTATTAGCAAAAAATTAAATGCCATCGTTGTGACTTCAACCCCAAACTCTCAGCTTTGCGTGAATTATTTACTTCGCAGTGCTCTCAGTTGGCATCAATTGCTCTTCTGTTAAAATGTAACTGATAAATATTTGGAATTATTTGCGTGCACTATTCTTTTAATGAAAATTACAGTAATTTTTGTCTCGCTACATTGCTGTTAGTGCAGTGCAAGTACAGTATTAAATATGTTTATGGTTTTATTGAATAATGTTGAGTAATTTGAATTGTATATAAAACAAGAGACGTAATTTGATTATATTTTTTTTATTGAATTTTAGGACGTAATCTTAGTAATTGATACATTACTATCAAAAGCCAAATTACAATATGCGAAAATTAAAAAAACTGCTAACTAGATAATACAGGTGTAAACTTTCTTAAGTCCGCGGCTGCACATTGTGAATAAAGGGTATTATAGGCTTATGTACATTTTCCGAATTTATTTACACTGGATGCTAACAACTTCTTTCATAATAATAATAAATTGGTATTAGGCCCATATAACTGTGGCAGTTTTTTGATGTGTACAAAATTAAAAATTATAGGCGTGCCTTAAGGCATCGGTCATTAACAATGTTTAGCACTAATTAATATTATCATAATTATTTTCAATAACTAGTTTTAGGGTGGCTTCATCCGCGAACGGCAGATAACACAGCATGTACCGTGTAAGGTGAAATGGTTTGCCTGTTCGCTATTTGATGTGATTGTGAGCACAAACATACTGCAATGCCAGTAAATGCATCAGATAGTTAATTGGTAAATCATTTCGTCTGAATGTATAAATATTTAAATAGTGCACGGTAGTCATAGAAATATAGAGATTCTGGAATGTAAATAATTGACGCGCTGCTAGCGAGTAAAGACAGACATAGCTAATAGGGCTACCTGTCTTTGTCGTACAGTCTATTAAGACTGTTGTGGAACAAGGACAGGTGGCCCTATTAACTATATCTGTCTTAACCCGCTTTTGATTCACAGCAAGGTATATGGAGTAAGCTTTCCAGCATTACTTTATTTCAGTGATGATAGCATATTTACAATGGAATCGATGGAAATTATAAAAAAACTGAAAAAAGACACTGAATAATGAACACTATCAAGCTATAATAATTAATTAAAACTATGTGTCCGCGTGCAATCTTGAATTTGCCGCTCCATGCATGTCTCCTTTTTCACCCATTTCATTTAATAAGTTGAGATTAAGTTAAATTTGAACGCGCCGCCCCATGTATGACTCCTATTTCTCCCATTTTTAACCGACTTCAAAAAAAGGAGGTTGTATTTTTTTTTCATTTAATAAGTTGAGATTGGAGAAAATGTATCATTAAATGAAAAGTCGATGTTTATTCGATTTGCCACCCCGTGGCGGTGTCGCCCGAGTGTAGTGCACGCTCTGCACCCTCGCTTACACGGACCTGATTATTCCGCATATTTTTAATGTAGCTGTATATGGATGTTTTCAGTTCACAATTGGATAACAACTTTTACATTGTCATTATACACTACTAAAGATGTCTTGGATTAGAGGCATAAGTTTTCTATGTCGTTTGTGATATTTGCATTTGGACTTTGAACAGCTAGTTTTTCAATAACAACTTTTATGGAATATATTTTTATAAAAGTTGAATTTGGTCTCAAAGTGTACAATGAAGTTAGGATTCGTGTAATTAGGAGTATGATTTTTTTTTGTATAGCCAATCAATAACTATGTTTATAAGTTTAAAAGTTATCCCAGTGAGCATTTTCTGCTTCGCACACAGTAGATTCGGGTTAATTGGCACACATCGCGACTTGAACAATTGGACTCAATTAAGCGGCTGCTCAAATTAAGTCAAGTTTCATAAAAAAATTAAAGAAAAGTATTAAACACAAGGCACTACAATTTACTGAGCAATAAAAATACTGCAACTGAGTTGTGGAAAAAATGATACAGATCAGAGGAAAATTATTTTCTTTTCAAATTGATGTTTATTAAATGCATCCTTCTTTTCTTGTTTGACTGCGGTTGAAGAAAATCAATGCAGGAATATAATATGGATACAGGAGTACTTTTCTTTATTACTTGCACAATGCATAATTTAGCTATCAATTTTATAACACTGTCCCGATTTAAATAAGTGAAGCTCATTATAATTTTTTTTATGAAACGACTGTCCCAAATGATGGAATCTTTTGCATTTGTAAACATTTTCAATACGCGTATTTTGAGTTAGCCAGCCGGTACGCCTCTAATATGCATTATGTACATCGTAACTAACTTTAGAAATGGAAACTGGCGTCATAAACTTAGTTAATGAGAACTTTAAGAGCTTGTACAAAGGTTTATCATTTTTTAAACTGAATGTAAAACGCTACTGTTAAACGATGGATGACTCAATGAATGATAATTAGCGCAAGCATTTTCCTGAAAGTAAAGTGTTTTTGGTCCTTTTTGAAATACTTTTTACGCCAAATTAGATATTACTACACAAAATTTAAATAAAACAATAGATATAGGTAATCATTATTAGTAGAGATAATATTATTATACTCATACTTTTGAAGTGTCATATCTTTAAAAATAAAATGTAATTTTATAGCACTTATTTTTTAAATTTTAAAATATTTTTGTAACACATGTACGTATGAAATGTACAACATATCGTTAGACTGGTCGGCTACGTAAAATAATATTTATCGCACGGCTGTAATATAATATATTTGAACTAGTATGAAAAATATTTTATTCCATACGACTTTAGATAGGACCCGTGCAAAAAATATTTTATGCACGGGTGCGCGCGCATGCGAATATTTTATACATGTATCTGAGCATTTAAATGCTGGTTGCTATGGCAACGAAGTAAATATTCTCAGTTGTCAGTGAGATTTCGGTGTTTGAAATTGATTAAATAAAGCTCTATAGAGTTGAAATTGTTGTACATTTCATACATGTGTTACAAGAAATAATGTATACAACACGTATAATTATGTATTTGATGCTCGAGGTGTTGGTACGCTCGCCTGCGGCTCGCTTACCAATATCACCCCTCGCGTCATATACCTACATAATTGTACTATTTGTATAAACTACTATTTTGCTATGGTTACGTTTTGTTTGTAAGTTTCATAGACATGTTGTCTATGACTGATTTTAGAAATGTTTTTTTTGTAGGCAATTATATCTTATTTCATTATTTAATATTTTTTGTAGTTTAGGTTAGCTATTAACGTATTAACCTCTGGGTACTTGTACCGCATTCCACTATTTTATTTTTTTCGCATTCACTATTAGATATTACGGTTTTTCGACTATTGGTTTCCGTTTTTCTATATAGCGTTTAATAAATGTATTTTTTTAAATACAGTTTTGTGCAGTTTCTGAATAATACATTGCATTTTTAGTTTATCAAAGTATTCCATTTTCAATTAAAAATATTAGTTTATTATTTTGAATCTAAGTGAAGGGAAAGACGTTCGGTTATGTAAGATTTATTTCACGTATTAAAATATTTCAATTATTGATACTGATTATGATCTCAAAATTTGCCAAATTGTATTATTTTTTACAAGTGCATACTCGTTAAGGCGTTGACTGATATTAATTATAAATTATAGTATCCCACCTGTTGAATATGGTAGTTCTTAATCTTCCGGTTGAATTTATAATAATGCAAACATTGACCACATACAGCAAAACTCGCATAAGTAACAGTTATTCGCAAAATATTTCTTTGGCTATGGCTCCCTGTCTTGATTTTCCCCGAATAGTCTGGATTTTATGACTTTTGTTCTCGGGTCTGGACAGACTCATTCAGAACATCGAATATCGCAGGATTTTCCAAATCATCAAGCATAAGATGTGTTTCATGGTTTTCCTCAATCAGTCCAGACAAATGTCGAAGTAATTTTGTACTTGAAATTGGCCATGAAATTATTCTTCAAATTTCCTAGCCATATGATATTAACTGTTGATGATCATAAAAAAAATAATAATAAAAAAATACTCCAAGAAGAAAGGGAAGTTCGTTAAAAAATGGTGATATCACTTGTCGCATAGTTTTCATGGATTAGGTCATTTTCAGATAAAAGTTTTTAAAATACATAGTTTGTAACTTTAAATTCAAACTAGGTAGTATCAGTTTTACAAAATAGAAGATGGTTTCGTTCTTGATTGATGTGCTATGTAGATAGCTCTTAAAGGTTAAATTTTTTATTATGTATTATTTTTATTTTAAATATTACATAATAATTATTCATTTCTTTTGTGGATTTGCAATTTTTCAGACTACCTACTTTTGTTTCAAAAGTATGTTGTTATGAATAAACAATTAATTTCAATTGGTTTTTAAATAATTTTGTACTTTCAATTTCAATAAATGATGTTCAACATTTCTTACACATGATGATTAAGAACTCCATTGTGAGACAATATTTAATGTTTTTATCGTCTAGTTCACCCTAGATTGTATTGATTATTATTTTTATTATAAATTTATAATTTAGTTTTTTAATGTTCCTTTTTAATTTGTAAAAGTGTGTATCTTAATATATTATAAATGTATACAAAAATTATATCATTAATAAAAATCATTCTGTACAACAGACAGTATTGTTAATAAAAATAAAATATTCTTTGACATTTGACAGTTACTAATAACTTAAAAAAAAAGACTGACCTATAATCCGGTGAACACATCTAGCTGTATTTCACAGTATAAAAGATACCTCTTATGCTTTGACTTCTTGCTGTGCATACTGAATATTTTTTTTATATCTACTTTTCGTGTCAGTAACAATAACTATTCACTTTTATCTTAAAAAAAAATTAATAACTTTATAGTAGTAAATACTTTTCTATCTTTTACTGGTGATTAGCAAGATGTTCTCACCTGCTTCACAACAATTGTTATATTTCATGTAAATTCAACGTCAGTCCCCAGTTAATTGAAACAGGTTATGAGGAGAACGTTAATTAATAAATGATTAGTTTATTAGTCAGTTATATTAAAATAAATACAGCTGGATGTGTTTATCGGTTGTAGGTCACCTATCATTTGTACGAAGCACTCGCGGAAATCCTCAACTCGTTTGGGCCGACTATGTTTATAATCGCAACGATTCATACAGTACTGGATGTACGTTATGGCTGTGCAAGGACTACCACTCTTCCCGTTGCTGTGCTTCCATTACAACCCGAGGAAGGGAAGTCGTTCGAATCAAAGGAGAACACAAACATCCGTCGCATGCTTTTTTTATAGAGAAGAAAGTTCTCTTTGTGCTCGAAGAGGAAGAAGAATTTTATCCGAGCGAATTTGTTACTACAGAATGAAATCGGAGACCGATCTTGTTTGTCAATATTCTAAAATATTTATGAGATTTATGAAAACCTATGGTGATTTTTTTATGTTGATATTAATAATTGAGTTTAAAGGAGCGATTGTGAACGGTTATGTGATTTTTATGAAGTAAGTAATTTTTTTCGCATTTTTGTCGGAGCAGTTGACTGCTATATTAAAGATTTCAGGCCGATCATCTTTTATTAGTTTCTTCGACCTTCATTGCCAAACCTAATTTGATATTTCCTGTTAAGAAGATACCTGAAAAAATTAAGGTGTTTTAAAACTTGCTTTGAAGTCAGTATAGGTATTATATCTACAGGTAATATAATCAGATCTGCGTGTTACAATGTCAAAATGTGGCCGCATCTTATTTTAGCTGTCATCAAATGTGGTACGCAGAGCCTAAGACGATTTGTGATCCAACTGGAAAATTTCGGAAAATAGCAGAAAAGCTATAGAATAAAGAAGTTAGTCTAAGAGCTGATAACACTTTTTTTATGTGTTTATATAATAATTATAAAATATAATAATTATAAAAGATTACTTTTATATATCTACAAGGGGCAAAATCACCCCATATTTTTGAAGCTATGCTTCTATAGGCGCGTTAGACGATTTCTGGCAGGGGGTAAATTTTTAGATTCGCGTCACCGTCACGCAATGGCGGCCAAATGTACTTTTATAAATTATCCGATCTTTTTTGCTTATAATTCGCTCAATTCAAGTCAGATCGATTCAAAACCTGTCTTAATCGAAAGAGGAGAAAATTTTAGATAGATTTTATGTATAATATTGTGTCAAAACAGTTTTTTTATACACATTTATATGGAAATTCAAACATTATTCTAATATAGTGACTGCTGATATTTGAATTTTATGTTTAAAAACCATGCCTACTGAGTTAAAATACTAATTATTGACGTCTAACATTGACATCCAACCGTCAGCTGCGCTAGCAGTGGTGGGGGTGGTAGTTAGAGGGTGTCAAAGTCGCTAAAAAAATTAGATTTTAAAATTATTTCATATCGCACTAAATTTGGTATGGTGATTCTTTATATAATAAACAATAAGAAAATCTGTCAGCTGCGTGGACAGTGGGGGTGAAGACGTCAGTTTCGCCATAGAACATACCGTGTCTAGATAATTTGAACGCCATTGAACAGTAAACGTCACGGTGTGTTCATTTTGAAATATAGATGTCGCCGATAATAAGAAATTGTTCTCCAAAGAAACAAACCCCTCTAGTGCAGTGAACATATTATAGTGAATAAAATCCACGGTGCAAGGAGTATTTGCACCCAGTGAGATAAAATCAGTCGATGGACAATATCATGATAATATTATCATAAACGTGTAGTTGTTTTGTCGAGGTTAAAAATTATTTATTTTATAATTTGAAATATAATATTTTCGACAAATACGTTTCTAAATAAAGTTTAATTTAAATACAAAGTCTTTACTGTTTCAATGGTTGGGACCATTGGGCAATTTTTGTATTCAAAAAAATATTTGTTTGTTGTTTATTTAAAATTATTATAGAATATAGGGACGATTTTTGCTTTTGTTATTCGTTTTTATAGTCGTTTCGCATAAAACAACACAAACAAACTAGTTCTAAACATATATTCTACATGGAAATTATGCGATTTGAAAGCAGAATTGAAGAGAAGATGTGCATCTGTCATTGGAAAGGGTTTGTTTCTTTGGAGAACAAATTCTTATTATCGGCGACATCTATATTTCAAAATGAACACACCGTGACGTTTACTGTTCAATGGCGTTCAAATTATCTAGACACGGTATGTTCTAGGGCGAAACTGACGTCTTTACCCCCACTGTCTACGCAGCTGACAGTTATTTTCTTATTGTTTATTATATAAAGAATCACCATACTAAATTTAATGCGGTATGAAATAATTTTAAAATCTATTTTTTTAGCGACTTCGACACCCTCTAGCTACTACACCCACCGCGGGTGCGACGACTGACGCTCACTTTGGTTGCTGTTGATACTTAAACAATTACTAGAAATATGAATTGGTCGGTATGAAATCACTACCTAAAATGCAACGCTGCCTCCCGTACTATTAGCTTCGCTTAGGTCTCGTCTAAAAGTAAAATTACAATTAATAATGCATATTATATTTCTGTTGATATACCTACTGAAAAATAATTGAAGGTATCTGATATTATTGTTTGACAGTTATTAATTATTTTCATTAAAACAGAGTAATCCTCTTAATAACTGTCAAACAATAATATCAGATACCTTCAATTGTTTTTGAGTAGGTATATCAACAGAAAATTAAAATCGCTATAATTAGTTTTTATTTTAAAATAATATGCATTACAAATTGTATTTTTATTTTTTTATAATATAAAATATATTCTTGTCCAATGTATTTTCATTATTAAAAAAAAATATTGTTAGCTTTCGGGATTCGAACCTGCGCTTGCCGTGTAGGTAACTTTTGCTGGACAGTGGACAACGCTCTAGCTAACTATGCTATACAGCAAGGTGGATTATGTGCCCATTAAACTGGTATTCATAGTAAAGTTAGTATTTTATTTTTTTAAATTGTGTTTTTATTATTTTTAAAGAGATTTAAATAAAAATAAGTAATGAATCACCTGATGGTAGTTACTTGTAATGGTCAACGTTTGGGCTATCTAACTGCGTCAAAAAATTTAAAAAATTCAAAGAGGCCACCCTACAGAAGCAATTTTATCAAAAAGTCTGATGAAAATTGGTTTAGTAATTTTTGAGCTAACCTGGAACAAACAAACTGACAAATAGAATTGACATCATGTATTGGTAAATTTGATATTCGGTATTTTAGCATAAAAATAGCAACAAACTTTGATTCAACTCAAATTGTTGCTTTATAAGATAATATCTCTGATCTCTTCGAAAATCGGTTTTTGTAAGTTTTTCAAATAGTAACTGAAATTTACGGGAGAGCATAGATTGGCATAATAGAGAAAAAAATACTTCGATGAAGTTGATACCTACTCGATATTTACGACATTCTACGTTGCTATGGATACATTTTTTACTTAAAATTAAAATTGGCGCATCCTCATCTGTCAAAATATAACCAAAACATAATGTCATTTTGTTAAGAACTACGAATTTAACAATAAACGCGAAGAAAATTTGCACTTGTGACTTATGAAATTGTGAATACTCACGGACAATAGCAATTTCAATAATACAATTTATTGAAAAATTGTTTAAACTGGAAATAACTAATAATGACGCGTAGATAAACAATACAAAGTACTAATTTTGAAAAGCTACGAAATCTGCCACGCTGGCGCCTATTGTCATTCTGCCCAGTGCTCAGTCTACAGATTGTATCAAATTAAACCTGGGTATAGGGCATTCTGTGTGTAAGACAGAGATTGATACATAAAGCAATAAGTAAGAATGAGATAAATGATCGCTAATAGGAAGTTACTGTGGTTACTGTAAATAAATAATAACGAACAACCTGATAGCGTCATCGTTGTTTTCTGCAGTAAAAATAGTCACTACTGAAATTATTGATAAAATGGCAATTTAAACTGTTTGGGAAAAAATCCAAATAATTAAATGGTTTTATGGTGGTAATTCAACCGCCGACATAATAAAATTATTTGTAGCTGCCTTTCAAAATTTCTAATGCATGTCAGTCCGTTGACCATCAAATGTTAGCCAATGTGAGGGGAAATTTTTGTAATCGATTAGGATATTGTTTGGCAGAACGTGGAGGTCTTTTCGAGCACTTAATAAATTAATTAATAAAATAATTGTTAAAACTTTTGTAATATTACTAATTAATATTGTGGTTAATTAGTTGCTTTAGTTGGTAAATTGGTAAAAGGAGCGAAAAAACAAAGATGACGTTATTAGGTTGTATAAAGATTATTTATTTACAGTCACAGTAACTTCCTTTAGTGATTATTTATCTCATTCTTACTTAATACTTTATATATCGATCTCTGTCTTACACACAGAGCGGCCTATGCACAGCTTTAATTTGATACAATCTGTATAGGAAATATCAAGGTTGTCTCGTTCCGTTGGGTAGTAGTCACTCGGAAACCCACCATGCTTGCTCACTTTTGGAAATAAAATTCACAGTAACCATGGTAGTATTATGTTTTTTCAGTACGTAATAGACACATTATTCTTCTGTTAGTTAATAGTAGATTGTATGTCTAGATACGCAATGGGGCATATTACGGCGAGTGATGACAATATGTAAAAACGAGCAACAGCGAGTTTTTAGTCACACGTGCCGTAATACCATTACGTACGAGACATATATGGTATTTTTTGCCATACCCACTACAAAATACCTACTTTTCATGACATTTTCAAAAAATTCTGACAGTTCATTTGAGTCGCCATCTTTCCTTCCACAGTGTGCCGCGAAGCTCGTGCAAGTAAGTAATGACAGGCGCACGCAGGAGTATAGAGCGAATAAACAGAAGTTGCTATGACAACTGTTATTTTCTGCGCTAGTGCGGAAAATAAAACACCTGCCCGTTAAATGACTCATTAAAGGCCGCTATACATACATCGAAAGTAGCTATTTTGTAGTGGGTATGGCAAAAAATATGATAAGTTGTCAATTTTGCGATAGTTGTTAAACGTTATAGCGTTTTGTGGTTATTTTTAATATTTTGTGAATATAAAAGATAAAATAAGAATTTATAAATTTGTTAGTTAATTCTATTCATTTCTTAAATTAAAAAAAATAATAGTTAATTAACAAGGTCTGCCATTTCTTGAACATTTATTAATTTTTTGTTTGTTTATATAGATATTATTAAAATCTATATTTTATAATAAAAATCCCGCACTGGCTAATTGCTAGTCAAAGCAAAGGCCATTCCATTAAAAAAAAAAAAAATAATAAAAATAAAAATTATCATATTTTTTAACATCTATTCTTCTATCTATTGTCTCCTGCCAATTTTAAGAAAAAATCTGTACGAAGCATCTAATATACATAAGCACAATCTTCAACAATTTTTGTACTTCATTTAAACGGGATTTCCGCGCTTACGCTTATTGATCAGATGGAACGAGGCAACCTATATAACCTTGAGGAAATATTACAAACAGATAAATGCATGTTAATGTCCCGCCAAAATTACGTTGCTACCCAAATGTTGTATACCAGTATACACGTCATGGTGTCTCGTCATGTCATGTCCATATTGAAATTATGTATTCCTGGTGTAAGATAATGTAACAAAACTGTTTTCTAGTGTCAGAAAAAAATATTTATTAACCATCGATCTTGACCGATACAAATTATAATTACTATTTACACTTATATTGCAGGGAGCTTACTAACTAAAAACAATGTACACAGCATTTGCTTATTTATTTCTAACATTTATTTATCTCAGACAGTCTTTTAGTCTATTACTTCAGTACTATTTGTCCTGACAGACACGTTATCCGACTGTTATCCCCGAATTTATATTTATTTATATCACTGTATTTATATTCGCTGTAGCCGTTAATGTCCAACCGGCTATATCAGACTCAGCACTCGGCTAACATTGACTCTGCACTCACCCCGCACTGAGTGTATGTTCGACACTCATAGCGTATTTCATTGGTAAGCACTCAGTGCGTGCTGAAACTCGGCGAGTGCTGGCCGCACTGAAACGGGGTCGGTGCCAGTGCGAGTTTTAAGTCTTCCCAATGAAACAAGACGGTCTTTTCACTGCATTCTCATCCAACCTCTTTGGCGCGCTATTTGAACGATGAAACAATTCTTAATTTGAAAAAAATTGAACCTATTTCAAAAAGGAAATAGAAACGCTTCTAAAATGGATAAAATAATATTTCCCTCCTTTTTACAATCACACAGCCGGCACAAGTATTTCTTTATTATAATAGTCATAGTGGTTTATTTACGCCGACTTCTAATTGAATGTAGGGTAGGAAAAGTGATTGTAAAATGAAGAAAAAAAAATATTTTGTCGTATTTTTAGAGGCATTTTTTATTATTTTCATCCCACTATTTAATTCCAAATAATGCGTATTAAAAGCCTAAACAATATTGAAAAAATAATTCTAGTCAGTTCAGTAGTTCCCGAGAAAATCGCGGTCATACATATTATAATATGTATCGAATTGATATAAAAATAAATTCATAATGATTGTTTTGACACTGACTCTACCTTATCCTAATTTCCTATCATTCCTTCATTCGCACATTGCTATTAATTAAAAAAAAGTTGAAGTTTAAAAAAAATTGTAGAAAACAACGGGAAAGTGGTAAAAATGGAAAATAGTAATGGTGCGAATGGCGTCTGTTATGACATAATGTCGAGAAACGGACGTTAAACGCATTATTATTATTACATATTATTAAATAGTTATCTTCAACGCTACTTGATGATGAAAATAGCGATTCTAACATTTGAATTATTTTCAGATCTGTTAGATTTGACATATTGTCCCGCGCCGCCAGATTGAATGACTCGCACCGTCTCTTGGACGGTGCGGATTTCTTGTACTTTAGTGCAGAAACTCGTCACTCGATTTACCAATGAAACACGACGCACGACCACAGTGCGCACTGACTCTCCCAATGAAACACGCTGCCCGCATTGAGTGCGCACTAGTTTTACCAATGAAAAACGCTATGAGTGTCCCGTGCTGTACTGAGTCAACACTCGACCCCACACTGACTGTACACTGACTGACTGTGTATTCGCCACTGAGTGCCTGAACTTGCCTTCACGCGGTATTTATATCTCTGTGCGGTAATTGTTCTAGAATAACTGGTCTTCTCTGGAACATTCGAATTTCGAGTAGAACTTTTCTCGAACAGTCGACAGTGTTGTCATATACAGGATGGAACATTACACTCTTTCTCGAACAGTCATATACGGGGTGGTTCATTACACTAGCAAGAAAAAATTTAAACTGTACAAACAATTCTAACGGCTTTATTTCTTATTAAACGACGATTATCTACATCAAAAGATATCAACTAAATTGAACTACCTTGAACTCTGTTCAAAATGGTAACCTTGAAATTCGATATACAATTGCGCCCTTTGAGAAATGGATACAATTATGGAGCGTAAAACCATTTTCAGGTCGTTTTGGATGGTAGTATAAACGGTTATTATTTTGCCGACTAATTGTTGCATAGTGTCTAAGTAAACTAAAGATTTAATTTAGAGCATTATAATTTATGTATTAAGACTTTTAGTCTCAGAATTACCCCAGGAATACGTAATTTCAATATGGGACACCACAGGACGGGACATCCTCTTGCATATTATGAATGAACTGTTGCGCCTTGTAATTCTTGAATTACAAGCACACTCCAAAGTATTTATCTTTGTTTCGTTTCTGTCTGTCGTATTTGTGGATATTGTGCCTTTCTGAATGATTGTATTTTTATTATTAGAATTTGAATCATTGAATCGCTGGGACAGAATACAACAATGATTGTAAACGTGTTTTATAAATGATTAATTTTATAATGGTCATCACGTGGTCCCAAAGTCTTGAAAAATACTATCGTCAAATATACATGGGTTTAAAATAAATCTCATATATCGAGGATCAGTTCACATTATTATGTCATCTAGAAATATACATTTTAATCTTTATCTGTATTTTTGTTTAGATATCAGATCTTTATTTTGTTTTTTTTAACACGTTAGCGGCTGCGCAAAACCTCGAGGACTTTCCCATTGGACTGTACTTCTTAGGAATTGTTAATTTATTTTTTTCCGTCAGGTCTTGACGGTCCATTGGGCAAGAAAATACCCCATTTTTCGCAAGTTCACGACGTACCTAGTATAACTGACGGACCTCATTTTCATTTCTCAATAAAAAGTCAGTGAAAATTAAACAAAAGACTGGATACTTTTGTTCTGTTGAGATTATTGGAAAGTTCCTGTTTATGATCTGATTAAAAAAATCAAAAGATCTGTAAGGCTGTGCTTTTTTCTTGTTTTGCGCGCGCGCACGCTCGTGTGTGTGTGTGTGTGGTTTCATAATTAAATTTTATTTAAACGCATTTATATTATGAGTGATCCGTGATGGTTTTTACCCATCTATAGTTTAAGGCTTAGGCAATGAAGAGACACCATGCATGTAAGCAAGGAGGCATTTTCAATTTAGTTCATTTAGAGACCATTCGTACGTCGATAACATCAGTGTCTTTGTTTACATGTTTGATATTTTTGTGTTGCAATGAAAATGATGGATAAAAATTTTATATCGACATCTCGTTTCTTATTACGTATTGTGCCTTTTGCCTTGTATTATTGTTTAATATTTATGCTGATCCTAGATAGCAGTGAATTGATCCTCTAAATTGTTGATAAATACAGAGTGCCTAGTTGAAATGCATTTTTTTAAGAAATTTTTTATACATTTTATATTTTTTTTTTACATTTAAACTTAACTGTTTTTCTTTTAAAATGCATGTTTTAATGGTTTAAGTTTTGGATTTCATTTATATTACAAATATAATCACATTATAAATATTGTTATGGATTTGTAACTAGTTTATAAATATAGATACATATTTTATAGTTATATTAAATTAGAATATTTATTGTTAAATATTTTTTCAATGAAATATGTATATTTTTTAACAATTTACCGTAAACTGTCAATTTGTTCGTATTTTTTTTGTAAAATTGATTTCGCTGCTGTTACGAGATTAAAAAGTAATAATTTTAAGAAATGTTTATCGAATGAAATGAAGTATGTAAATTGACAGTTATTATGAAAATTTTTGCATGTTTAGAACTTGACTTTTTTACTTTGTATAAAAATAAATATACTTGTATAACAAAACTCTAAATTTTTATTTAATCTTTAATTGGTTTATGATTGGGCCAAAACCACAGAACTCGTAACACATGACTATAGTGTTACTTGATGCAACAAATAATTATATTTGAAATCATGCTAAATTAGTTTTAACCGCCCATTATAAGATCGAAGCTTTGCTATTCCGCCGTTAGCACAGTCAGCAAACTATCTCCAAAACATTTTATAGATGCGGTTGTATTTTTGACAGCAAAAAAATATTGTAGACAATTCGCTAGATTTGCTAGTGACGGCACAGCACATCATCATGGGTGATAGATAGCAGGTTTTCAAGATCAATTTTTACGGTCTGGCATCGTTTTTTACACAATGGTTATTGAGTGTACGAATTAGGTTTTCATTTTAAATGCATTTGTTTAATAACATCACTCGTTCAACGCGTTTTTTTTTGTTTGAACTCTTGTGTTATGAATTCATATCATTTAGTTAGATTCGTAATTGTTACATTTAATTGTTCCTTAATTTTATATCTACAGTTGTTTTGATGATGTTGACGAGCTTCACAGAAATGTTCACAAAATTTGAATGAACACTATGCAGCGCAAATCTAAGCATACCAGGCACGTATGTAAGGGGAGAGTCTAGGGTGCCGGACCCTCCCCCGCCCCCCGAAGCACTACGAACTTACACTAGATAAAACTATTTCACTTGGGAAGGTGTTTATGGTGTGTGTCGCGACACTCGGAGAAAGTGTAACTTCTTATGTAATACTCAGACTATAGAGTATTTAGTTTACACTACACACTACAGAAGTGAAACTTACTTCCGCAAAATCAACAGTGATTCTAGTTAGTGATTTGGAACGCAAGTTTGTAAGTGAGAAAAGTTATACAGTTCAACTGTCGCCGGTCGAACGGTATGTACGCCATTGGGCTCTCCTCGAAACCAAATTCTAGATATGTGCCTGAAGCATACATATAGTCAGGGGTACAGCGCCAATATTTTAAAGTGATTACTAACAGGCTGAATTTTCGTGAGTAGTTTAGTTTTGACGAGTCCCCCAAATCTCTCTCTGCGACAATTCTCGGTAGAGGTATGCAAAGTTCTGCGCAGCCGCTAAACATGTTGATTTGGCGAGTTTTTAAATTTTATACATAACACTTTGTTTTTCAGTTAAATCGCCAGATAATTTATAAAAAAACAGGAAGCTGCGCTTGTCCTACAAAAGCGATGGGTGGACTAGCGAGTCCTCCGTCCCCAATATGTAAAAATAACGAGGTCTAAAATTTTATTACTAACGGGCTGATTTTTAGTTTATTGTTTAATTAATATTTTTGAAATCGAAGGGTCAAATTGTCCTACAAATTGTCCGGTAGGGTTTTCCGGTCCTACGCCCTGAAAGTGTCAGTTCCACGAATATTCTAAACTGATTACTAACTGTAGGACAAAGGTAACACTGGATAGGTCTGTGTATTCTCTGATCAAATAATGCAGTGTCCTACAAAAATATTGGTAGGTATCGCTAGTCCTACAAAAAAGGCTTCAATACTATAACGTATTATTTTAATTGGATATCCGGTAAATTGATATTTTTTGTAATTTACGTATTTATATAGGATCGCTATGGTTACTTTAGTGATTATTGAAAATAATTGAAACTAAAATAAAAACACCAAAATAACGATAGCAACTTTATATAAATACGTACATAATGAGTCATGGCTCATTCTGATATTAGTCCATTAAAATGTTACATTTTTTTAGGCTAACCTTGCATTTTGGACAGGACAAGATTTTTTTACCGTTGCGTAGGGGGGCCGGTGTAAGTTTAAAATTGAGTTTTCGGGGTTGGCGGCCCTCTCATTTGGCCGCAATCTTGAAAAAGGGGTGCTAACAGGTTTTGCACTATATCTCCGTAACGGTATTTCTTACAGAAAATTAGTACATACGTTTTTTGTTTATAATCGAATTCTCTGCAACTTTACTAGAAACACTTTTTGTCATAAATTGAATAATTAAGAAATATTCTATCTTCTATAAAGCATATCTTTTTAATTATTCAATTTACGACAAAAAGTTTCTATAGTAAAGTTGTAGAGAATTCGATTCTAAACAAAAACCTATCTACAGATTTTCTGTAAGATCTACCGTTACGGAGATACAGTACAAAACCTGTTAGCACCCCTTTTTCAAAATGGCGGCCAAATGGGGTGGCCGCCGACTCTGAAAACTCAATTTTAAACTTACACCGGGCCCCCCTACGCAACAATAAAAAAAATCTCGTCCTACCCAAAATGCAAGCCTAATGTAACATTTCAATGGACTATAGTTTTTTGGCTTTTTTATCAATATCTCCCAATTTTATTGTAGGACACCAATAATATTGTATTCTACACTCCATTTCCACAAAAAAAACAAAAATTAAGTTGTTAGTAATCAGTTTAGAATATTCGTGGAAGTGACACTTTCAGGGCGTAGGACCGGAAAACACTACCGGACAATTTGTAGGACAATTTGACCCTTCGATTTCAAAAATATTAATTAAACAATAAACTAAAAATCAGCCCGTTAGTAATAAAATTTCAGACCTCGTTATTTTTACATATTGGGGACGGAGGACTCGCCAGTCCACCCATCGCTTTTGTAGGACAAGCGCAGCTTCCTGTTTTTTTATAAATTATCTGGCGATTTAACTGAAAAACAAAGTGTTATGTATAAAATTTAAAAACTCGCCAAATCAACATGTTTAGCGGCTGCGCAGAACTTTGCATACCTCTACGGAGAATTGTCGCAGAGAGAGATTTGGGGGACTCGTCAAAACTAAACTACTCACGAAAATTCAGCCTGTTAGTAATCACTTTAAAATATTGGCGCTGTACCCCTGACTAATAGCAAAATCGAGTACAAATCGAGCCGCGCTATGTAATTTAATATTCCATTTGTTTTACCCCTTGTCTGTTTTATTATTTTCACAGTGACGTTTCGGATTATTATTAAACATAATATAAAATATTATTAAAAAAGTGCTAAATAGATTTAACTTTTGATGCGTTTTCAGTCAGTTTTATGATCTGACCGTTGCGACAAATGAGAGTGACTTTTCATTTGTACGCATTATAGTTACGTGGTAAACGATTTCTGTGGCCGAAATAGTATATTGTGTGCAATAAGTGCGGAAAACAGGTGATTGCCCACGAGTTCGACGATTGTCGCTCGAGTCGCAAGTGCAGAGGGTGTTAACGATGAGCCATACGAGTGGGCAATCGCACGTGTACACATACTATTTTTTGTCACAAGTGCGTCAAAAGTGTAGTTATTACTAATATATAATTAATTTTTAACATACTTTCATTGAAAATAACTCTTTTGTATATACATTAGTACGTACTTATACATTTCAAAATATTTATATTCACGTATTTATATAGTTAAATTAGTGCCCTAATAAATGGTAGTGTCGGGTTTTGAATATAATGAACCGTCTTTAAAATATTCGCAGTTTTAGTAAATAAACGTGCGCTTAGTGTGGATTTTGGAGACGGTTGGACTACACAGATTAAAGATCAAATTAAAGGTGTGCCGTTTGCGTTCTAGAGATGGATATTATAAAACAATAAGTAAGAATGAGGTAAATAATCACTAATAGTTACTGTGGTTAAATGGCCATTTGTACAGGTATTATTGATTTACAGTAACCATAGTAAGTATTAGCTATCATTTACCTACCTCTTTCTTACTTATTGTTTTGTATATCGATCTTTGTCTTACACACAGAACGCAAACGCACACATTTAATTTGGTACAATCTGTAAAATATATTTAGGGGAGTCAAATTAGATTTTCACTTCGGAAAAATTCCTCGATCGATGATTTTTGTTGAAACGTGTTCAGAAAGGTGTGGTGAACAAAATATGAAAATGCCACCGCGAGAAATTGTGCGGAAAATTTTTTATTAAACAATTTAAGTGCAAAAATACTATATTTCATGAATAGCTTTTTAAATTCAATTTGTAACAAAATTTTACTAAAGAAACATATATGATATATTGTGTTTTTTGAATTAAAGTTGAGCGAGCAGTAGTTTTTTAAACTAACGCTCCAAGTTGCCCTACGTTGGGCGTCCACTCACGCTGGAATAGGTTTGCGGGAGCGCGCGTGCTGTACATAAGTGGCTATAACTTTTGATGATTGGCAAAAGCAAATGATATGAAACCAATTGGACATTAAAAAGTAACATTTTCTCGAAGTATTACGTGTGTTGCAATAATTTTTCGACTACTTTAATTATTGCATATATCACTTGAAAGTGGAGCATTGCATGAATTCCCGATTATTTCATAAAATTCGTAGAAATATGAATAATTTATTGAAAAAAAATAATAAATACCTACTTGGGTAGCATATTTAAAGAAATTATCTAAAATACATCTTCCGTCAAAAAAATTTGAAAAAATTATTTCACAAAATCTAGGCTTTCAAAGTTTGTCAATTTTCGAAAAAAGCATCTTCGGCACTTTATAGGTGATCAAATTAAAGCTGAAGATATGTATTATAAGTAACAATGATTTATTTGCGATAATTCAAGTGTGATCAAAGTAAAATAATTAGGTATGTGAAATAAATTATTCATATTTCTACGAATTTTATGAAATAATCAGCAATTCATGCAATGCTCCACGTTAAATGTTACTTTTTAATGTCCAATTGGTTTTATACCATTTGCTTTTGCCAATCAAAAGTTACAGCCACTTATGTACAGCGCGCGCGCTCCAGTAAGTCTATTCTGTTCTATTTCTCTACTTTCCAATGGTGCTGTCAGTTTTTTCATACAAATTGAATTTAAAAAGTTATTCATGAAATATCGTATTTTAGCACCTACATTGTTTAATAAAAAATTTTCCGCACAATTTCTCACGGTGGCATTTTGATATTTTGTTCTCCACTCCTTTCTGAATATGTTTCAACAAAAATCATCGATCGAGGAATTTTTCCGAAGTTTTTTTTTGTCTAATTTGAATCCCCGTATTGTGTAATGTGTATGAACGGAATGAATGTAGGTACTGTACCTATTGAAAGTTTGTTACTTTCCAGCTTTGGTCAATTCGTCTTTTACCGACCGAAAAACACTATTATTTTATTAAACACAACTAGTTTCGTCAAAATTACATCTTGTTTATTTTAATTTGATATTACATATTGTTATTAACACCTGAAGATGTCATATTGACGAAAGTAGTTGTGCTTTAATAAAGTTATATAAAATGTCATTTGATTCTGTGTTTTACTTCAAATAATTTAATACACAAATTCTATATGGAAGAAATTCATATTAAGAAAAACATACGTTTGAACGCACATGTGGCCGAAAATACTTTGAAAATGATCCTGAATTTCAGTTTGTTATATTGGCTCGAATTTATATTGAAATAAGTAATTTCCATGTACTTAGGTGCTGAATTTCCATTATTCATCCGCAGTATCAGAGGAAATCTGCAACTTGTTTATCAAAATTATATCTTCTATTGTCATCTGAAGCACTCGGAAACTTCAAGTCTTTGGCAGTGTAAAAACAAAAGGTCGACAAGGTGTCGTGTGTCGATTTCGACATTAAACGGAAAAGTAAAACGGATGAAAGGAATGCACAATCACGCACCCCACGGTGCCACTTTAGACGGGGTTTTTTTCCCGTTATGATAATATAATACATACATTTAAAATATAGTGAAGTATTTTTTTTAAATTTAATTTACGTTTAGTTTTCTTAATCTACTGGTTAATATCAGGCGCAGTTTCAGAAAATTAATTTTAACAGAGCCTCTTTTAGAAAAGTAGGTATTTATCTGCGTTCTTTATGTGAGCCGCAATGTGTTCCACGTTATGTAGTAGTGGTACTCAATATTAGCAAATACTATAGACTATAGACTTTTAGATACGTGCAATTTTGACCTAAAATTGGCAACAAGCAACAATAGCGCCGCGCGCGTATTGGGGTGCTATAAAAGTTTTTACCATCAAACAGGAACAATGTTATAGGATAAGTTCGGTTTTGCACTCGAATGATCGAGCCGAGCGAGCAGATTTTTGGTCACATGACAAGCAAGCAGTTCGAGTCATCTAAATAATTCCGAAGGCATGATTTATAATTTTTTTCGTTTTATTCCTTTATTTTAGAATTAATAGTACTACCGACTGTTGATTTTTTTCGATCCATAGACATAGTAAATATTTTATTTAATCATTCTGTGCGGTATAGACTATGGTTATTACTATTCTTTGAATAAATATTATACGTGTATTTTTACCTATTGAAAAATTACCTCATACAAATAAACTTCGAAATTTATCCATTCTCACCACACATGTTTCCACTCATTTTTAAAATGAATGCTCTGAAGATGGTTAAATCTGCTTGCTCGCTCGTTTCCTATCGCGTCTGGCATTAAGGTCGAAGCCCTCTATTGGGCTTAGTCGAGAACTAGCCGAGGAGGTCGTAGCAACGGAACAAAGCGTTGAATGAAGGTAAAAGTGCACGAAATATATGTTTTCCACGAATGACAGTTACAAAGGTAAGCATAATGCTAAAAGATATTGTTCAGTTTTCACCTGAAGTTTTGTAATAAATAATTTTGTCGCAATACGACTTTTAACCGTTGCACATAACCTGATTGTTGTTAGTTTACATTAGCGGAATGTTTTACAATGTGTAATTTTGGTTTTTATATGTAGATTTCTCGAGCTTTTTGATCATGTCAAGCTTTAGTTACTGAAGTAAATAAAACTGAGAGCGAATTCCGTGAGGTATTTGGAAGGTAGAGCTGACGAAACCAATCTTTTTCGTTTTGGACTGACTCATTGTTGTTTGTTTACATTAGCTTTGTATTAAATAGTTTCAGAAATGCCTTACGTGTGTTCAATTCCTTGTTGCCGAAATACTTCGATAGCATTTTCCTATCACAAATTTCCTGAAAATAGTGAATTGGGGAAGCTATAGAGTATAGATGGGTTTAACTGGAATAAAGACTGGTAACAGAAAGCACTCGTTTGTGCAGTGATCATTCAGACGCTAATGACCTCTGTTATCGAGCGTCTATAATTTACAATTCATTCATTCATGCAGTGATCATTTTAACGGAGATGATTTTTTTCCGCGTCGTAATTTCCTATTGCAACATTTATGTGCTGACATAACAAAACGTTTTTAGTGAAATTTAATTTCGATATTTTCAGAACTCTGTCCAAAACGAAAAAGATTGGTTTCGTCAGCTCTACCTTCCAAATACCTCACGGAATTCGCTCTCAGTTTTATTTACTTCAGTAACTAAAGCTTGACATGATCAAAAAGCTCGAGAAATCTACATATAAAAACCAAAATTACACATTGTAAAACATTCCGCTAATGTAAACTAACAACTATCAGGTTATGTGCAACGGTTAAAAGTCGTATTACGACAGAATTATTTAATACAAAACTTCCAGTGAAAATTGATAAATATCTTTTTGCAATATGCTTACATTTGTCAACTGTCATTCGGGAAAAAATATATTTTGTGCACTTTTACCTTCATCAACGCTTTGTTCCGTTGCTACGACCTCCTCGGCTAGTTCGCGACTAAGCCCAATAGAGGGCTTCGACCTTAATGCCAGACGCAAATAGAGCGTGTTCAATCTTCTCCAGATTTTATATCCGAACGCAGGATAGAGATCTTTCAGAGCATATAAATGTTAAATATAAACGCATTCTGTATACTGCTCAGTATAATTTTCTTTTTTAGTTAGACATACTTATTAAAATTAATTTTGGAAGGTAATTTTACTTTGATTATTATTTTATTTTTACTTGTAGTATGTTAGTCTAATAGTCTGTATTTATAAAATTATAGATATTTATGCAACAAGTGGCTTAAGTGACGAATTATATGACAGTTGCGATTTTGCGATACGAGTTTAAGGTTATGATGCATTTATACCAGAACGAGTGTGAGTTTTAGCGGAGAGTATTGTAAACTCGCGACTGTCAAATTCGTCACTTTAGCTACTCGTTACATACAATATTTTTTGCAACAACTGCTTCAAAAGTTCAATTTTAAGAAAGTAAAACACAATTTAGATAAATATTGTATTAGTGACATTATAGAATAGTAATCTATAAAGTACCTATACTTAACACACGCGTGTTTTAAAATAAAACAAAACAGTATTACTTTATAGCACGGAGTGCGTTAAAATTTATTTCTCGCACTACCGTTGGAACACATCAGAAGCTTCCAGAAAGAACCACTTAACAAACGGCAAACAGCCTTCTGTAATTGTACCTTTGATGCAAGTGTTACAAAAATAATATTAGGTATGTAATTTTTATAGAAATTTGATAAATAAATTGACTCTTAGGGCGATAACACACACAACGATTTGTGCCGACTCGGCAGCCGACTCGACGATGACACACACAGCGGTGTCAACTCGGCAGTCAGGCGTTTCTTGTGGAGAACGATGTGTCGAGGCGGCTGAGAGTCTGATTTCAGTCAGCAGGCAATTCTCGCCGAAAAACATTAACGTACCTGCCGACTCGGCAACCGCCTTGGCACAAACCGCTGTGCGTGTCATCGCTTATTGTTATTTTGCGTTTTATTGTTTAATTTGCAATGTATTATAAAAATTCGTTCACATGACGCGGCGGCCACCTAAATAACGTATTTTTCTACGTTGCATTGTTTGGACAGCTCAATAGCTTGGGTGCAAAGTGGGGTGACAGCTACGGTTATGAGTATGTCACATGAAAGAACTAAAAGAATTTATTAAATTTTCTAAAAATTTTAAGTGAACATGTTTCTTGAACAATTGTTTAGTTTAAAGCCTAAACAATTTATTGTCCAAGAACTTAATATTTTATACTTTATACTGTAGATGTTTTTTTTAGAGGCCAGCAACCGCTAAGGTTATTCGAATCTTCATATTTTCAATTTATTGTATTTTAATAATAAAATGAAAATACAATTTATTTATACTTTTACCAAATTAAATTTATTATTTAACGCATATTTTCTTAACAAAAAATACAAATACTGTCTTACATAATACATAATATTATATACATGGTGTCCTCAAAGACACTTAACACACGCCTACCACATGTTCCTGAGACCAAAATAAGCCGATTTAAGCAAACTTACCTTCTTACAAAATTACTTAGTTTGGGCGCTATACGGCCCTGAAGTTACAATTTTGAAATCATTTTTTTGTTATAAATTTAAAACAGCTTGTGCGATTTTGTTAGAATTTGGCACGGTGACATAGTTTTATGGAACAAAAAACCCATATCAAAATTATGATTAATATTAATCCATAGGCGTAGAACTCGAGTTTTTTAATATTTGAACGTTTCAATTTTCTACGCCAATGGAAGAAAATGGGTTTAAGTATAAAATTTAGATTCAGTAACTTATTTGCTAGAAAAAAGCTACTCTTAATAAGACTCGATTACTCTCATGGTTTTTGAGAAATTTGTATTTTAATAATAAGTTGATCAATAATAATACGTTGATAATACATAATAAGTTGATCAATAAACTAATAGTCCAGTCACGAGAGCTTAAAAAGGTAGGTCCACCTTGCGTTTTGCGCAGCAAATGATTTTATTTTTTTATGTCCTCAAGCATGTTTAGGAGATGTCAAATCCAAGTTTGCGACCTCTAAAACAGAGTGTAGTTTTGGTGGGCTAAAAACCATGATTTTTTTGCACTTTTTTACGTTTTTTGCTTATAACATAAAAACGGCTTGTCCTATCGAAAAAATGGTTCAATTCAACATTAAAGAGCACAAAATTTACTTCAAAATGCACGAGTCAAATATGTTTTTGTTCCGATTTTACCGACTCTACAGAACTTAGAAAAACAAAAAAAAAAAACTCTTTTTTTGTTTGAAAGCGCTAATCTCAGGAACTACCAGTCTGTAAAAGAAGCAAAGTACTAGTCAATGAGACCCTATACGAGTTTTTTAAAAATTCAATCCCAAAGAGTGAAAACGGGAGTGTAGGATTTATTGTAATAACAAAAAATCCTACATCCACGTTTTACTCCCTGTGGGATTGAATTAAAAAAAATAATCGAATAGCCTATAACCTTCCTTAATAAACGGGCTATCTAACAAAAAAAATTTTTTTTCAAATCGGACTGGTAGTTCCTGAGATTAGCGCGTTCAAACAAAAAAAAATAAACTCTTTTTTTGTTTGAACGCGCTAATCTCAGGAACTACAAGTCCGATTAAAAAAAAATTTTTTTTGATAGATAGTCCGTTTATTGAGGAAGGTTATAGGATATACGAGTTTATTTTAAATTTAACCCCGAAGGGGGTAAAACGTGGGAGTAAGATTTTTTGTAATAACAAAAAATCTTACACCCCTGTTTTACCCCCTTTGGGATTGAATTTAAAAAAACTCGAATTGTCTAAAACCTTCCTTAATAAACGGGCTATCTAACAAAAAAAAATTTTTTTAATCGGACTTGTAGTTCCTGAGATTAGCGCGTTCAAACAAAAAAAGAATTTATTTTTTTTTGTTTGAACGCGCTAATCTCAGGAACTACCAGTCCGATTTGAAAAATTTTTTTTTGTTTTTTTTGTTAGATAGTCCGTTTATTAAGGAAGGTTATAGGCTATTCGAGTTTTTCAATAGTTAAAAGCTTGATAAAATGCTTTTTTTTCATTTTGGTAAATTTTGGCAATTTTCTAAGTTCTGTAGAGCCGGTAAAAATGGGAACATAAACATATTTGACTAGTGCATTTTGAAGTAAATTTTGTGCCCTTTAATTTTGAATAGGACCATTTTTTCGATAGGACTAGCCGTTTCCATATTATAAGCAAGAACTCGAAAAAAGTGCAAAAAAATCGTGGTTTTTAGCCCACCAAAACTCCCCCGCCCTGTTTTAGAGGTCGCAAACTTGGATTTGACATCTCCTAAACATGCTTGAGGACACAAAAAAATAAAATCATTTGCTGCACCAAACGCAAGGTGGACTTCCTCTCGTGACTGGACTATAATAAGATGGCCATGTTTTTTTCTAAGAATAAAACTGGAGATAATGAAGAATTTATGCAAAGAGTAAATTAATTTTCTTCGTCGTATAAATCTTTGTATGCGTGAAAATGGTGGACACTTTGACCACTTTTTATGACATATTTATTTATTTCTATTCATGTTTTATTAACTTTACTTCATTTTGTAAAAATTACTGCGAATAATTAAAATACAAATTTCTCAAAAACCATCAGAGTAATCGAGTCTTATTAAGAGTAGCTTTTTTGTAGCAAATAAGTTACTGAATCTAAATTTTTTACTTAAACCCCTTTTCTTCCATTGGCGTAGAAATTTGAAACGTTCAAATATTAAAAAACCCGAGTTCTACGCCTATGGATTAATATTAATCATAATTTTGATATGGGTTTTTTTGTTCCATAAAACTATGTCAACTTGCCAAATTTTAGCAAAATCGCACAAGCCGTTTTAAATTTATAACAAAAAAACGATTTCAAAATTATAACTTCAGGGCCGTATAGTGCCCAAACTAAGCAATTTTGTAAGAAGGTAAGTTTGCTTAAATCGGCTTATTTTGGTCTCAGGAACATGTGGTAGGCGTGTGTTAAGTATCTTTGAGGACACCCTGTATATTATACAACAACGAAAAATCATTTTGGTCCTGTCCCCTATAAAACACTGTTGCTTTTCATCCATGTATACCGGTCGTAAAATAACCAATTACACGCCTTTGACGAGAAGCGAGCGGTAAAGTAGGTAACTTTAATTAATAAAATTAATTGATAATAATAATTAAATCAATAATAATTTAATGTTTTCAATTTATTATTTTTAATAATAGGTAAAAATAATGATAATAATAATAATAACTAAAAAATTCCCGTTCTGCCTTATGTTCCTGGCGATATTGAGTCCGTTGTCGACAATGATTTGTGTAAGATTTTCTGGAATTATTCATTCAGTACTACCAGGCAACTTTCAGCTACAAAGCCTGATATAGTTCTTCTTGATAAAACTACGCGATTTATGTGTCATCGAGTTCTCAGCTCCTGCTGAAACGAACATAGTCGCGAGGGAGACTGAGAAACGGACAAAATATCAAGATCTTCTCTTTGAGCTTAGGAAGCAGTACCCAGACTATTCTGTTAAATTAATTGTTCTTATAATAATTTGGTGTTCTTGGTGGAGCCAAACCGTCACTGTTGGCAAACATAAAAGCTATCCCGGCATGTCAGCGTAATGCTGAGTCACTAGTCTGCCTCATGCAAAAGGCTGTGCTTATTGGGTCGCTCCGTGTACTTCGTGCGCACGACCCAAACTCACTGTAATCACATTGTTTGAGACGCGATTATAGTTTCACCTTGCTCCGCAAGTATCCCTTGTGTGACGGTGACGAACCTGAA
Source organism: Mongoloraphidia duomilia (assembly GCA_039654895.1). Lineage (NCBI taxonomy): Eukaryota > Metazoa > Arthropoda > Insecta > Raphidioptera > Raphidiidae > Mongoloraphidia > Mongoloraphidia duomilia. The sequence goes on from CM077519.1 coordinate 27,946,507, forward strand.
GTTTAGGGTGCTTGTGGATGCAAAATTCTTAAGGAATTCTTTCTTCACAATAATTATAATAATTTTGACTTCACTTCCATTAGAAAACTTAGAGCTGCACTGGTTGTATCAATATCGTTAGATCAAGACAGGAATGCAATAAAGAAGGTAGAGCAAAAATCCCTTCTTAAACAACATACTGATAAACTGATGGATGGGATTTATTATAAGAACATCGAATTGTGTGGTTTATCGAATGATTTGACGTTTGCCTTCCTGAGGTCAGCTGGACTGAAGTCCGAAACGGAGGGATTTGTTTTGGCGTGTCAAGACGGCGTTATCAACACTCCTTGCAAGCATGTCCATCGCATCCAGAGACGCATCTCTTATCGGCATGCAGTTATTATGCAAGTTACGTCTACATTCATCGCCACAATGCTGCTCTAAGAGTCTTATTTACCATCTAGGGCATCATTACGGTATTGATAAAACTCTTGTTCTGCTTTATGTTCCCGGTGATATTGACTCCGTGTCGAGAATGAATCTTGTAGGATTTTTTGGAACTATTCATTCAGTACTACCAGGCAACTTTCAGCCACGAAGCCTGATATAGTTCTCCTTGATAAAACTTACGCGATTTATGTATGTCATCGAGTTGTCAGCTCCTGCTGAAACGAACATAGTTGCGAAGGAGACTGGGAAGCGGACAAAATATCAAGATATTTTTTTTTGAGCTCAGGAAGCAGTACCCAGAGTATTCTGTTAAATTAATTGTCCTTATAATCGGTTAAATTAATAGATTTATACGGCTGAATTGCAATTGAAAATTTTTTTTTCGTTGGTTGGTAAAATTATTTTTTCCTGTATGTTTCGAATCAATTATATAATTGGCTGCTTTCCAACGACAAATTTTCTTATAATTGGTGTTCTTGGAGGAGCCAAACCGTCACTGTTGGCAAATATAAAAGCTATCCCGGCATGTTAGCGTAATAATTACTAGTCTGCCGCATGCTGTGCTTATTGGGTCGCTCCGTGTATTCCGTGCGCACGACCCAAACTCACTGTAATCGCCCATTTCGTGGTTTGAGGCGCGATTAATCCCTTGTGTGACGGTGAAAAACCCGAAATTTAGGTGCTTGTGAATGCAAAATTCTTTAAAGAATTTATCCTTCTCATAATAAATAATTAATTCAACAATGAATTTAATCCACAAGGCATCCACTAGGTAGTGAATAGTATTTCTTAACATATCAGTCAGCATATTATGCCATCATGATTGTTAAACGTGTCTACCTAGTGGATTAAATTCATTGTTGAATTAATTAACAATTATTATATTGTTGTCCACAATTACACAATTATTATATTGTTGTCCACAATTACCTAACTCATATATTGTTATTTATTCTCATAATAATAATAATAATGCGTTTGACGTCCGTTTCTCGATATTATGTCATAACAGACGTCATTCGCACCATTGCTATTTGCCATTTACCACTCTATTATTTTCTGCGTTTTTAAAATTCAACTTAATTAATAGCAATGTGCGGATGGAGGAATTATAGGAAATTTGGATAAGGGAGAATATTAAATAAGTAATAAAAAAATACAATAATTTTAATATTTCATATTACTCCAAGTTTGGCGTGAACCTGGGATCTTGTACACAATACAGATGACTGACCGTTGCCTTTATCGCACAGCCACGACCGCTCGATGTGTGTCACGACTTAGCAGGCTACTTCTACATACTATGTACACTACGTAATGTACCTATTGGCTACTATCTAACCTATTATTATAGTCTAGAGCTAGTGATAACTGATAACACAGCTGGAAAAATGTAGGTTAGATCTCCTCAAGGAAGGAATGGCCGGTTTAGCTAAAGGACGTCGGTGGGGTGAGTACCCTTGAACTTTAAAAAAGGAGATAAAAATGGAAAATTTTACTCATTTCAACAAAGCGATCGTAATGTTGAAACAAAAATTGGCATATCATTTGGTTGGTGGAAATTACCTGCCATACCAAAGGTCAAAGGTTGTCATTTAGGGGTGAAATTTACTTATTTCAACACAAAGCTGAAATTTTAACAGTACCTTCGGAAAATAATTAAAAGACGATATGCAAAGAGCCATGCCAATTGGGCGATGGAAAGGGGGTGCCATACCACTGAATTGATTTCAATGAATGCGTGCGAAAGAGAACGTCAATGGGAGCTCCGCCGCGCGCGTTGTACCTATAATTGAATATCAGTATTACAAAATTTTTAATTGTTTCATTAAAGTTATACGCGCACTACGCAGTGAGTCGAAATAAAATCTAATTTTTTTGTACTAAAATAAAAAAATGTTAACCTGTAAATTAATAGCTTAAATTTAGATGTTACTTAAGACCACTTATAATCGGATTTACTTGATTATTTATTTATTAACAATAAAAAAAATAAATATTTGACTTTCTTTTCAAAGGTAAATTCGGTTTTGCGGTCAGATCGATTCGAGCGAAGGATAGATAAAGATAGATAGCAATTAATGTAATTTCGAACGCATTAGAGCGCTCGGATCGATCTGAAACCGAATATACCCTAAGATGGCTGACAAATGATAGCTGTTTTAATAAATTTTCAATCTACGAGATTTGATTAATATAAACTTCAGTTTTCTAGTTTTTAATCTTTAGCAGAATTGTGGTTGAATTATATGAAAAACTAACGGCCCATTCCGGATTCGCCCGGGTGCTATGAATTTATGTGTTATTAAAACATTACTCACTCGCTTTGCTCGTTCGCTTGAATATTAATACATTACTCACTCGCTTCGCTCGTTCGCTCGAATATTATTAATACCACATATTTCTCACTCGCTACGCTCGTTCGATCGAATTTTATTAATTCACTTCATATTAGACGAAACAGGAATAGTTGAAAACAAAACACATGATTAAAATTACATGAGTAAAATTTACCATTTTTATCCCCCTTTTTAAAAGTTCATGGGTGCTCACCCCACCGACTATCTTTAGCCATACCGGCCATTCCTTCCTTTAGGAGGCCACTAGCTCTTAGAATATTAAGGGTTAAGTTTGCTACACAAGTGAAATGTCAAAATTTTTGAAAATTCTGGAAAAGAAGACAAAAGTCGCCATTTTATCTACTATTATTTGTTCATATCTAGATTTATTGATTTGGTATAATAACAAGGGACTAGGCCCTGCAGTTAGTGTCCATTCTGATTGGTCGAATACCCCATCTTGATAGCCATTAAAAATGAGTTTTGTATGTGGAGAATGTTCAAACACATATTCTTCAAGACAGGCATTAATGTTCACAAAATTAGAATGAAAACGTCAGATAAGGCTTGCAATCTAATTCTTTCTATAAAAGTCGATCAATTTTCTGAGATTTCAAAATAAAACTTAATTAAAATTTATTTTTCCATTCCAATTTCTCAAGAACACTGTTACTGTATAAATTTTGGACATCCTAATATCTCAGATGATAATATTAAAGTAGGTTTTATTTTGAAATGTCAAAAAATTGATCGACTTTTATAGAAAGAATTAGATTACAAGCCTTACGTGAAGTTTTCATTCTAATTTTGTGAACATTAATTTCTATCTCGAAGAATATGTGTTTGAACATTCTCCACATACAAAACCCATTTTTTAATCGCTATCAACCATCCATATTAGTATACAGAGTTCACTAGTTAGTTATTACGAAATGTTGCCTGCAGGTGAAACTAACAAAGCTGTTATAATGATATAAATTATAGAAAACAAATACATTACTAATTTGTATGTACCTTTGTAGATACCTACCTAACATTTCTACAAAAACTCGTCAACACCATTTCAATCCACGAGAAAACTATAAATAACTGTTTATTATTTCGTAATACCACAAAATACTTAAATTTGACAGAAAAGGGACCATAAATATGAACCTAAAAGTTTATTTATAAATTTAATTTAAATCCAATGCAACTAGCACTCCACAAATCAAATCCAGTCAAACTCTCTTTGGCTGAAAAAACTTTTGGGCAAGTTTTTGTGATCAATTTATTTACTATTATATTAATCCACTCAACAGGTTGAACGCTAGAGCGGTCACCGGAGTCTGCCATGCTCCCAACACTCTGGGCCAAAGCGGACACCGGTGTCCGCTCGACTGCTGAATGCCGTAGATATATACAGGTGTTTCTTAAGTATGGTCCGAAAATTCAGGGCCATATTTTATGGCCAAAAATAAGGTTTTTTTGGTTATATAAACCTGGGATCTTAGGGCAGCCGTTGTCGAGCTACAGTGTGTCAAAAATGTAAAAAAACCATATTTTATTTTCTAATTTCTAAAACGTTTGAGGTAATTTAATCAAATTCAGTGTAGGTACATATTTAGGTTCTCAGTGGGTATAAAATAAAAAATTACCAACTTTGAAAACTTACCAGTGGCGGAGGTATGGCTATCAACAATCATTATTTATAAAATATATATATATATATATCACCTGTATAATATTACAAATAAAATAGGTGGTCATATGCGCTATTGTATTATCTTCATTTTTTATCTCTTTACAAGGTTCCCATTGAATCTGAGGAGCACTTACGTCAACGAATTATAGCTGGTTGTGATACGATAAGAGCTACTCCTGGAATTTTTGCACGTGTTCGGAATTCAATTTTAAGAAGATTTGAACCATGTATTTTGGCTGAAGGTGGCAATTTTAACCATTATTATAATAAACCATAGCTATAATGTATTAAATTCGCAGGTATGTGGACAGTAAATAATAAAACAGATAGTTTTTTTCAAAAGTACTTGAAAAAGTTTAAATCAATAACGAAACGTCGTACTTTTGAAAAAACTATCTGTTTTATTGTTTACTGTCCACATACCTGCGAATTTACTACATTAATTATATAAATATGGACACGAAATCTACTAAATATCATAGTAATAATGTACATTGAATTTGATTAAATTACCTCAAGCGTTCTAGAAATTAGAAATTAAAATATGTTTTTTTTTACATTTTTGACATCCTATGGCTCGACAACGGCTGCCCTAAGACCCCAGGTTTATATAATAAAAAAAAACCTTATTTTTGGCCATAAAATATGCCCCTGGATTTTCGGACCATACTTAAGAAACACCCTGTCCTGTATATATTTATGCTGAATGTTTGTTGATCGTGCTTGGCTGAGCGGACATTCTTTTAGTAAATAACTTGATCCAGGTAGAAGTTTCGTCAAAACCTCATGACACTTAACCTGTAAGTCGTTGAGTGTCTTTTTCTAAGTGGAATTCGTACTTACGGGATTCCAAATGACTTCATGCTTGCAGAGTTAATGTTAGATCACTATTATCATTTTATAGCTATCACTTATCACTGTTTCCATTGCCAGTGCACAAGGGGAAAAATCTTTTATTCTAACTCAATTAATTTCTTCTAACAAAGAGTTATCTACCTACTTGTATGCATACTTGCTATTAGAATTACAGGTGCACAAACACGATCTGTTATTTTTGGTTAGTTTGACATATAACTAATATTGCTACAAAAAATCCGTAATTCGAGCAATTTAAGATGGACGATAATAATTCGATTTGGGAAAAGTTTACTGCATCAGCATTTGTATCAGTACATATTATAAGAATGATTTTTAAATCAAAATGGAGATGCATTTTGTTCTTGTGTCTATATTTGTATGCATTGTTTCGCAGGTAATTCACAACTGCGTTTCTTGACGAGTGGCAAAGGTCTACCAGTTCTCGTTTACAATGGACACATGTACGTTCTTGAAGACAGAAAAGTTAACAAAACAACATGGGTGTGCGTTAAAAAAAACAAATTGAACTGCAAAGGTTGCGTAACAACTTCGACTCCAGGACCTTGTGTAACCGGTAATTTGTCATCAGAAGAAGGTCCTGCATCGGCTGAAAATTCTAACTCTTCGTTAAAATTGTCTGCGACAGCACCAAAAATTATTTCGTACAGCGGTCACAATCATTCTCAACTTTCAGATATAATCGATAGGATACAGGCTAAAGACAGTATCTGTGTTACGCCTAAGGCATAGCAATTAGAGTATATGAATTTTTTACATTATTTTAAAAACTGAATTTATGTACCTATTTTTAATATTATAATTAATTGTAATTAGTTATTTTTTCTGAGCAAGTTACAGATTATGTTCATCTGTACGATTTCAGACAAATGTTATTCTTTTAAAATCATTTGATAATATAGAATCATGACACCCGTTGGTGCGAATGGTATAAGGCATCAGAGCCAGGGATGAAAACCAAATTGTTAATATTGAGGTGTAAGCCAAAATAAAAATAATATTTTTAACTATTTTTAAAACTATAACTAGTCAGTGTTCAATTTTATTTTACGCTGCAATCAAAAGAGACAAAATACTACCGATCAAGTATTTTGACGTACATTGGTACTATAATATAAGCTTTGCGAACAAAACGTTGAACGCTTTTCATTCACCAACGTACATTTGAATTTGAAATCAACTTGTAAAAACAGTCAGGTGGTGCTTTTTAAAGTTTGTTTTGTTGCAAAATGGACGTCGGTAATTTCTCTCAACACGTCATTTAGATGCTTTCTATGATAGGAAGGTACCTCAAGGCATGTTGTACTAGGATTAAATTTTGTCTTAAAAAACGTAAAATATTTATTTTATTAAATATTATACTTATTTTTAGTTTTTTTTTATGAAAATTATGTTAAATTTTTGTGTCATCAAAAAGAAATATATAACCTACGTTATTTTCTTTTTAACTGAATAGATTGTAAATTGATTCAAGCCTAATTGAAATTTGATGAAAATGAAATGAAATAAAATTTTTAGTTTACATCTCTGGCCGGAGAATGCTTCTGGGGCACTGCAATACATGTTTTTAATCGAGCAATATGCAATTACAAGCGTAATAGTTTATAGTACATAACGCCTTTTTAAAAATGATTACCGCATACTTGAAACTTCGTGAGTGGCTTCGTTTTGACGAGTCTACCACATTTTTCCATTGCGAAAATTCTGAAAATCCTGCGTTTTCGAACGAGCAATTCCGAAACACGTTAATTACATATTGCAATGACCACATACTTACTTTGTAGTGAAATTAAAAGATTATTCCATAAAAAAGATGAAACTACATTTGACTGACAAAAATAATCCGTCGCTTGATGAGTCCACTGACTGCAACATGTCCCTACCACGAGGTTGCATTTTGTGATTACCACAATGCTGATTCTTGCAGGATTGTTTAATAATTATTTTTGTAATTAATCAGTCATATTGTCGGACAAATTTCATCCGCCGTTTTTTGAGTCTGTGCGACCTGAACATGTCAATTTGACGATGACCGGTTTGGTGATTATCACATTTCGGCCAAAAATCACAGGTAATAATGAGCGTATATTATCATTGACTAAGTAATATGGGTAAGACACCTAATGTCTGTTGTTTGAAACGTGGAGCCTACAATTCGTAAAGAACCGACAGCCTAACTATGTGCATCTCTCTCAAGAGCTTTATTTACTAATCATGCATCTCTATTTGAGTTGAGGCTCGACCGGTGCTGCCACAAAAATCAGCGGTAAAAAAATGACTCATTCCGATTAAAAATATTTTCAAACCTCCTTGTTGCAATGGTTTCGACTTTCGTGCAAATCGCGAATGTGCTAACCTCCATGGTGCTAACCTTGGCGAATGTGCAGTAGCTTTGGAATTATATTTGAATTTATGACATTATTTTTTGATGTTCATAGGGGACTGGATTAATTAAATATTTTTCAAAAAAAAGACATCGCGTATTGGGCACAAAAGAGTTCTGTCACCATTTGTGGGCTCCGTTTTTTACCATTTTAGTACGGAATTATTTTCAGTAAAATAAAAAATTATCAAAATATGCTGTTTTTTATAAAAAAAACTGAAACTGAACATTTCTATTTATTCTAAAAAAATGTTATATTGCTTGTTTCAAAATTTCACGAATTTTATCACAATCATTCACAATCTTAATTTGAGACTATGCAGGTAAGAATATATAAAAGTGGACAAAATACCCCAAAAATAATAACTGTTCTTGAAATTCAAAATACATTCGAAAAAGTATTTCAGCATTTAATATAATATAATATATAGTGCAACTTCAACCTCCTTACTCCGAATGCGAAAATTGCGAGGTAATTTGTACGTGTTTGAAATATTAATAGAAAGTAATTAATTGTCAGAAATTTTAAAATGCAAAATATTACACAAATTGAGAAAAAACAGTATCAACTCAATAACATGATTTAACAAAGAAAACGTTACCACGGTTATTCAAAATTATGTTAAAAATTTTAGAGCCAAGATCATAGACACTATAGCCTAGATCTTGAAATGCAGGACGCCGAAAAAAATAGCTTTTTTATATATTTTAATTTTTTCAAGGTCTCGTATTTATTTCGTAATTAATTGTTGTGTAACCATGGTAAACAAGAAATTAAATAAAGTCCAAGGAGGTGTTATAAAGTCTATTTTTTTACCGTAGAAATGTATTTGTTTGACTCAAGTTGGTACCACAAACATTTAGTTATATTTTAAGGTTTAAAATTTTACAAAATAAAAATTGGAAACTAACCATGGTAACAGAAAACTAATATAATTTTTTTTATAACCAATTCTTAATTTGTTTTCAAAAATTAAATAATATAATAAAGAAACCGTGCTAATTTTTTGACGACAAATTTGCTTTAGAAAACAGTTATAAAGAACTATGAAAATCATTGTAACAGAAACCATTTTTATACCTACAAGTTTTCAAAATCGTATCTAAACGTGACAAATGTCAATATACAATATTAAGAATTATTATCACAATATTAAACTTTTGTAGCTGTTCATTATTTTAAATAAATTAATTCTTGCGGTTATTTATTATCTAATATGAATTGTTCGCTCATGGTTCGCTCAAAAATGGACATACAAAAAAGAACTATGACAATGACTTGCTGTAATTTTTTTTATAAGCTATAAATTCTTCTTTTTATTGTGTAGTTTCACAAATCATTTATTCAATATGTTGAAATAAAACTCTATATTTAATAATAAAAATAGGTACCTACAATGAAACGAATATAATACACACGCACAAAAAGATTTACTTATAAAAAAATGCACATAATGTCAATTATATTAATTCTTCAAACTTCATAATATACAACATATTATAAAATATTATATAATATTATATAATATATAAAACATTTAAATTATTATAGGTACCAGAAATTTCTAAAATTTAGTTAAAAAAATATAATGAAAAACACAATTCTGGAAATTTTTAACCAATTTAGCTTTTTTCAGATTTTTGACATTTTAAATATTAAATGACAGTCATTTATTAAATAAATTTAAATAAACAGTTTATGGATTGACCGTTGGAATCACATGATCGTTGCGCTCTACACTAGCGACACCCTTATTTCTGTCCATAAACTAAACTGCCAAACCCCTAGAAACAGAGAAGTATGTTAGCTTTAATATTTTTCTTAACCTATGGTTTGGCAGTTTAGTTCATGGATAGAAATAGGGGTGTCGCTAGTGTAGAGCGATCATGCGATCCTAATAGTCTCTCCAAAAACTGCTCACGTATTACGTCATAAGGAAAGGCATCTTCCTCAATGATTACTTGATCTATGATATTATGCAATAATATTGGAGTGTCCGACATAAATATTGCACCGCATCACCAGTCCGGCAAAAAAAGTCAAAAATCGTGTATCGTAAAATCGCGATTTTTTTTCAATACCTGGAATATCTAGTACTGAGTCTAGTACACAAACCACTTAGTACTATAGACGCGTAACGACCATGTTATCACTTAGGACAAAAACTCTGTTGGTCGGAAGGTGAACTAAATCTATTTTGGCGGCAATTCAAATGTGATGTCACTGTTTTTCATACAGATGTAATCATAATTTATTGCTTACACATGAGATAAAAGGCAAAACAAACACAAAATGTATAAAAAAAATTATTTTTTTAAAATTACAAGCAATTTAGCATTGTATATAAATATAATACATAACTTAATAATAATATTATATGGTACGTTACAATTTAAAGCAATAAAAAAAATAGACCTACATTATATTATACATTTATTTGCTTAGACATTACTTATTACATGTTTTTTAAAAATGTTTTGATTATATTGAGTCGTTTCTTTTAGCACTGCATAGAAAAGCTTTAGAAATAATGTATGTCCGAAAATCGGTGATTTCTCATATCTTTATACCATTACAAAATTACATCTGTCAAAGATGATAAAATAATTATTTTAACTTTTTATTGAGATTCTTTCTTTTGGTATTTATTTTTTTACTTGAACTCATACATTATAACACTAGATAATAGTCTACGCATACGATTTTAATAAACTCGCGAAAATACAAAACAAAACACAAAAATACAATTTTAATAAGCTCACGAAAACACAAAACGATATAAAATAAACAGATCTGTAACCATAGAGAAGACACACACCAAACGTCAAGCACTAAAATATTCCTAAAGGTGAAGATAATGCAGTTTTCTGCAAGACAAAAATAGACAAAAACTATTCGACGCGACATCTCTTGTCCGGAAGGTAGAGTTAAGTACTGAAACAAACTGCTTCCATTTAGGAGAAACGTCTATATATACTAAGTGGTTTGTGGTCTAGTACTTTAAGGCCAACTAAATTCACAGACGTCTTGATTAGGCAAATAAAAAAATTATTTTTAATTTTTTAATTATTTTTAAAAAATGGCTCTGATATTGCCTAGATCTGAAAAAAATAACCAGTTTAAAAAAGATGTAGGTAATTAATATAAATATTTTTTGAGAAAAACGCACATAAAAATTTTAAATGAGTGTCACCTTTGTCTGACATCCCTAAATTAAGTTTCTTTAAATTTTTATTAGTTTGCAGAGGTAATGGTCTTGGCCGCATATTGTACAGTATTTTAAAAATGAGACATGTGGTAATCACTAACCCGGTCATCGTCAAATTGACATGTTCAAGTCGTTGGACTGAAAAAACGGCGGATGAAATTTGTCGGACAATAAAATTGATTAATTACAAAACTAATTATTAAACAATCCTGCAAGAATCAGCATTGTGGTAATTACAAAATGCAAAGGTGGTGGACTCATCGAGTGCCAGATTATTTTCGGTCAAATGTGGTTTCATCTTTTTTTTGAAATTATCTTTTAATTTCACTGCAAAGCAGTAATGTGGTCATTGCAATATGTAACATCGTCAAATTAACATGTTTCGGAATTGCTCGTTGGAAAACAAAGGATTTTCAGAATTTTCGCAATGGAAAAATGAAGCCACTCACGAAGTTTCAAGTATGTGATAATCATTTTTAATAAAAAGGTGTTACGTACTGTGTACTATAAAACATGTTATCATCTTTTGCTTGAGCAAATTGACGAATATTTTTCGTATTTGTTTTTTTCAATTAGAAAGAGTGTAAATTACTGTGATGCCAGCTCATTAATATAATATTTGATTGGGATCTATTTATAGTTATCAGTATTTTAAATTAATATTTAATAAAAGTTGGGTTTAGAAATTGAAGTAAAAACTTGAAACGATAGATTATTTAACCGTAAAAGCCCATTGCGTAGAGAACTGGACGCTAGTCTACAACTACGTAACCGAATATTTTAGATAGAGAGGGCTATAAAGTTGGGGCATATGTATATCTCTTTCTAACGTTTTTTATTGGCTCTTTACCATCAGTAATCTACATGTTGTCACTGAACGAATACGGAATATGCCCCAACTTTATCGCCCTCTCTTTCTGCACCATTTGGCTTGCATAGCCCAGACTAGCAAATCAGTTCTCTAGGTTGATGTAAAGCTAATTAAATGCATTATTGCAATGAAATTATCATCCAAGAAAATATTTTTAAAAGGAGTTCTCGTGCCTAGCCAATTATGTTGCATTGAAATTATTATATTTCCATGATATATAAAATAATAATATGCAACATGAAAACACTCAATGCATGTGCCTTTGACAAGAGTGCTATTTAAATTGTTTAAATATAATTTTTTAGTATTTATACTTATACTTTTTATTTTAAATAATGTAAAAAAAGTCAAATGATTATTAATTGTGCTATAGGGTATCCTATGCCTATTTACTATATTACATTAAAACCTCGTAAGAAAAAAATTTCATCACTAGTAGAAAGAAATATTTTTTAAGCAAAAACATTTATTAGTCCAGCACGTCCAGCATGAGTATCAAAAACTATTTTGGCCAAAATTTTTTTGCGCGATTATCTTTATTATGCAGTACTGATTATAAAAAAGCATGTTGCCACGGGACAACTTGGTGCCATATTGTTTAAAACGCAATTATTTAAACAATTCGCGATTAAATTCAAACTAGCTGACCTCTAATAACAGTCGTTCGCTGAAATTAATCCGAACGTTCTCAAAAACAAATATGGCCGCTAGAGCCACCAGAGCCTTGGACTTAAATAGTTGCTATGGTAACGATGTAAATATTTTTAGCTGCCAGTGAGTTTAAAATTATTTCAATAAAAATACAACTTTGGGGTACTTTGGTTGTATGTTTACATTTCCAAAACTGTCAGTCTTGCAAAGAAAATTAATTTTTGTCAAATTGTAATTGTGCAGTTCTTGATTGTTATGAAATATGTATTTCCAAAGAATATATTTCCGGAAATTTTAATACACTAGTGGTCGGTTTATCGTACATTTTAATCACGGTGTCTTTTTAATCACTGTTAAATGAAGGGCTGCTATGATAACGAAACGCAGCAACCAATGAACACGTAGCAATCAAAATTTAACAGTGTGATTAAAATACACCGTGATTAAAATGTACGATAAACCGGCCATAGTTCTGTCAAAACGCGGAGCCAGAGTGAAGTTAGCGTTGCCTGTCCATAGTTGTATCGTTAAAGGTCAGAGCAGGTGGAGAAATCCATTGACTTGTTAAAATATGGAGGTCGTCACGTTTATAACATTGCTCATGCTGCCACCTATAGTTCGATTCAATTGCCAATAGAGCATTTTACGCAAAACTCAGCTCAGATGGCGCCACTAGCGTAAAAAGCATCTATAGACATAATATACCACTCCATCCACGAAATTAATATTACAAACCGGAAATCCCACAAATCACATCAAATTATTAAGAGAGTTTGTTTAGTGAAGGATTGTTATAAATATTTGCAACATCCTTGGACAAAACATATTTGACATTTGTATTTGCTGTCTTAAGGCTGGCGCATACAATCAATTTTTAATCGCACAACTGTTTAGTTGTTTGTCAAAAGACTATGAGATTAGATGGGACTGCGCATACTATCGACACGATAGTTGTACAACAGAAAAGTCATAAAACCACATCAATCGTCTTTTGACTTTTCTGTTGAACAACTATCGTCTGTAGCTTATGTCCACAGTTGTGTATTGGCGCAAGCATACACTCGACTAAATAGTTGTTCGGCGACTCATTAGTTTAATAGTGAAATTATGGCACAACTGATTGATTGTATGCGCACCTCTAACAACTAAACAGTTTAGTAGAAATCGCGACACGTACATAACTCGGCTAAATTGTTTAGTCGTGGAAACAATTGTGTGTATGTGCCCGGCCTTATTCATAAAGGATCTATGTCTTAAGACTTTTTGCGATAAATTCAATTGTTTCAGAAATATGAATTTTTTAAAGTTCGAAAAATCACTATTTTAATAACTTTTGAGCCATTGAGAATGAGTTGGAAATTCAATACGATAAAAAATATTTTTTTCTATATTCTTTATACTATAGTTAATAACATTCGTTAGCGAGAATAAGAAAATTTTCATTATTAACCGTTGTTTTTTATTTTTATTATTTATTATGCGCGCTCACTCGTATCTGTACCTTAAAAACTTAAATTATTGTTATCTCTCTCTGACTCACACACCGCATTGACCGTTTAGCGCGCATAATAAATAATAAAAACAGTGGTTTATAATGAAATTTTTTTTACTCTCGGATCTTATTAACAATAGTATAAACAATATAAAAAAAATATTTTTATATCGCATTAAAATTTTGGACTCATTTTTAATGGCTCAAAAGCTATCAAAATCGTGATTTAATCAAAGAATACGAGAAAAATTTGTCCCATTCAAAAATTCCATTATCTTGCAATTGTTTAAATAATTGCGTTTTAAACAATATGGCACAAGTTACCCCATAGCAACATACATTTTTATAATCAGTAGGTACTAGATGCTATAGGTATAGACTTATAGAGAATCGCGCAAAAAATTTTGATCGAATAGTTTTTGATATTCATGCGCCAGTACGTGCTGCACTATATATTTTATACTGGATCAACGTCAGCTTTCTTAATACGTTAACTACACTTATGCGTAGGGCGACAATTTTCGATTTTTTTATAACTTTAAAAATTTATTAACCCGGCGGTGTACTGGATCCAAATATTGTTATTAGGAAGGATAACAGCAATTATTACAAAATAAGTAACAAGCCGTGAGGTGGGTCGTTTATTAGGACTAAAGTGCGACCCTTGAGGTCCACACGACGAACTTCCCAGTTTGATAAATATTTAATAATAATAATTAAATTAGATATTACACAGAAAAGTAATCATTTTAATCATTAAAACATCAATAATTAAAAAAAAAAAAAACGGCTGAACCGATTTTTATAAAATTTATGTCGGATCAAAATGACGTTAACACGCCTCGATTGACACCCTTACGAAGTCGATATAATTTTTTATTCGCGAGATATTGTGTAAAATCTACTTTTTTGGAGGTTATTTGGTTAAGAAAAAAGAACGGCTGAACCGATTTTAAAAAAATTCCTTTCAGATCATATTTACGTTAATACGCGTCGATTGGCACCCCAACGTAGTCGATATCATTTTTCGTTCTCGAGATTTCGTCTTAGAAAGAAATGGACACATACATACGTACGTACGTACGTACACACACACACACACACAGACATCTTTCTAAAAGTAGTGTAAAAATAGTGTAGTGACCTTGAAACATAAAAATTTTTTTTCCTTTTTGATTTCGATTTTCGGACCCATTACAATAACTTCCAATGGGAAGTTAATAATCAAATTTGGTTACACCTTATTATTTTTCTACATGGAAAATATTCCCTTAATTTTTAACTAGGTAGGTACCTACTGTCTATGTTAGACCTGCAACTTAAACTCGTTCTTTAACAAAATATCGAAAGTCTATCAGGTCAGAATAGGTACTCTGGACCAAAATTACTCAAAATTACTGCGGCGGAATCTCTCCAAATAGCGTCCTCAAGGTGAAAAAAAATCGTTAAAAATGTGTTTTTCCAGCTCCCACTCAAATCTGCGTGAGATAGTCTGGGGAAAAATTGAGCTTTTCGATCTGAACCCAAATTTTCGGTATATCCAATACATTTTGATGGTTTCTATATGCAAAAACGGTGCTGAAACCGAAAATGACGGGTATACCGTTCATACCCTTGAGCATTTGCCATTTTTTGATATGGCATCATCAATAAGGCGGTTCAGATTGGAGGTGACGCGTAACTATTATTGGAATGTCGAATGATTTCCACACTAATTATATGCATCATGCATGCTAGTTATAAAATGAAAGCTCTTGATACCATTATTTAATGAAAACTAATAAAAAAAGGTTTAAAGTGCCATAACTTGTACACAGTGACGTCACATCTCGTTTAAATAGCGCAGAAATTTTAATAAGCTATTGCGCTTTAATGAATCGTTCAAGCTTTCTCTGATTTTAAAGTTTTGTTCAAATTGACGTATATTTTCGTTTTGAATAAAAAAAATCCAATCAAGGAGGGGAGAGTGGGGAATGACGTGGTACTTTAGCATTTCTGAGCTTATTACCGACTCCGGTAAATTTATACATCCTACCTGGCACCAAATGGGATAGTTATGATTTTTTGCTATGTTGTATATGACGGAGGCGAGGCCTAATGAAAAAGCCAAGTTTTCGACCTCGAATCTGGTTGCAGCCACCCTACAGACACAATTTTTCCAATATAGTGGTTTTTGACTTAAAATTTGGATACATGACGCGAACAGTCGAACTGCTTTAGCAAAAGGTGTGTTCAAGAAATTTGAGATTCCCACATTAAGACCGATTCATGGGCTATCTAACTGCGTCGAAAATTTTTGGAAAATCTGCAAGGGGTCACACTACAGAAGCAATTTTTTTGAGATAGAATTTTTGGGGTAAAAAAGTAATACCTTGGAAAAATTGTTTCTTTAGGGTGACCCCTTGCAACTTTTCCAAATTTTCGACACAGTTAGGTAGCCCATGAATTAGTCTATAATCCCCTTACGGGAATCTCATATTTCTTGAAAACACTTTTTGCTAGAGCACTTCGAGTCAAGTATTCAAATTTTAAGTCAAAAAATACTATATTGAAAAAGATGCTTCTGTAATGTGGCCCCTTGCAGATTTTCTGAATTTTTCGACACAGTTAGATAGTCCATAAATTGGTCTATAACCCCCATGTGTGAATCTCATATTTCTTGAACACACTTTTTGCTAAAGCACTTCGCGTCAAGTATTTAAATTTTAAGTCAAAAAGCAGTATATTGTAAAAATTGTGTCTGTAAGGTGGCCGCAACCAGATTCGAGGTCGAAAACTTGGATTTTTCATTAGGCCTCCGTCATATGCAACATAGCAAAAAATCATAACTATCCCATTTGGTGTAAGGTAGGATTTATAAATTTATCGGATTCAGTAATAAGCTCAGAAGCGCGTAAGTACCGTGTCTTTCCCCACTCTCCCCCCCCTTGAACGGAATTTTTTTTATTCAGAACGAAAATACACGTCAATTTGAGCTAAATTTTAAAATCAGAGAAACCTTCAACGATTCATTAAAGCGCAATAACTTATTAAAGTTGCTGTGCTATTTAAACGACATGTGACGTCATTGTGTTCAAGTTATGGCACTTTAAAGCATTTTAAATTAGTTTCCAATAAATAATGGTATCAAGAGCTTTCAATTTATAACTAGCATGCACATAATTAGTGTGGAAAACGTTCGATATTCCAATAATAGTTGCGCGTCACCCCCAATCAGAACCGCCTTATTGATGCCGCCAAATCAAAAAACGCTCGAAGGTATGAACGGTGTACCCGTCATTTTCGGTTTCAGCACCCTTTTTACATAATATAGAAACCATCAAAATGTGTTGTCTATACCGAAAATTTGGATTAAGAGCAGTTTTCCCCAGACATTGCATAACAGTAATTTTGTAGAGTATAAAATATCTTACAAAAAAGTCCTGACGGCATATGTCTAAAGTCTGCAGCTCAAACGTATTTTTTGACAGAACTGGCAAGTGCGAGATACTCGTTCTTTCGTAAATTTATCGAAAGTATATTCGGTCAGGATACTCTGGACCAAAATTACTCAACATTATAGCGGCGGAACCTCTCCAAATGACGTACCTAAAGTGAAAAAATTCGTTTTTTCAACTTACACTTAAATTTATGTGAGAATAGATAGGGCAAAATTGCATATTGGTAATTTTGTAGAGTATAAAATTTTCTACAAAATGTTCCTGACGGCTTAAATGTCTAAGTCAATAATTTAAAAATGCGCGGCGTTCGATATTATTGCGTAGGGGTGAGCTGCAGGCCAGACGCCATTTTGGTAAGTTCCGGCAGAGTAATTTTGGAGAATTTAAGACAAGAGTATCCTTACTTACTATACTTTCAATAATTTTGCAAGAAAACTTGCGGTTCTGTTACAAAATGTTGCAGAGCCGAATTGACAAAAATTTCGAGCGCTCAGCATTTCTAAACTACTAACTTTAGACATATATGACGTTGGGGACTTTTTGTAGGACAGCTTATAAAATTACTGGTGTGCAATTTTGTCGTATCTAACATGTTCTTACACAAATTTGAGTGGGAGCTGAAAAAACACATTAACAAATTTTTTTTTCACCCTAAAGACACCATTTGAGGAGGCTCTGCCACAGTAGTTTTGAGTGATTTTGGTCTACCTGCCTAGCATATTCTTACCTTATATTTTCGATAATTTTTCGAAAAAACGAGTTATCTCGCGCTTGCCAGTTCTGTCAAAAAATACGTTTGAGCTGCTGCTGCTATAACGATTGCGAAAGAAAAAAGTTCATATTGCGAGTGCGAATAATTAATTTTTCAATTTTTATAAAATTGATTATTATGTTAATATTATGAAAATTACAAAAAGCTCAAATTACTATTATTTCTTGAATAATCAGACAATTTAGTAATATGGTATGACTGGCCGTTACCAATAAGTGGTTATGTCTATATTATTATTATTATTCCCAGTCACAACACCATACGACGCAGACATGTAATAACCTGCAGCGTCGTAGCTAGGATCATCGGCGCCCCTGACAAGATTGTGATTTCGCGCTCTTTGCTTGAAAATAATCATATTCGCATTGCTAATTTCGCTGATTGCGCCCTCTCAGGGTTAGCGCCCCTGGTGTGGACCCCGGTTGCTAGGCTCTAGCTACGACGCTGGTAACCTGGCACACAAAACATTCGCAATAAAAGTAGCAGTTTTTCGTTACAACCCTACTTTGTATAAGTTTTATTCAAAGTCTGCTTCTTATACAGGGTGTATCACAGAAAACCGAACATAGGGAAAAGTACACAGTACAAATTAGTTAAGATCAGAGATTGCTTTGCCCTCTATTCAGAGGTCGTTACCATGGTTACCATGGTGTACGTATACAGTAACAAATGCATATTGCTGTTCATTTGACAAAATCTGGATGAACTTAAAGACAAAATCGTCGAAGTATGTTTCAATATGACTCCTGTAATGTTAGATAAAGTGAGACAAAGTTTTGCTTTAATTTTTTATTTTAACTGTTTGTTTTGTTTAATTATTAGTTAAAAAAATATTTTCTTAATAAAAAATTGTTTCATTAAGTTAGTCAGCGTTACCATGGTACCCATTCTCATATGTGGCCAAAGTAATCGTTGATCCTAACTAATTTGCACAATGGAGTTTTCCCTATGTTCGGTTTTCTGTGATACACCCTGTATAAAATTGTTTTTAATGTGTTTCAGTTATACATGTTAATTCTATAAATTGTAGTATAATTTATACAGGTGGATCTATAGGTGAAATTAAAACAGTTCAACTCAATCTGTATTCGAAAATTCACCCTTTAGATCAGGGAGTATTCCATGCGTTACATATAGGTCCAACCCCCTCAAAGCTTCAATTAAAAAATTGGAAATTTGGATTATCTCCAGACCTCCAGAACGGTTTATTGTATTGTACTTAACGAGATTTGGCGTGAACTTTTTGCACAAGTGATATCCATCAGAAATTTGCAAAAGATCCAATTGCCGGAAGTGGGGTAAAACCGAAGTGGTATTGAAACCGTAAAAAAAGATCAGTTGTGCCGTGTTCACACTCGGTAAAAGTGAAACTTCTTATTTAATACCGTTTTATTATTTGTAGATAATAATAATAATTTATTATTATAATAATAATAGGTACATACCGTTGTCCCACCCAGTTTGGGACATAAAAATTACGTAATCTTTCACACGTATCCAACACTTTTTTTCAAAAAATTCGCCTATAGGATTTGTAGTGTGATTATCGGTCCTTCATTTGGCGTTTACCCGAATCCTTTAGCTTTAAAAATAGCGTCGGGAGAGCGGGAACCTTTTTATAGACGAGGGGAAAGGATTTGAAATGAAGAGTGCAGGAGGTAACTTCCGCTATCGAATACTTTTAAGAAGAATTGTTAGCTCAGCTCGTTAGCCAGCTGCTTACTAATATTGTTAGAAATGTCAAACCCCCAGGTTCAAATTCCGAATTAAGTATAGGTAGGTACACATTTTTTTTTTGTTAATAATGACAATATTTTGGATAACAATTTATAATGTATACTAGTATAATAAAGCTGAAGAGTTTGTTTGTTTGTGTGTATGTTTGTTTGAACGCGCTAATCTTAGGAACTACCTGTCCGATTTGAATTTCGTTATTGGTTAGATAGCCCGTTTATTGAGGAAAGTTATAGGTTATTCGAGTTTTTTTAAATTCAACCCCAAAAGGATTAAATCTAGGATGTAGGATTTCTTGACTATCTATACTAATATTATAAACTGTAGGCAAGTATGCGAAGCGAGAACGACAGGCGACTTTGCTTCGCAGGGAGATAATTTTACGCGGGTTGGGGAAGGGGGGTTAATAAATCATAAATTTTTATCTCTGAAACTACTAAACCGATTCTAAAAAAGTTACACTATCCCGGAGTGATATAGCCTATATTTTATTTTCATAAATTTCTCGCGGGGGGGGGGGTTCATTCCTGTAGGATAGTAACAAAACGTAACTGAAATTCTTTTGCATTTCTCGCGGGGGGATAAATCATAAATTCTTAGCATCCGGGCGAAGCCGGACGGGACTGCTAGTATATGTATAAAATATAATTACAAATAAAAATTTAAAAATAACCAAAGATTTATAAATAAAACTTGAAAATTTATTATTTAATTTCTCGTGTTGTTCTCGAAAATAATTCGTTTAATGAACAAAAAACATAAGACTACCAAAAACTAATTCGCAGTAGTTTAGTCAATGAGTGCTCACAAGGGGATGTGGATGGAAAAGTCGAAAGCAGAAAATTTGACTTAGGAACTTCGTTTGGACTAGTTAGGAGATAAACATACTAAAAGTCCTTACCCCTCCGAGGTACGCCCGAGGGGGGCGGGCACAAAGAAGGTCCCGTTTTTTGGTTTTTTGCTTTTATCTCGGAAACGGTGCGTCGTACGAAATTTTGTTCTTCTACATAATGAAAGCTGATAAAATTCTCTACAGCTTTAACTTTCACACTTTTTATCTATCTCCATTCTTTGCCTAGCTATGAGCTTCGAAAAACGGCCGATTTTCAAAAATGTGTTAAATTCTCTGTAGCACACTGTACAATACGAATTTGCCAAAATCATTTCTTATTGCTCATCCACCTTATTAAAAAATGAATTATTTAATTCGCTGCCTCTTTGGGCGTGACGGGCCTGGTTGTGGTTCCTCAGCGTTTGCCTCTTCTTCTTTCTCCTCATCTGTCGAATCTACGGCTTAATTTCTTAGATATAAACTAATTAATAATTAATAATTAATTTTTATATTATTATTTTTTTAGCTCGATTCTGAAGAAAATCCAAATCCGGATCGAAACGTCAATTATTTGAATTATTTGTTGTAATTTTTTGTTAATACATTGTCTGAAAAATTGGTCGAGAATTTTATTCATTGATATTATTGGGAGTTTTATCCAGTTTAAAAGTAAACTGTTTCCGCCTTCACCGCGTGGAGGTACTCCCAGCTTGTTATTTTTTAATAGTGTGTGGGTGTTTTTAATAGTGTGGATGAGCAATAAGAAATGATTTTGGCAAATTCGTATTGTTACAATGTGCTACAGAGAATTTAACACATTTTTGAAAATCGGCCGTTTTTCGAAGCTCATAGCTAGGCAAAGAATGGAGATAGATAAAAAGTGTGAAAGTTAAAGCTGTAGAGAATTTTATCAGCTTTCATTATGTAGTACAACAAAATTTCGTACGACGCACCGTTTTCGAGATAAAAGCAAAAAACCAAAAAACGGGACCTTCTTTGTGCCCCCCCCCCCTCGGGCGTACCTCGGAGGGGTAAGGACTTTTAGTATGTTTATCTCCTAACTAGTCCAAACAAAGTTCCTAAGTCAAACGTTCTGCTTTCGACTTTTCCATCCACAATTATTCGTTGCTTAAGCTACAGTGGCAGTTCACGATTTTGAACTAATCTAAGGAAGCGATATTATGTCTAAAAAATAAATAAATAAATTAGATAATATTATATACCTAATATCAAAATATTTGTTTGGTTAAAATCAGTTAAAATAAAGAGAATTTGTTTTTTTTTTAATTTTTGAATTAGTTACCAAGACTAAAATCGCTTCCCTATAGGTATTATTAATATATTACCCATCAGTTCAGTTACCACAACAGGTCAGGTCATAACCGCATAATATCTCCTCCCGCTTTTTAATTTGCAACATACAAAAATTTACGCACCTGCAAAACACTATTTAAATTTTTTGGGCATAAGCAGTGACGGATATAGGGACGGCGTGGGGGGCGGGGGATGCACCTTCCCTAAAATTTTTTTACTCTTACCTTAATCTGTAAGTTTTATTTTTTGTTAAAAACGTCTTATTTTGCGACACAGTAAATTAGAAAGTAGTAAAGTTACCTTACCTTGTACTTATTGTTTTATTTTACGACATATAATAATAAATTCGAAAGTAGTATCATAAATGTTTTAGTTTAGAAATTAAAACTTAATTAACCTTCTAACAAAATCTAACTTAATGACGTCCTATCATAATTTAATTATTATATTGATGAAAAAGATTTGCTTTGAATTTGCGTTTTTGGGTCCTTTTTTTTGAAATTTTTTTCCGGGGGAGCACGCCTAGCCCTGGGGTGTGTTCCACACCCCCCCAACCTTACGGCCTGTGGGCTGACGCTATTGATTACCTTTGTCCCTTCCAATCTTGCCCCCCCTCAAACCAACATCCGAAATCCGCCACTGGGTATAAGTCGCCCCCCCCCTGTATATTCACAAAAGTTGGCGCTCTCTGCATAACAGAAAACAGTTTTGTTATGAAACGTTCTGTAAGATTTTGTATTCAAAATTTGAACAGAAGTTTCAACACTGCCATCCCCGTCCCTATGTTAGATCCCGCAGTTAGATTTTTGAACAATCACCCTTGATGTGTTATAAATTCGCGACAAATGTAATTCAATTTTTCGGATTTTCAATTGAAGTTTTATGGGGCTCTAAATTCAAAGGGGTGCGTTTTCAGATATATTTTGTAGATAAATTGAGTTAAATCGTTTTATCACCTGATTTCTATTTTTAGAATCACCTGTATAAGTACACTGTACAATATACTACAATGTCTAGCTAAATAGACGTTAATAACCTTACTTGCCGGGCGTCTGTAATCTACAATAGATGAGAGCTAGCGACGGTTTTTCTCAAGTGTCTACGGTAGGCAAAATAATATTAAAAATATCTGTACCTGAATCTGTACCCCATTTGAGAATCTGTAAGTCTGGTTGCCTTTCTCCCTAGCGTTTTAGGCAGGTAGAAATTAGAGAGGTAAAATATGAATTTTTCATATACCTATCTAATAATGCAACACATTTTTTTAAAATTCTATAATGCGTAATAATTTAGATTTTAGAATAAGAATACACAAAATAACATTGCCTACTCGATTGATAACATGTCGTCATACTTGATTATAAATAAAAATAGTATACTGTGTATTACATTACAAGGGTCGAAACATAGTGTTTGCAACCAGTGTGAAGTTTGCTGCAGCAATCACACGCGTTTCAAACGCAATGTTTCGTTCTTAGTAATTGCGTCTTATTTTTCACAACAACTCTGTTGACAATTTGATTTGAGATGCCTGCAATTTGGGCGCGCATAAAAGCCGCAAAAATATTAGCTCTGTCAATCTATTTGAAATTTATGTGGGGTTATGTCTGTCATTTTGAAGTTTTCGAATATTATATGCGAATTGAAAATGGCGCGACTCAACCGCTCTATCTCCTCCTTAACAACGTTAACAAACAGAAAACCTACAACTGAAAATTTATATCCCTTTCATCCCTTGAAACTCTCAGTTTCATTCCTAAGGTTGAAACTCTCAGGTAGGTACCGAAAATTGAATTTTCAATAGCGTCGTTGTGAAAAATTTTTGTTCATATATTTACGTAAGGTATCTGGCATTTTTTTTATATAATAGTTGACATATAATGTAAATAATTCTAAAATGCTTAGACCAAAATGTTGTTGCGAACACTTCGAAAAAAATTATTGAAAATCTACTATTTCTAATAATAAAAAATATAACAAACGAAATTTAGGTGGGTATTGTGGGGATGAAACTGTTTAAAAATTGCAACATTGATTCAATAATACAATTTAATATTTAAAAATACTGTTACGTTATTGCATGAAAAATTTGTGTAATTTCTACCTACTTACTAAAACGCAAGGGAGAGCCAGACTGACAGATTCTCAAATGGGGAACACTTATATAATGATCATTAATTTAAGCGCACGGAGTGCGCCGGCCAAGTTCTCGCAACAAACAAAACCGACCGCGCGAGACTGCAATATTTACACGAACCATTTCGACTCCCCTCTATCTCCGAGGTTAGTTGCGTTACAGGACTGCATTTTTTCAGGGGGGTTCAGGTTACCAAAAAGAAGCAGTATTCCAAATGTCATATGTCTAGGTGGAATGGTTTTCAAGATACGAATGTCCAAATATCACAATTTTTGGCATTTACTGACTGACTGTCATCATAAATAAAACTGACTGATAGATCATCATAAATCTAGGGTACCTATTTCCAATTGACCTAAAGCTTTGAAATTTGAATAGTGTTTAAGGTGATAATTACAAGAAAAATCGAAAATAAATGAAAATCCAACATGAGGGATTAAAAATTCAACATGGCGGATTCTGACAAAAAAATAAAATTTAGGGTACTTCCAATCGAGCTAGACCATTGAAATTTGGAACTTAGATAGTAAAAATATATGGTTGAAATAAAAACAAAATAAAATATAGTTACTTCTTACCACAACAGTTTTATTGATGGATGTACATTTCGAAAGCTAAGCTTTCATCTTCAGCGAACACTACATGTAGTGTTCGCTGAAGATGAAAACTTAGCTTTCGAAATGTACATCCATCAATAAAATTGTTGTGGTAAGAAGTAACTATATTTTATTTTGTTTTAACTTAGACAGTGTTTAAGGTGATAATTACGAGAAAAATAAAAAATAAATAAAAATTCTACATGGCGGATTAAACATCCAACATGG
Organism: Mongoloraphidia duomilia; assembly: GCA_039654895.1. NCBI lineage: Eukaryota > Metazoa > Arthropoda > Insecta > Raphidioptera > Raphidiidae > Mongoloraphidia > Mongoloraphidia duomilia. The sequence continues at coordinate 27,971,497 of CM077519.1, forward strand.
CGGATTAAATATCCAACATGGCGGATTCTGACACGAATTAGCGAGTTCTGCTTTGTTTGGAAAGTTATGGAGTACATGCTGTCGGTGTACGGTGTATCTACTAGTGGGATGGCGTGGAATAGGGAGATTATTTACTAATATTGCTAATATATAACTGAACTAAAAGTTATGAAATCCCACCAAAAACATACATGTAAAAAACAGGCCAAGTTCTCGTTAGGACTGTTTTGTTATCTGAGAAAAAAAACTGAAATGTAGAAATTTTGCCAAGCTCCTTGCCTACACGTTTTTAGCAGTGTTTTGATAAGAGCAGAAAAGTATTGTATGAATTGATAAATTTCCAGATCAAACTTGGTAAGTTTTCATTAAAGAACTGAGCAATACTGAGACCCTTGAAAACTTGCCAAGTTTAATCTGGAAATTTATCAATTCACACAATATTTTTCTGTGCTTATCAAAACACTGCTAATAACGTGTAGGTTTTTTTTTCAGATAACGAAACACGGTTCTGACGAGAACTCACATAGACACTTAAGAAAATCCGTCGCTGCCTCTTAGACTATTACCTATTGGCCAGGGATACTCTGTATAAGTTATGTGATCATTAATTTTTCATTTGTTTTTATATTATTTAAAAAAATCGCGGGCCGCGGCCTACAGGATGAAAGAAGCAAGAGCAATCAGTTATTCTGCCATCCAAAAGGCCGTCATTGAAACGCGACAAGCATTTTTTCCAACATTTCTTAGACTGTTATTATTTCATTTATTTAAATCATTATAGTGTAACAGTACCCACTGATTTAATAAAAGTGATACTTTTAAAAGTTTCTTTGTCGTTTATGTTAAGTTTCGATGAAAATAAATGGGTACATTAGAACCTCAATTCCATGCTGGACAGGAAAAACATGGATAATGAGAATTGTTTTGAAAACCTTAAAATACAGCTTTAAATTACGAATATATTTTCATAATTAGGAAGTTTTCCTTTTTTATTTTTTTGGTGTAAATCATAGTTCTAAAAATTACAAAATTAATGGCGGAAGAATTTTTGAAATATCTTTAAAAACAACAAAGTTCTGCTACTGCAAAGTTTGAATTTGACAATTCTCCAAGAAATTCCGTTTTCAGTCCGGGTGAAGTCACGCGGCACGATATTTTTAAGTTATTTTCACTTTGTAAATGTGGTAATTTAACATGATAACTTCCGATAAATCTCTTTCTTTAAATTCGTAAATTGTTATGGAAACACTAAAAACAAACCAGCTGATGACGGAAAATATTGACATATTTAAATTTTTGACAATTAATTTTAATTTAAGCAAACTTGTACCGCGTGACGTCATATTCAAAAATCAGTTTCGTTGACGACCCCACGTACAAGAAATTGAATATCTCCGTTGAATTTAAAGATATCAAAATAATTCTTTCAGAATTTTTAAAGTTATCTTCATCACAATGATGTGACAGTATCATAATTGGTATTTTCGTTCAATGGAAACTTCCTAATTTTAATCTGTGCGCAGTATGCGCAGAACTGTGTAAGCATGTACCTGTCTCTGTGGATATTACTGACGCGGACGGGCTACGCGGACGGTTCCTCCGCTTGCGGACCATCCGCGTATCTCTGTAAAGGGCGCTATTCACATGCGAATATGTACGGTATATCTGTCCGACGGACGGATTCGTGGCTAGCTACACACGCACGGTCAGTGCTTCGAATTTATCTGTGTTTGGGTACACACAGAAGAAAATGCTCGGCAGGATGGACTCGTATAAACGTCATCAGCAGAAGCTTCGGTTCTTTAGCTCCCTTCGAAAACCAGTTCGCAGTAAATCAATATTTTTGCGACAAATTTCTTGACACTGTTCTACGAACGCTTCATAAGCCGCGTTTTTCATTTGTTTATTTGAATATTCCTTGCTCTTGATTTGCCACAAGCATGGATGTGCTCTGTATAGCAAAATAAAGCTTTTCCAAAAAGCCTTGTTATCCGCGAAAGCCATTGTATCACAGCTGTCTTACTACTGATCAGCCTAACGAATCCGGTTATTGCATACGCACCTGTCGATTTGTCTTGCTCGCTGTCGTTGCTCGTCGCATTGGGCAACGTACGGCGAGCAAGACAATCGTCAGATTTGTATGGCGGATCCGTCCGTCGGCCATATCTGCCGTACATATGTGTATGTGATTGTGAATAGCGCCCTTAAGCTACCATTACGACAATGGAACTCTGTCCGCGCGTGGAACGCGGACCGTCCGTGTGAGTGTGTAAAGGCACTACGTTTTGGCGCGGACCCAATTAAGCCGCGCACAGATAATCGAGACTGTACCTTTGTTCAATATTAATTGTTCAATAGCTCTAATAGTAGTACGTATCAATTTAATGATAAATGTGCAATACAATTCCTTTAAGCCGTCCAAAATTTAAAAAGTGACGTTGAAAAATCGTTGGTTCTATTAGTATCCGTTTACTGTAATGATTTAAGTATTTACTGAAATAGGAATTCATGATCATGTTTTATTTATCTAAAAATTTTAGAAATCTGTTCTGAAATAATTTAAAATAATATTCATGGAAAATTGTAAAATATTTTCAGATATAAGTTATTGTTGAAAAAAATAGGTGCACTGAATCAATACTTTGCACTTTATGAATGCAATAATTTATTGTAGTCTCAACTGGCTACCTTCTAACCAGACTATTTTTCAAAATGTATCATAATAGAAAAAATCAAAAATGTTATCTTCTCATTTTCTTAAAACAAAAATCCTGACGGGTTTCTACATTGTAAATAAATTACGGATTATTTTTTATAGCAGTTTAAAATTGTAAATTATTATTTATTATTTAATAATTAAAAAAAGTTACCAGAATAATATATTATAAGATGTAAACAGATTTTATTGTTTGTTGTTTCAAAAAAAGTGTTTATTTGAGTCTGAAAATAGTTTTAAGTTTTATATTGTTTTATGTAGTAGAAATATAGTAGAATGCCCTTTACCTGAGATAAATAATTTTGGTCCTACCCGTGTACCCCCTATAAAATAGTTGCTTTCATGCATATAAACCAGTCGTAAAAGGACCAATTTCAGGCCGTTGATGACCGGGCGGTAAAGTTTTTTTTTTCAATTTACCTATTATTTTTTATAATAAATAAACTAAAATTCTATAATTTAATTTTTAATAATATAACTCTAGCTGGGATTGAACCTGCGAAATCAATTCTTGTCAGGGACAGGTATAGCAGACACGGCCTATAAAGGATACGTATACATAATAGGTGTGTTTGTTAGCAAGTTCTGAACTACTAAAGCATATATTGGCAATATAGAACTCTTCGGACACAACTGCGTGTTTGTTGGTCACATCCTCGGACTCTTCGGATTATTATTAGTGTATTTGCCATAGAATATGGCACATACACTATTGGCGTCGGTCGGATGGCGGGACCTAGGGGTCGGACCAAAATTTCTCGACGTTTCATAGCCCCCTGAACACTTTGGCACCATTTTTGGAAATGTCTATTTATATAATATATATATTTATATATATATATGTGTACGGGCTATAACTTTCGAAAGAGTTAATTGATTTTGACGAAATTTGGTAGGCACATTGGAATCCATCACCGCACGAAGCCTATTTAAAATGGGCCCAATCGGACCATTTTAAGGGTGGTTTTTAGGGGTTGAAAAATGTTTTTGGGCCCAAAAATGCCGAAAAAATTCTCAGAATCGTTTCAAAATTGGAATTTAACCTTTTAGTAACGATTAAAATGTGCTGCTAAAATTTTAATAAAATCGGCCCGACAGGACCGGACTTACAAATTTTATGAAAACACTAGTTTGCGGAAAGTGCTTTACTTACTGAAGGGTGTATTTAATTTGGTACCGAGGTTGCATTGATAAGAATATTGAAATTAAGAAAAAAAATATTATTTTAAGGGATGTATTAAGGGGTTAAATTTTTTATTTTGTTCAAAAACAAACTTAAAGTTCACATAATAAAGCCACCATTATCAGCAAATACACTATATTGTCGGCAGGGTTTTGGCACTGCGACCCGAGTTTTTTGAACTTGGTTTTAGTAGTTCTAGGCTCAGAGAACTGCTAGATGTCTAGAATTGCTAGAACCAAGTTTAAACAGTTTGAAGAGTCCGAGAATTTCACTAACAAACACGCAGTTGTGTCTGAAGAGTTCTGTATTGTCGACAGACTTTGGGAGTTCAAAACCAGTTCAGAACTCACAAACACTAGTAGGTATTCTGTACAGTATTACACTACACACATTACATTACTATTCAATATTGAAATCAAGCTTGGTACACAAGTGAAAAGTCATAATTATCATAGTTTTGAAAAATCAAAAAATGTGTGCTGAAAATACTGGAAATAAAGACAAAAACTGATATTTTATAGGGTGTAGGACAAAAAAAAACTGTGTATCTAGGGCACAATATGCGATTTATACGTGTGACTGTTACAAATCGTCAACGTTACGCCCTAGATACACAAGCTACTATTAATAAGTCGTGAAGTCAGACTTTATTTTATTTGATTACAAATATTTCTATTGACTCAAGTCTCGGCAAGTTTTTTGAAAAGGCGTTTTACTTTAAGTTTATGATCGAATTTCAGTAATCGGTGTTCTACTAATTGTCATACAGTTTTGAAAAGTGCAATTTTTCATTGTAAATAAATTGTTATTAAAATGAGTAAGGTATTGATCATAAAAGCAAATATTCACGCCGACATTTAATTAGACGTCATTGTATCGCTTCTAGACTTCATGTTTCCACGCGTGAACTTTAACTATGCATGTACTTGGAGTCGGATTATATTATGTTGAAACAAATTCTAGATTCCAATGGCGTCACTAATTGTCGTCGTGTGACCTTAATTTGAGGTTTTATTAGCACATTTTATTTGTATGTAGACAACGCATAAAAATACTATGCAATACAATAATGAACGTTGCTGCGTGTTTTTTTAAAGTGTCATTAAGTGTTGGCGTTGCACTTCAAGTTATGGTGTTAGATAATGTAAAAGCCAAATCGTTTCTGTATCTGTATATAAATTTCCCAATTGTTGAATTAGTGCAGGATCCATGGGTACTTTTGTTTGCAAAATATGATGAACTGTTTTGTGATAGATTTAGCTGAGACCTTAAGCTACATAAAAATTGGTGCGTGTACTTGTGTACGCGCGTTAGAAGTTATTATTTAAAAATCAATGTGTTGATACGGGCCTGCGGCGCCAGAAATGTGACCCTACGTGCCGCCATCAAAAGGATCGGATAGTTTTTACAAAAAGTCAATATGGCCGCCATTTTAATATTAGACGTCATTTTATTTTTTTTGTGTCCTATGAAACTCAAATATTTTTTACAAAAGTACATAGGTATGGTCACCATTTTGAAATCTGACGCCATTTCCTATTAAAAAAATTGTCAGACACAGCGACGTTGGTGATGGTGACGTTTTTTGTCGGTTTATTCCCCTGCTGTCGAGCACACAACGTTCGTAAAAAAGTATAACTTCAATAAATTGTTACCGAGCCCCCGTGTGATCTTTTACATCTCCCCTCGCCTTCATACCCGACCCCCACACAATATTTGACAAAGACGGCTTTTACAGAAAATCTCCCAAATTAATAATAGTAGGTACTTGACATCGAAAATAAACTTGAGTGAGGAAAATTTTTGAAAAAAAAAATCCTTAGTGCGTGTCTACGTTATCGAAGAAATGTATAGCAACTCAAAACAGGTGCGAAGGTGTAAAAAAAATATTGGACCATAATTTTTCCTGGCAACATTAATAATGTTGAACTCGGTGACCTCTAAGAATATGAAATTACAGTGCTTTTAATGTAGGTACATATTGCCCAAATTTCGTCAGTTTTTAATTTTTAAACTTCGAACTTTAATAATACTGGAACGCGTTTAGGGGCCAACGAAGAAAACCTACAGAGACTGATGTCTGATATGGCTTTTTGGTGACGTTGTACTACATACAGCATGCACAACGCATAGAAGTAGAAGGAGAATCCCTCGATACACAAGAGTATTATTATTATAGTTCTGGTTCAGCGTTTTTAGGTATCCATACTGACCTACTTACTATGGTTGCTTTAAATATCATAATTCTATTTTTTCTTTATTGGTATGTATAGCAATTATGAATGAAAAATAATACAGATAATTATTTCTCCTGAAGGATATAATTCAGATACAAATACAAATTTATATGTTTTCTGTGATTGCAGTACACTTTTTATATTACTGTTGTAATATTGAATTGTAGTAAAACAAAAATGATTTTCAAGTGTAACGCTGTGTCCTAGGACTCCTAGCCTAACACGATAATTGGGGCGTATGCAATATGGCCACCTCAGAAAACAAATTCCATAGAAAGTAATGACAACATGTCTAAAAAATAAAAATGTTTGTTTTTTAACCAGCTATTGTTAAATCCGAACAATGGACACATTAATTTCAGAGGTTCAAAAACGAAATATTTTGTGGAACGTAGGTACTACACTACAAAGTCAGAGTTGTGGTCATTAAGGAATAGGATTTAGTAGTCCGAAATACTTTTCCTTTTTTTCTCAATTTTTTTTTAAATTCACAATTTCACCATTGCGGTGCGTGTGATTCTCGCACTGCACGTATAGTGTTGTGTCTTTTTGAGTCAACATAATACTCTACATTGTCGACAACATTGTTTTGTTTTGGCAGTTTCTATTAGCTACGCTTTTGAAACAAACACGTAATTCAAAATTATAATTCGTTGTGATCAGACCTATTTTAGACTCGTCTTGATTAAATCAAATTTTATTGTGCTTTATTTATTTATTATCAATTTTATATAAGGATCTACGATAATATTAAATCACGTCAAAAAGATCTTTATAATAGTATGCAATTGTATGTAGCTATAGGACCTAGGGTAAGCCTTAGAAGTGTGATGTTTGAGATCCAATTAAAATGATTAGTAATTTAGTTGGTTTTTATTTTTTCCAAAATGATAACTAAGTTTGCTAGTTGTACAGAAAAATGAATTGCGGTAACACGTAATTAATTTTTCGGCTTTGAAACTAAACTGATTTCAGCAACAGTCTATAGGTATTTGCTGCATAAGTAAAACAATATTCAACAGTTGGGAATCAATCAAGAATTAATGGAGCCTGTTTTAAACGGCCCGCACATTATACAATCTATCGTACTACAGGTTGTACAATGGCGACTTGGTTCGACAGTTTGAATGACGGTTGGATAGTTAGTTGGACACTGAGGTAAAATCTATAGAGGACGCATACCGTATACAACTGCTTAATACACAATAATTTGAAGCCAGGTTTGACGTCACAGGGCCCATCAAACGTGGCGACAAAACACGGGATGGATTGGCAATATTATTCTCTTCTTCTTCTTCTTCTCACATATTTTTTATTTTTAATTTGTAAATCTGGCAGGCTAACAGACAAATAATGTCCAGTAACAAGCCTGCACACAGTAATACAAAATTTTTACATTTGCAGCACAGTAGCTACATTAACAAAATATATGACAAAAAAAAATTACATAATGAGGGCCTCATTACAATGGTGACTGACTTCTATAGTTTTAACCTCAGTGTATCTGGAGTATGATGCGATCGCATTGTACGGGATGGCATGCTTAAAAATCTGTACGCAGGGTATGGACACTTACTACTCCACTCCACACGTTATTCGTAAAGTTTGGATCAGAGCGATACCACTAGGTACTAAATAATTAAATAAATAAATTTTTCATTTTATGTTTCCAATGACCAAAGTATTTTGCAAATAATAATTATACTCCAGTAATTTTGGTAGGATGTTTGACATCTAAAAAGGAAGAGCCCTATTAATTATTGCGTTTGTAGAAAATCGGCGTATGCGCAGAAGAGATTGTGCTATAACGTTGTTTTTTCTCAAAGTAAGCAATTTTAAGTTGAAAATACCTTATAGTATACATTATGTCTAAAACTCAATAAATTCAAGATTAACGGAGTTATCGTCGATATTAAAATATGTAAAGAGCATGAAGCATAACAAACGCACATCACGTATCGTTTTATTAATAAAAAATATCTACAAAATTCTTAAACGTAACTTTAATTTTAATATACAGGGTGTCCTCAAAGACACTAATCACACGCTTACCACATGTTCCTGAGACCAAAAAAAGCCGATTTAAGCAAACTTACCTTCTTACAAAATTGCTTAGTTTGGGCGCTATACGGCCCTGAAGTTACAATTTTGAAATCGTTTTTTTGTTATAAATTTAAAACGGCTTGTGCGATTTTGCTAAAATTTGGCACGTTGACATAGTTTTATGGAACAAAAAAACCCATGTTAAAATTATGATTAATATTAATCCATAGGCGTAGAATTCGGGTTTTTTAATATTTGAACGTTTCAAATTTCTACACCAATTGAAGAAAGGGGGTTTAAGTATAAAATTTAGATTCAGTAACTTATTTGCTACAAAAAAGCTACTCTTAATAAAACTCGATTACTCTCATGGTTTTTGAGAAATTTGTATTTTAATAATAAGGAAATCAATAATAATACGTTGATAATAGTAAGTTGATCAATAAACAAATAAGATGGCCATGCTTTTTTCTAAGAATAAAACTGGAGATAATGAAGAAGTTATGCACAGAGTAATTTAATTTTCTTCGTCGTATAAATCTTTGTATGCATAAAAATGGTGGACACTTTGACTAATTTTTATGACATATTTATTTATTTCTATTCATGTTTTAGTAGCTTTACGTCATTTTGTAAAAATTTCTGCGAATTATTAAAATACAAATTTCTCAAAAACCATGGGAGTAATCGCGTTTTATTAAGAGTAGCTTTTTTGTAGCAAATAAGATACTGAATCTAAATTTTATACTTAAACCCCCTTTCTTCCATTGGCGTAGAAATTTGAAACGTTCAAATATTAAAATACCCGATTTCTACGCCTATGGATTAATATTAATCATAATTTTAACATAGGTTTTTTTGCTCAATAAAACTATGTCAACGTGCCAAATTTTAGCAAAATCGCACAAGCCGTTTTAAATTTATAACAAAAAAACGATTTCAAAATTGTAACTTCAGGGCCGTATAGCGCCCAAACTAAGCAATTTTGTAAGAAGGTAAGTTTGCTTAAATCGGCTTATTTTGGTCTCAGGAACATGTGGTAGGCGTGTGTTTAGTGTCTTTGAGGACACCCTGTATGTAGAAATACTAATAATGTAGTGAGTGTTAGAGTACTGTTTAATTAACTTATTTTATTACCTACCTGTATACTACATGCAAATAGCCTCAGTCGCTGAGCATGTTTTTCTGTAAAAAAAAAATAGCATAATTGCATATCATGTTCATTTGTTATGCTTGCTCTTTGCTTACATTTAAATATTTCCGATTTTTGGATATTTGTGTAATATGTATATTGTATAAGGTATTTTCAACCTGAAATTGCTCAAGGAACTATGCCCTTAAGCAATGTCACTCTAGTCGTCGAACACTTGTATAAATATTTAGGTACTAATAGCCGTTACCCGCGTAATCGCACACATTAACAGAAACTTCATGTTATTTAATGTAGGTATATGTTAAGTGAATTGTCAGTATTTTTGAAGTTGGAATGGTCCCGTCGTCAAACTGGCTAGAATTTTTTTATACATAATTGATATCTTATAGCCAGCATTTATGCCGGTTTTAAGATTATGGGATTCTGCAAAAATTCGGTAATTATGAACTACAAATTGTCTTTAAGTATTCTATATTTTGCAACTTTTCGTTGTTTATGAGATCTGATAAATGAATGACGTAAAATTGTATGAGTTGAATTGATTTAGCAGATACAGATTTGGCTTAAATATTTCTAAAAATATTATACGCATGAATGTCTTATTTTAAGGTGATTATTTTACTAAGTGACTCCTCTATTTCATTGTTACTAATAATAATTTTATATGAGATTAGAATGCAGATTTATTTTATTAATAGTTTGTTGCCATAGGATTTATAGATTTAGTTCAAATAAAATTCTTATACATAGGTAAATATAACAATTTATTATAATTTCATTAAAGTATATCGTTTAGTTGTGTGATCAAAAGAATAACATTTATTATAATATTTATAAAATAAAGTTAATGCCGAAAATGTATTTACGGATTTAATTTATTTTTATTAATTTATATGAAAGCTGAAAGAATACTGAAATGTTTATTGATCAATGTTACAAGACTATATATGTATATATTTCGGAAAGTAACGAAACGACACTCCATTTATTAGTGTATTTGCCATATGGCACATACACTATTGGCGTCGGTCGGATGGCGGGACCTAGGGGTCGGACCAAAATTTCTCGACGTTTCATAGCCTCCTGAACACTTTGGCACCATTTTTGGAAATGTTTATATATATATATAAATATATACATATTTAAACAGACTTTTCCAAAAATGGTGCCAAAGTGTTCAGGAGGCTATGAAACGTCGAGAAATTTTGGTCTGACCCCTAGGTCCCGCCATCCGACCGACGCCAATAGTGTATGTGCCATATGGCAAATACACTAATAAAACGGCGTCAGATTTCAAAATGGCGGCCATATGCACTTTTGTAAAAATTATCCGATCTTTTTGAAAATTGATATTTAAGAGTTTTATAGAACACAAAAAAAAAATAAAACGGCGTCAGATTTCAAAATGGCGGCCATATGCACTTTTGTAAAAATTATCCGATCTTTTTGAAAATTGATATTTAAGAGTTTTATAGAACACAAAAAAAAATAAAACGGCGCCAGATTTCAAAATGGCCGTCATATGTACGTACTTAAGCCCAGTCGCGTGCATCGGAGCTGACACACACACTTTTTTTTTATTTGTTTTCCGTCGAGGATGGAAAACACGTGTTTATACTCATAAACAATCAAATCTGGACACGTTCGGGGCAAATGCCTATTGATTTGTTTTGAAGTGAGAACGGCAGTGCACAAATTTCTAGTATTGTTCATTGTTTTTGATCTGGACTCAACTGCAGCTTGTTTGTCAAAACAAAACTTTCTCACACAACAAATAGATGTGTTTTGTTTGCGGCCAAGTGTATGTAGATCTGGATTAGGCTTTAGATATGAACCTTCTCACATACGAGTGCTAATGCTATGAATCTAAGATGAAATTTTACCATTTCTTAATTATTAGCGAAATCATAGAATATTTTTCTATTTGATCACGAACATTAAATCGGAAATCGTAATTTTTAGGATGAATAATACGATGTATAATAATAATAATAAGTATTTGAAGTAACTTGTGAATAACAAATACCGTAACTAGACTAGGCAACAAATGCCCGCGCTAGGGGCGCAAACCCTGAAGGGCGCAATCATCGGTGTTATATAATATGTAATGAATATGATTGTTTTTTTTTTAATATATCAAGCAAAGAATATTTGAGAACGCAAAATCAGTATCTTGCCCTGGGCGTCAATGCCTACGGCCTGTGGATAATAATAAAATGTTAGTTTACATTAATAAATGTTTATTCCAATTTTGACCCATTTCCACATATCCGATTAACTTGAAACTTTGCAGCACACATACGTAGTTCCGAGGACAAAACAATATTTTTTTTATAAGAATATAATTTGCATAACCAGTTTTTTCGTAATCGAAATTTTCATAACAATATCCCGACATCCCCACCATAAATGTCCCGTTCTCTCGCCATGCAAAAATTCCGGTAAAGTACTGTAATGCATAGACGTGGAAAGTGAACAGAGCAATCCCCTAAAATTTTGAAACAGAGATGAAAGAAGGAGATAGCTATTGTAACGACTATCAATCTCTCTTTCTAGAATTGTGATTGGTTCTTCGCCCTAACATGTATAGTTGAGCTATGAATATGAATATTCAAATTAAGTGACAACTGACAATATATAAAAAGTATGAAATATAGACATCGAGACGAAGAACCAATCACAATTCTAGAAAGAGATAATGATAGTCGTCTACAATAGCTATCTCCTTCTCTCATTTCTGTTCCAAAATAATATAGGAGATCGCTCTGTCTACCCTCCATGTCTATTATACCGGGTGGTGAACTGCTCAGGTGTATATAGGGATTTAACACGTAAAATCATAAATATGCAGTTTCCTGCTCTCCAAATTTTTTTAGAGCAAAAATTCATTAAACTAAAAATGATCACTGTTAAATTATCTACATGATATGTCACTTAGTTACAACGAAAATAATTTTTATACAGTGTGGTTACAAAAAATGCATATTTTTGACCTTTTGACTATTATTAATTTGTCAGAAAAAAATATTCTTGATAAAAGTTTGTTTAGGCTTTAAAACCTAAAAGGAGATAATTAGAATCGATATAGCTCTTCTCGTGTACAGGGAGGATCTGAAAGTTTGATTTGGTCTAAGAATAGAAAGACCTAGTTGACACACCTTTAAACAGATTGAAACCAAATTTAAAACTTAAGGTTTTTAGGGGATTCCTCAAGTAGATTTTTCTTATTTCTTTTCTACTCCCCTAAATAAGGGTAGTTTATTAACGAACAAAAATAGAAAATTGCAATATTCTCGAAAACGGCTCAAACGATTTCCATCATATTTCATAAATCGTTACGTCATTAATAACTGTACAATATGCTTTCATTCATTTGTTTCGTAAAAATTCAGAATAGGAGAATATCGCAATTTTCTATTTTTGTACATCAATAAACTACCCCTGTTTAAGGGAGTAGGGAGGAAATGAGAAAAATCTACTTGAGGAATCCCCTAAAAAGCTTAAGTTTTAAATTTGGTTTCAATCCGTTTAAAGGTGTGTCAACTAGATCTTTCTAGTCTTAGACCAAATCAAACTTTCAGATCCTCCCTGTACATGAGAAGAGTTATATCGATTCTAATTATCTCCTTTTACGTTTTAGAGCATAAATAAATTTTTATCAAGAATAATTTTTTCTGACAAATTAATGATAGTCAAAAGGTCAAAAATATGCATTTTTTGTAACCACGCTGTATAAAAATTATTTTCGTTGTAACTAAGTGACATATCATGTAGATAATTTAACAGTGATTATTTTTAGTTTAATGAATTTTTGTTCTAAAAAAATCTGGAGAGCAGTAAACTGCATATTTATGATTTTACGTGTTAAATCCCTATATACACCTGAGCAGTTCACCACCCGGTATAAAAAAGTACTTATATTGAAAAAAATGTACAATGTACAAATTTTAAAGAAGTATCGATTTCTTACGAAGAAATATGTGTAGTCACTAGTCGCAATCTAAGATCATTTTCAAACTTGATTATCAGATACTGTGTTCTGCAACCCAGCGTTAAACTGTGAAATGTGTCCAAAAATATTGGTTAAAACTCGGGTTAAAATTTTGTTATTTTAGTTAATGAATTTTGTTTCTTTGTTATTTAATATTTTAGAATAAAATAATTAATACATAAGTTATGTTTATAGACTATTTGGTTTTTTAAACTGCATAAAATAAAACTGAAGCAACAAGGCTCCATAAAATATCGAAATGAGTAACTAATGACAATAACTGATTGGCGATTACATTTAGAAATTGGACAAATAATTTATTACAGAATTTTAACCAGAATATGTGATAACGTTTAATGCGGATTTAAAAGAAGCAATATTGCCACACACTGTTCATAAAATATAACAAATACAAATCGTGACCTTGGAACCAACATTAAATTGTTATGAAACAATTAATATTGCAAGCTGTAAAACTCGTAATTATATTTCTAAATTAAAAAAAATTAGGCATAAGTACCTATTTTTTAAATCTGATATTTTATGATGACATAAAATACAACGTTTTTCATATTTTTAATTTAATTTAATTCTCTTTTTTGATAAACACTGAAATCTCAATGTTGAAACAGTAATGGGGTTCAGACAGGGGCGGATTCAGAAAAATATTTCCCGGGGGGGGGGGAAATATTTATGTACAAGTACATTATATTGATACTTACCTCACCAAATCAGTTTTTATACGCGAAAATATAAAAAAAATATCGAAAATATGCAACGCCCAACGCTGCTAAGATATGAATCAGATGTTTTTTCTATGTGTTCTGCGCGTTGCCAAAAATTCGGGGTGGGGGGGTTGAACCCTCTAAACCCCTCTAAATCCGCCACTGGGTTAAGGAGAAAATTTAAAAAACATATCAAGGGGTGTTGAGCTGTGTATCTGCAGTTTGCATAATAAATTAACGTGATCTAATAACAAACCAACGAGTAAGCAATTAAATAATCAATTAATAAATTGATTTTTATCAGCATTGATTACAATATTCAACCCTACACTACACAATTCATAGATAGGTAGATAAATCTTGAAAATGTTTAAATTGTTTGTTTTTTTTACTAAAATTGACGCAGGTAATTACTGACTATATAGAAAATGCGAGAATGATATTCGCTTTCAACTGTTTACATACAAACAATTGCAAGCTCGCATACGAAAATGTTATGCGAGATTCTGAATTGAAAATAATCGCCTGACTCATTTGTTTACATTGGAAAATACATAAATCAATCGAAAAATTTCGTCTCGTTAATTTAAATTTATCATTATTAGATTAAGGAAACGTTACATTTTTTAAGGTCACCATAACAGCTATTTTCAATTTATTATTTTTAAGGTTCCGTACCATAAAATGGAAAATACATATACTGGGTGGTGACCGTGACTGCTGCATATAGGGATTTAACTCGTAAAATCAAACTTTCGCGATTTCCTGCTTCCCTAATTATTTTAGGAACAAGCCGTGAGGTGGGTCGTTTATTAGGACTAAAGTGCGACCCTTGAGGTCCACACGACGAACTTCCCAGTTTGATAAATATTTAATAATAATAATTAAATTAGATATTACACAGAAAAGTAATCATTTCAATCATTAAAACACCAATAATTAAAAAAAAAAAAAAAAAAAAAAAAACCGCTGAACCGATTTTTATAAAATTTATGTCGGATCAAAATGACGTTAACACGCCTCGATTGACACCCTTACGAAGTCGATATAATTTTTTATTCGCGAGATATTGTGTAAAATCTACTTTTTTGGAGGTTATTTGGTTAAGAAAAAAGAACGGCTGAACCGATTTTGAAAAAATTTCTTTCAGATCATATTTACGTTAATACGCGTCGATTGGCACCCTAACGTAGTCGATATCATTTTTCGTTCTCGAGATTTCGTCTTTGAAAGAAATGTACACATACGTACGTACGTACGTACGTACGTACGTACGTACACACACACACACACACACACACACACACACACACAGACATCTTTCTAAAAGTAGTGTAAAAATAGTGTAGTGACCTTGAAACATAAAAATTTTTTTTCCTTTTTGATTTCGATTTTCGGACCCATTACAATAACTTCCAGTGGGAAGTTAAAAATATCTTCAAATAATAGTTTTAGAACATAAAATTCTGTATCCAAAAACTTGTTCTGATGCATTATTAAAAGTTTACAGAAAACCGCATCAAAATCAGTTCATCCGTTTTAAAGATATTAAATAAACAAAACTGACAAACTTTTAGACCTTAACTGATTTTGGCATTGAGGAAACTGTGTTCATTGGGCACTTAAAGACTTCTTGTACTACCAATTTTTATCTCAACTTGGTTTTGAATTTACGATTTTTATTTTAATCAGCTGTGAGTTGTAACATCGGAATTTTTTGTTTGTTATTGTTTTTATGTTTTTTGTACTTACTGCAATTGAGCAGCTTTTTGGTATTTGCCTGAAAGAAAACACAAACAAATGTTAGTAAGGCGCAATTTACGATTTGCAAGTAGGCTATGGAATATTTTTAAAATGTTAGACCGGCATATTGTTAGGCCAATATATTAGACCACAAGGCTACTGAACGACTTGGAAGACACACCTTACACATCTGCACTATACGTGTGTTGTGAACTGTCAAAAAATTTGAAAATGCTGAAAATAAAGTGAAAAGCAGCTATTTTATAGGCCATAGGTAGTATGAAAAAAATTCCCTAATATCTCGTGCGTTATTATATTATCATTCGTGTAACCGTTAAAACTCGCTGCGCTTGTTTGAGAATAGTCACCTCGTGCGTAATATACCTCATTAGTCATTACGAAACTAGATATATGTTTGTATATCGTTGATGATTGTACTATGAAATAATTTATTGTACTGTTTATACTTTATTTTTATATCTTTATTTTTATTTTCGCAATAGTTTTAAAAGATGGTTATTATTAGTCGACGTTTTTTACGATTTTTTTGCACTACCTAATGAAAATTTAAAAATCTTACCGTATAAATAAATGAATAAAATATTGTCACAAACACATAGTAAGATCGAATTCTTTTACAATTTATTATCATATTGTTAAAATATTGAACAATGAAAAACAAACAACTATACCGATCCGAAGACATGTACATCATGAATACCTTTTTATATACTTATGGGTAATTACGTGAACCTTTATCAAGTTATGACTTTGAACATTTTTTATGATTGATATTGGAGGTTCTCCATATAGCTTTACACATTTTTTACCCTTTGAAAACTGTTTACCGTCATACTGTAAAAATATATCTATTGAGATCCGTCAAATGAGCATATCACATCTGGTGGCAGAAAATTGTACTCAAAACCAGGGAAAATTTTACATGCTAACAGTGCAAATTTATCGTGAAATTGTATATTACAAAAATAAAACAAGTAAAATAAACAAAAAGTTTATCGAAAATGGAATTCGCGACGTTTTCTAATATCATAGCATTAAACACTATCAGTTATTGCCTTGTAAAACTTACTTTACAGCGAATTATTTTCTAATGAATTGTGGAAAAACTGTATTTATGAATTAAAAAAAAGATTTTATATTAATAATAAGATGTACTCATTATCATACTGTACTACAATAGTTAAATCACTGATGATTGGCAAAATTAGGACTAATTATCTGTATACAAATATTTTGAGGTTAGTAACTTACATAGTACTTATTACAATGTAACATATTATATTGTAGTTATGTGTTTACATTATTCATCTAGCCCAGCCTAAAGGAGCATTGAACGGATGATTAATTTCGTGGAGATTTTCTTTTAATTTTGATGTTTTTAAGCAATATGCCGTAAAGATTACTACTTTTGACCGTTCATTTTTCATGCATTTTTCTCGTTATATTTCCGACATTTGAATATGTTCGGGTTTGAGAATCCGTTCTCCTTCAACGAAATTCTTTTGTTTAGGATTCGTACCGGCCTAATCATAAATTACACTTACATATTTTATCATTTCTTATCACTTTGAAAATCACAAAATTACACGCAAAAGTATACCCCGTATATGAAATTTCCCCCCCTCTGCGCCATGATTTTTAAGCTCCACCCATCTGGCGGATCCCAATACTAGGTGATTTGCTAGCACACCAACAAACTTTGACAAATGGAAGCTCATCTAATTTTAAGAAAAAATTTGTGTTTGAACATAATATTATGTCCCATTTACTTATTTAAAGTCACTAAAAAATGAAAAATAAAACTTTTTATAAAAATTGGCGTCGACCACAAAATTTAATTATTTTTCTCTTTTTTGTGACATTTTTTAAGGAGATAATTTTTTTTTAAAGCTTTTATTTCTAAGATACTTTTCCAAATATCATCACTCGGTCGAATTTCGACGGGGGGAAACTTAAAAATATCTACGACATATCTAATGACCCTTTCTAAATATGGTCTAAGTTTCGCACTCTGTGGTAAGTAAGAAGGATTGATTTTGACGAAACTTGACGTCAATTGGTACATAAACTTTCATTTTATTTATTTATTGTAGATTATGGACGCGTCGACAACTCAGGTCATTAGCGTCTTCAACACAACAAAATATAACATATTTGTGTATTAAAATCCGCCAGCCGGCATACACAAACCGACTGGTACGAGCTCGGGATCCTGGGAGCGCTAATTCCTAAAGAACATTGGAATGCAATTGCGATAACAACTACATCCCAATGTCCCCCCTGGGGGGCATAAACTTTCACGTCAACAACCGAATCTATGGGTAAAATCGACGTTCATGCAAACAAAGCCGTAGGCAAAAGCTAGTAACAAAATATAAATGAGTTTATTTTCATATTATTGTCTTTGTATCTGAAAAGAAGCGATGAAATAGAAAGAAAATGTTGTTTTATTAATCCTGAATTTGCAAGGTTTTGAAAGGGTTAGACTATTCTTAATTTGCATATCAATTTTTGTTCAGCAGTAAAATTTAATTGGCTTCATATTTAGCTGATTAATCGTTCACAAAAAAGAAAAAAAAACGGGTCGCAGTGCCAAACCCTGCCGACAAAAAAAGTACCTATACATAATATTTGCTAATAAGTAAGCAGGTAATTTCATAATATGATCGACGAACGTACAATTGTTTTTGCACAGAATAAAACATTTAACCCTTAATAATTCCCTTAAAATGATTAAAATTCATACTGTTTTGAATATTCAACAAGAATTTTATCAATCCGATATTTTCTAGTCATAAATCAAATTGACGTTGAAATATCGGTCACAACGAGTACTTTAAAATCATCATGGGGCGCCAAAGTTCATCCTGTCGCAACCCCTTGGCACCCCTAATTTTTCAATTTCCGTGAGAAAAAAATAATCATACACTTATTAGCTTCTACCGACAGTGAAAAAAATAACTTTAATAAATAAAAACACAAAACTGGCTATAGCTGTCCAAATTTATTTTTAAGTAATACGTTTCGATCTGTTATAAGAGACCCTTTTCAAGTTACTTGAAAAGGGTCTCTTACAACAGACCGAAACGTAGTACTTAAAAATAAAGTTGGACAGCTATAGTCAGTTTTGTGTGTTTTATTTATTAAACATAATACCTATATTATTAAACGAGTAAATCTTGTATATATGTTTCTATGTATCTATATAAATATTTTCTCGAAAACGGCTCTAACGATTTTGATCAAATTTACCGAAAAGGGGTTTCGGGGGGCAAAAAATCGATTTAGCTAGGTCTCATCCCTGGAAAAATTCGTTTTCTTATCGATTTTATCATTTTAAAAAACAGTTTTTTTAACGTCATAAAACAGTGTCGTATTGTGAGTAGGCTTTGGAAAAAACAAACTATTTTCATTGTTTAAGTCAAAATTACTCTGACAGTCAATCTTTAACTTATTAAAATAATCAGTAATTATTTGAAAAGTAAAAAAATAGCAACAATAAAATCTAAACATAATTATGTAAGTAGTTTTAGCTAAAATTTAAATAAATAGGTATGTTATTTTTATATTACCTATATAAAATATGTATAGGTAAGTACGTTAAATGTAGTATGACGTATAATCTTACCTAGACCTTTTTTTCTCAAAAACGACTAACGATTCTGATGAAATTTACAGAATGGGGATTTTTCGGGGCGAGAAATCGATCTAGGTAGGAATTTTGGTTCCAGAGGGGAGCAATTAAAAAAAGGTGTTTTTTATTTATTATAACTCGCTCAATTAAAGTCAGATTGATTCGAAGTCTATTTCTACATAGATTTTATATAATATATCACAAGTGTTAAAATTGTAATTGAACACTAATATAAGAAGTGTCTTGCACAATATGTAAATAATATCAAAACGGCGGCCTGAAGGGCCGCACTTCTGGCGCCGCGGGTCTGTGTAAAAACACATCGATTTTTAAAAACTATGGTGAAGATACATGCAAAAAAAGTTTTGCGCAGGTTATAGTCTGACGTTTGTTATTAAAAGAATCGATTTTTGTGAGTTTTTCAGTAGGTACCTATGCAAAAAAAATATTTGAAATTTACTGGAAGTTGTTAAGATGACATCACAGAGAAAAAGTGCTTCGATAAAGTTGATATTTGGTATATCAATGCTTAAAATTGGATTGTTAAAATGGCAACGGGCGAGCAAAATTTCATCTGATTCGAACATTTTTACAAGATATTCAATCTATGAAAATCGGTTTTTGCGAGTTCTTCAGTCAACAAAACAATAACGGCGGTAGATTTGAAAATGGCGACCTAAATAATATTTACAGGAAAAAATGCTTGATTCAAGTTAATACTTAGTTTTTACGCTTAAAAGTACACATATAGGTAGTTAAAATATTTAACAGAAACAATTATTTTAAATTATGTTTCAGAAATAAATTCGTTTCGGAATAATATTCTGAGAAAATAATATCTCACAGCATACAAGTACTATTTTTATTGAACTCATCCGAGCAAAGCTCGGCACCCAGATATTTTTTAAGTAATACGTTTCGATCTGTTATAAGAGACCCTTTTCAAGTTACTTGAAAAGGGTCTCTTACAACAGACCGAAACGTAGTACTTAAAAATAAAGTTGGACAGCTATAGTCAGTTTTGTGTGTTTTATTTATTAAACATAATAATAATTGTGACTCCCTATTTGTCGCCTCTGGAACTATTACTTCTTACGGAGATACTTGGGTGTTTAGTTAACATTTTTTTTTCTGCAGTAACACAAGATGTTTTAGATTCATCAGACTCAAAACTTAGTTTTCGAGGAGAAAAAATCACATAATGTTCTCATTTCTTCATTATTCATAGGGGGGCGCTAATTGCGCCATTCGACCAACAGCAATAATGTATGTGACAAATACTATGTAAGTAGGTACCTATAAACAAATGCACTATTAAATTCTAACAAAGCTTTGTAAAATATAACAGAATTTTAAGACCGTTTCTTCACATTTCGATCGATCTTTTATACTAATTTGGATTTATGTAGTTTTGATAGTTTTCTGATAATGAGAAGTAATATTTTTAATACATTGTCAAACCAGATTTTCTGTTAATGCGTTCCTCATTCCTTAACTCAGCAACGGCGAATCCAAGATTTATTTGAGGGGGCGGGGCAAAGTCAGTAAAGTAGTACTCTTCTTAAAAGTCGGCCGTTAAGCCCTAAAAAACACGTCACGTTTGTGATTGGTTGAATCGTCACTGGGTTTTGTTGGCATCTCTGTTTGTTGATGTGTTTCACTTTCAAACTTCAAACAGAACAAATTGGTCCCAATCTTACAATCTATTGTCTCAATTATGGTTCTATAACCGATTGTCATATTATTTACATTATTATTTATTATAAATAATAAGTATAAAAACATATTATTTAAAAGCGAACTAAGGACAAAAACAAATTATTATTGTTATGTTGTATTATTAATTTGCAAAACAGAAGTCATCAAGACAACGCTATATAACCTGTAAAATGTAAGGTAAGTGAAACAGTTTGAGATGTCAAACCAATGTTGTTAAACTTTATTAAATTTTAAACTAATATAACACAGCTGTATAAAATACTTTAATTTGTAAGTTTATTTAATTTTCGTTTCTTTTTTCTATTGTCGGCAACCTCTAAATTATTGTTGGAAAAGTATGTAGTTTTTTTTCTTTGGAGTTGATAATTCAAAAAATTAATTTTAATGAAAATACGCTGTCTTAGATAAGTTTTTAAAATTATACTGTCAATTTCTATTCGTTTTTTGATTTTTGTAGCTAAAATGGAATTTATGTCATTTGTGTTCAAAAGTTTTAAACTGAAAAATTTTGTAAAAAGATTTTCCAATTGAATAATTAGTTTTTTCCATTCTTCTGATGGTTCAGTTAGACCGCCAAATGATAGAAACTGAATCCAACTCGGAAGACAATAAGAATGTTCTGAAACGATGCTGTACGTATATGCTCCGAGATGTGGGTGAGATTTTTTTAATTTTTTAGCTATCCATCCCGCTAAATACATTAAACCGTCTTGTGACGTTTCATTCTCTGTTTCAGCTTCAGAATATTGTGATGAGGAAGGAGTCGAGAATTCACTTTCTACGGGAACAGGTTCATGCATTTCAAGGTCATTCGATTCTTCGGAACTAAAAGCGACACCGACCTTATCGAAGTAGCGTTGGGCGAATACGAGATGTTTTTACAATCGAAACAATCGCAATCGTTCATAATAACAATCGAGTCCACAATCGACTCGGAGTTTGATTTTACAATCGAAATGTTCGATTGCTCAAGTCGATTATTTGCCAGCGAATGAGAATACATATAATCGCGATTCAAGGTTATATGCTGGTCGAATGAAGTCTGACGTTTACGCTACTCGTTCATCGTTGATTCACTGTTCACACTGTCAGTCGGTCTCAGAGCTGAGAGCACTCGATTACTGCACAGTCGACCATCCATCGACTCGACCACAGTCGTTGAGTGATGAACGATTATATATTATGTGGCTCTCGACAGTGGACATCGTCTGTACGATTCAGTACTATGCAACTTGGTCTCGGTGAAATATGAAACAACAACAATCGAGTCCAAGTGAAAACCATCGAGAGTCATCGAGATGTTTGAACAATCGAGACAATCGACTAAAATATCTCGTAATCGCCCATCACTATATCGAAGACTTGTGCTAAAATGAATTCGTCTTTAGATTTATCTTCGGTATTAAGGTTTTGCTGAACGACTCCAGAGTTGCTTCCTAAAATGATCAACCTGATTCGATGTAAAGCACTTAGCGGAGAAGGGCATACATACCACCACGCATTCTAATTTGGCCGAATAAATTTTCTAGTGCATCTTGATTCAGCTTGTGTTTTTATTTATTGTAGATTATAGACGCGTCGACATCTAAGGTCATTAGCGTCTTTTCAACTACACTAAATAACAACTAACTTAAAACTAAATAACATCACAAAACATCCATGAGCGCAGGTGGGATTCGAACCCACGGCAGTCCAGTCTAGAGGTTGCAGCGCCAAGCACGCTACCATCTAGGCTATACTGCCCTCGATTCAGCTTGTGTGTTAAAATATAAGTTAAATTGTACTTTTGCTGTAGTTCTTTATATAAATTTTGTAGTGATTTTATGGACATTAGTATTCCCTTTTATAATGTTTGGATTCCAGTTTTATTTCGACAGCGCATAGTTTTAATCGTGGCGTAAACATCGTTTAAAAGTGAGTCTTGTTCATCAATATGAATTCCATACGCACTTTTGTAAGGAAAAAAAGATGTCGATGGAACGTAAGTGTTCATTAGATCAAACCACAAGTTGATTAGTTCGATAAATAGGCCTGTGCTGACAGCTGCTTCGCCAGGTTTATAATATTGAAGAGCAGCGGCTGTAGTGTGTGACAGTAACTGTGCCGCCAATGACACTCGCTGTCGCTGGGGACCTTCGCAGTCTAAATGCATATCGGTTAGTGATGGGCAGAATCGTATTCTTTTAAAAATCGAAAACCCGGTATTCGAATACTTTTAAGAATCGAATGAGTATCCGAGAACCGAGAATATTATGAATAATAGGATAGTCGTGTTACGTGTGTGTTTATATGTGGAGGGAATAGTTTGACTTTGACTGGATGAGTGCCGGAATCGAGAACGCCGAATCTTCGATTGCAGTTCATTTGCAATTTGCATCGAGCAAATCCGTCAATTTCAATTCTTCTTACGAGAACTCGGTATTCGAATACTTTCAAAAAAGTTTTCGAGAACACCGAGAACTTATGAGAATCGGATACTTCTCGATTCTAGCATTCGAATACTCCCATCACTAATATCGGTCAATTTGTGGCATACATTAATTTCAGTATCAGTTATTTTAATTAAGTTGGAAAGTGGCTCTTTGCACACAACAGATCCATCTTCTAATTCAAAGCCAACATCTAATACCCAATTTCGAATTAGTTTTAGATGTGGAGCGTCAGCAAAAAAAAAAATTTTTCCATCGGTTTGTGGGTATTTAACATAGGTTATGCCCTCTTCAATGTTAAAACCTCTCCATAATCCCACATTTGAGCCCCCGCAATCACTCACACAGGCAACAACAGTATAACCCGCATTATACAATTCTGTACTAATTTTGTTTAATAACTCATGCGTCATTTTTGTATCAAAATCAACGATATATGGGTTGTTTCCATTTAGAACAAAGTCCTCTGCAATTAACTACTTGCATGTTTGTAAATGGCCCTGTAATTTGGTCATTTCGCAGGTCATATTCATTAGGACATGATTTGGAGCAGTATTTTAAGAAGTGGAAAGGTGTTTGTCAGTTACATATATAAAACCAAAAATAAAATGATGTATCAATTTATTTTATTTTTATACAGTATTGATTACATTATTGAATAGAATGATTTTTTGATTTTAATGTATTATAATAAAATTTTATTAGAATGTTATGTATTTCATTTTTGTATACTATAACGAATTAGGTATATGTGTAGTGAGTTTAGTACGGCTGAGGATATTATAGGGTTTTTTTGGAAGTATTATTGCAGCCAAATTTATTTAGATAGAAAAAAGTTTTTTTCTATCTAAATAAATTTGGCTGCAGTAATACTTCCAAAAAACCCTATAACGAATTAGGTACTGAAAAAACGCAAGATTTCTTATTTTATTTTACGTTACATATTTTGTATAATAAACCATTGTAGGTATCTCAGAAAAGATCTGAGACCATACCACATACATTCATTATAATAAAACACGGTAACCGTTTAATGTTTGGTAAATGGTTTCAATAAAGTGGCTGCTAACATGTACGATACGTTTTGTAAAAGCTTTGGACTGTAAGATACACATAATGAACTATGTTTTGGAACGGAACTCATTTGTAAACCAGAAATTGCCTGTAAGTTTTTTTTACTAAATTTGCTAATGAAATTTATATATAGGTATACATTTTAGTCTGTAAATAAATTCACAGCAATATCAATAAGAAATTACTGGTGCGGTAAAATTATTCATTATAAAGTCCGATCGAAGGCCTGCTTTTAGCCAAAATCGAACGTTGGATTTTTCTCGCCTTCGGTCAAAGCCGACGTATTGTGTAACGCTAAAAAACGAAGGAAAACAGCTGCAAATTCGGCTTAGACTATTTAGTGGGGCCGCCAAGCGACGAATCCAACTTCAACCCTAGCACTTTGTGATAGAGAGATGCCACTCTGTACGAATGCTTGTCGGACCCATATCTTCACTTTAAGATGTGGAGGCATTTTGGGCCCTGCGACCGGGCCCTTAGACAGGTGATATCTTAAAGTGAAGATATGGGTCCGACAAGCATTCGTACAGAGTGGCATCTCTCTATCACAAAGTGCTAGGGTTGAAGTTGGATTCGTCGCTTGGCGGCCCCACTAAATAGTCTAAGCCGAATTTGCAGCTGTTTTCCTTCGTTTTTTAGCGTTACACAATACGTCGGCTTTGACCGAAGGCGAGAAAAATCCGTTCGATTTTGGCTAAAAGCAGGCCTTCGATCGGACTCTATAATGAATAATTTTACCGCACCAGTAATTTCTTATCACAAAGTGCAAGGTTGAAACGCTTAACGGCCCCACTAATTGCCGAAGGTTTAATTTTTGACCATAGTTTCGATCGGACTCAAATTATAAAAAAAAACAGATTTTTTTTATTTATAATACATTCTCATACCTGGTAATGGATAGTTTAAAGTACATCTCAAATAAATGTAGCATCGTTTACTGAAGTAACGAATTGTAAACGCTTTAGCTATTTCCTCTGTAGCCCACCGAACACGTTTTTTGTTTTCCAAGATAACGGCCAATTGATTTTTTGAAAATACTTTTGACAATTTGGTTGTTTTTTTATTTTTTATACTGATTTTCTTCAATTTTTTCATAGCTAATGTATGTCTTCGACGCAAACAATTAATTATGCGTTTACATTTTTTTAATTCAGTTTTTAGTTTCAACATTTCTAAACTGACTGACTCAAGATGTTTAGTCAATTTTGCATTTTCGTTCACTAATTTTTCGTTGTCTTCGTTAAGTTTTTTAATAATGCTTTCAGTACGTATTTCTTCATAAGATATTAAATTCGATGTTGCTATATTTAAATAGAGCAATTTGATCCTTGAAAACAGTTGTTATTTCCACATATTCTCACCCACGTTTGTATTATTTTGTAGACTCTGAAGATGGTATAAAGAATACCGAAACGTTAGTAAAATGCAAATTTAATAAAATCAGTATTGCTTTTTATTGATCCTTTGTGCCACGGAAGTTCTCATTTCCAACAATTCTTAAAATAAGATATTAAAGATGATTTCTCTACGGCTATCTTAATATCCTTAATATTTTTGTCGTGTTCTTCGGACTGCTGCAGTAATATTGCAACTTCTTTCTTAGCAGTTATTTTTTTCATGCGTTCTTCTTTTTCTTTTTTATTAATGTTTGTATCAGCATTCGATATTAATTTCAATGTTGGAATAGCTGTCGAGAAAAAACTAATAATAATATGAACAGGAAGTAACGACACACGAACTAAGTATACACAATTAAACTAAAATTGAAATTATTATTATGAAATAAACTAATGAAATAATTCAGATAACGACAAAAGCTTTTTATTAATAACTGAAATCAGAAATGACGTTTAGATTTTAGAAAAACCCGTGGTGTGAGTTTAGCTAATAATCTCTTCTCTATGGTATAGCTATATTCACACCAAATCCGATGATGTTGTGACATCATTGGATTTTTCCGCTTACTACCCCTGCCCTCTCTCGCGTCTGGCCATGCGTCACTTTACAACAATATAATGATTAACCTCCTATACTAGTCTAGCAATCTTGGGGGCGGGGCGCAAAACCAACCCAACTATAGCCTAACCTAAAAAAAACTATATAGAGGCTGTACTTGACAGCGGCGAAATTAGCGTTACCCGATGTGCACCGCGAGGAAGTTGCGCGCTCGGATTTTTCACATCATGGACCTGAAAAGGGCCGATTTAAGAACTTAATACGTGATGAATATACTTCTAATCACTTGTGTGTTTAATAAACAAATATCTGGGTGCCGAGCTTTGCTCGGATGAGTTCAATAAAAATAGTGCTTGTATGCTGTGAGATATTATTTTCTCAGAATATTATTCCGAAACCAATTTATTTCTGAAACATAATTTAAAATAATTGTTTCTGTTAAATATTTTAACTACCTATGTGTATTTTTAAGCGTAAAAACTAAGTATCAACTTGAATCAAGCATTTTTTCCTGTAAATATTATTTAAGTCGCCATTTGCAAACCTACCGCCGTTTTTGTTTTGATGACTGAAGAACTCGCAAAAACCGATTTTCATAGATTGAATATCTTGTAAAAATGTTCGAATCAGATGAAATTTTGCTCGCCCGTTGCCATTTTAACAATCCAATTTTAACATTGATACCAAATATCAACTTTATCGAAGTACTTTTTCTCTGTGAAGTCATCTTAACAACTTGCAGTAAATTTCAAATATTTTTTTTGCATAGGTACCTACTAAAAAACTCACAAAAATCGATTCTTTTAATAACAAACGCCAGACTATAACCTGCGCAAAACTTTTTTTGCATGTATCTTCACCATAGTTTTTAAAAATCGATGTGTTTTTACACAGACCCGCGGCGCCAGAAGTGCGGCCCTTCGGGCCGCCGTTTTGTTATTATTTACATATTGTGCAAGACACTTCTTATATTAGTGTTCAATTACAATTTTAACACTTGTGATATATTATATAAAATCTATGTAAAAATGGACTTCGAATCAATCTGACTTTAATTGAGCGAGTTATAATAAATAAAAAACACCTTTTTTTTAATTGCTCCCCTCTGGAACCAAAATTCCTACCTAGATCGATTTCTCGCCCCGAAAAATCCCCATTCTGTAAATTTTATCAGAATCGTTAGTCGTTTTTGAGAAAAAAAGGTCTAGGTAAGATTATACGTCATACTACATTTAACGTACTTACCTATACATATTTTATATAGGTAATATAAAAATTACATACCTATTTATTTAAATTTTATCTAAAACTACTTACATAATTATGTTTAGATTTTATTGTTGCTATTTTTTTACTTTTCAAATAATTACTGATTATTTTAATAAGTTAAAGATTGACTGTCAGATTTGACATAAATAATGAAAATAGTTTGTTTTTTCCAAAGCCTACTCACAATACGACACTGTTTTATGACGTTAAAAAAACTGTTTTTTTAAAATGATAAAATCGATAAGAAAACGAATTTTTCCAGGGATGAGACCTAGCTAAATCGATTTTTTGCCCCCCGAAACCCCTTTTCGGTAAATTTGATCAAAATCGTTAGAGCCGTTTTCGAGAAAATATTTATATAGATACATAGAAACATATATACAAGATTTACTCGTTTAATAATATAGGGATAATTATTTCAATTGTTCATCAATTCTTCATCCATTGTTTTTCATTAAATTTATGGCAATGGGACCTTATTTGCAACTTCTAAGCCAAATGACTAATTAGGTGAAAAAGATTCTGCCTGAAGATGACATATCTATGTCGAAACATGTAGCAGTGGTAAATAAATTGTTATATTTGCTTACTTAATTTTAAATCTTGTGAGAATTCATTCTTTTCCAATTATTGTTTGAACTTAATACGTGTTTTTTCTTATTTATTCTAACCCCCCTTCCCCGCTCTCTCTGGATCCGCCCTTACAACCCAGCATTGGTAAGTTATCATTGGACAACAGTGAAAAAGTCAAATAAGAGCACGAAAAAAACATTTTGATTAAGTCATTACACCTATATAGTTTTGTCAGTAAAAATAACGTATTTTTTGGAAAACACAACATAATGCAATATTACATTTCGTTAGACACGACCGTACTAAAGATTAATTTTTTTTTGCCATACTCACTACAAAATAGTTACTTTCCATGCATGTATAACAGGTAGGCGTGCCGAAAGTGTTTTCATAACATAACGAGTGCGGTAAGTAAACGGTTGCCATAGTAACTCATGTTTATTCGCTCTATCCGCCTGCTATTACATACTCACGGCCTGCTGTAAATGTAAAGATGGCGACGCAAATGATCTGTCAAATTTTTTTGAAAATAGGTATTGAAAGTGATGTGAAAAGTGGGTATTTTGATATATTATACAGGGTGCTGAATCGTTTAGCGGGTAATAGGGATTTAACCCGTAAAATCAAATTTTTGCGATTTCCTGCTCCCCTAATTGTTTTAGGAAAAATATCTTCGAATAAAAGTTTTAGAACATAAAATTTTGTATCTAAATCATAAAACAAAATTAATTTTGCATGTTTTGTAACGGCAGAAATTAGATATGAAAATGTCAAAATTACCTCAAAAACAGATAGCGATAGCCATGGAACTTGAACAAAATGATTAGAAATTATTCTGACAGCTAAAACGTCATCATTGTTCAAGTTCCATGATCGCTATCTGTTTTTGAGGTAATTTTGACATTTTCATATCAAATTTCTGCCGTTACAAAGCATGCAAAATTAATTTTGTTTTATGATTTAGATACAAAATTTTATGTTCTAAAACTTTTATTCGAAGATATTTTTCCTAAAATACACTTGCGTGCATAGAAATCGGCCCACTGTTAACTTTTGACTTTAACTATATATTTTTTAGGAACTATTCATCAGATCAAAAAAGACTATATGCTGTTTGAAAGACAATTTAATAT